>OX155976.1:12498058-12961449 GCA_944548615.1 Micropterix aruncella
GGAGAGGGGAGAGAGGGAGAGAGGGAGAGAGAGGAGAGAGAGAGAGAGAGAGAGGAGAGAGAGAGAGAAGAGAGAGAGAGAGAGAGAGAGAGAGAGAGGAGAGAGAGAGAGAGGAGAGAGAGAGAGAGAGAGAGAGGAGAGAGAGAGAGAGAGAGAGAGAGAGAGAGAGCGCCGTAAACAGAACGTTTTCATTATGAATTGATATTTTTATTCCTTTTATTGCAGTGTGGAAAACAGGATGGGCCTACAACTATCAAGTGGAACTCCGCATCTTGACTCGCTATGGAACATCGAACGGATATCATTACAAAGGACATCTTATGTTGCAAACAAAAATCAGCAGATGTCCTCTTTGGAAAGCTATCTGACATGAAATATGCTAGAATGGGTGACTCGGGTCCCACCCGTGTACCATTCACTTTCATCGATGGAACATCCGTTTGTGGTGATGATGGTAGATGGTGCGATGGACAGACTCAGGGTTAGTCAGGGCCTACATGTCTCGGAGGAAAATCTGCTGAAAGCCTTCATCGGACCGTTCCAATATGGCTTAAAAGAAAAAAGGCACGTTTTCTTACTTATTAATTGGAGCAACCTATGTAATTTCTGTTTTTCACACTAGCCAATTTGAACTTGGATATCTTGGTTTTGACATGGAATTTCAAATTCAAAAAAAAATCATTTCAATGCCATTTTATTCTTTTTTAAGGATTTAATTTTATTCTGTTTATTTGTCTTTCCGACGTTGGTTTGCTCAAATATTTTCGTTTGTGCAAACATGGTAAGGTTGAAAATTTGCATTATTTTCAAATATGGGATCCTGTGCCGTGTTTTCTATTACAGCTTCTTGCAGTCTGGCTATACAATTACCGTAAATGAATGTGTACTGTTAGGAACTGCAAATAATGATGAAAGGCTGGTGATTAAATAACCGAGCCATGGTCAATCGCTCATCGCCACTGCTTCTGCATGACAACGTATAACCACAGATTTCACTGCCCACCAGTCTCAAGTTGCAGGAGTTGCGCGCTGTAGAATCTTGATCACCCACCGTATTCAGCAGACCTTGCTCCAAAAGAGTTATTTTTTTTTCAGAACTTAGACAACTTTTTTACGAGGGGAAAAATTAACTTTACGATTCGGTGAAAAACGCCTTTAAAGCATCGATTGGTTCCTGTCCACGAGAGTTTTACAGCAGAGGAATTAAGCAACTCCCATTAAACCCTTTGTAGCCCAAGATCTTCAAACAAAAAATAATGTTGATAATGAGATAGGTTTAGGCAAATAACAACCACGTGTTTCTTAGAAATTCAAAAATATTTATTTTTAATCATTTATTTGACATTTTAGGGAATGTGACATTACTGTAACATTGAGTTGAACGTATAAAAAAACATTTATGTCGTATGGAAAAAAAAAATATTTATTTTGTTTATCAAAGCATAATGGTACACTGCATTTTTCGCAAATTGTTTGTGAAACGCCAGTCCACTTGGGAATCTTGCAACGTATCCTTTTTTCAACCCAAATCGGCCAATAACCGACCTAGTCCTACCTTACTGCCAATGGGAGAACATGTTGCGCAGGGCCCCTTATGATTTTTGGCTCGAACTTCGTCTTCTAAAGACCTTCGACTCTTGATGTTAGGCTTGTTGACCTTAGACTCTTGATCATGACGTCATTCTGAAATAAAATGAGACAATTTAGCATCAATACTTGTATATTTTATTTACAACTTATATTACCATTATTACTCAATGTAACAGGACTGTTCAAACATACAAATTTACTTTTGTCATATAAAAAAGATAAAAATATGCATTGCAAATACGAAATGGATAAAATTATATTCTTAGCTACAGGTTTCCATGAAAACAACACAATTGTATACACTTTTAATATTTTTTTTATCAAATTCAACACTTGCCTTAGTTCTAATTTATCGCTTTCATCAACGCGCAACTTTTAAACGCACATAAGTCGGTAAGTTACGCTATCTATAATTTTTACTCGATACTAAGTGGTAAGGTACAACAGTGCTACACGGATTCAAATCTACTAAATGAATTTAGTACCTTATTTAGGGGAATTTTAGGGGGATTAGTAGTTTGTTACAGAAATGTTACATTAAGCTATAAAGGGTTAAAATAACAAATCTGCATAGATAATAGTGTTTCACGTGTGTTATGTTCCGTAGTATAACGTGCCGTGCGCCGGACAGGATCATTTACTTTTTGGTGTCGAGTTAGTGATTTTATTTTAGTTAGTTTATGTTAAGTTGCTGCAGAAGTAGTGATAACATCCCGAGCAGGTTTTGCAAGTTATCGTTTCCAAAATTAGTGTTGTGGATAATTATTGGATGGATATGTATACTATTTGAAATTGGGAATTTTCTGTAAGATTAATTATATTTTGGTAGATAAATAAATAAACGCCAAGGGTTAATTAACCCTTCGGCTACGTAACGACTAAATTTGGTTACACATCAGAACACCGTTGACTACGTAACGACCAACATTGGCAGCTTGCTCTCGGAGCGCACAGTAATATAATTTTCTAATTCGAACGCATCCTAAAATCCATACCAAATATCTCATTATTACCATAGATACATAGACGGCCGCTAGAATAATTTCGCGCGTCATTTCGCGGATATTTCTGGTAAAATTCCATTGTCAAACATCATCATTTTTTTTTCGAGAAATCATCAAAAATTTTATTGGTTTTTATGATCAAATATCTAAATATTTTTGTATGTAAATATCAAAGCAAAATATTACGTTTGATAGAGAATCTAATAAAGATCACGATTGTTTTTACAGTTTCCAAATAGCGTTCCGTATTTTTCCGTAAGACAAGTACAAGTTAAAAAAGCCGAGTTTTTTTTGCACTTTTTTGACTTTCTCATTTTTATTCATAACTATCTACTTGTTTTACAAAATGCGTTTTCAATATTCTATATACGAAATTTCAATGTGATCATTGGACAGATATTCGTTTTATGCTTTCTATAGCAGTTCCATAGTTATAGTACTTTTTGTCGAGCACGGCGATATTGCAAGAAATTTCAATAAATTTCCGCGGACTGCCATGACATTATGCCGCTACTCGAAGGGTTAAGAAAGCGAACATCCTTGTCTGATTCCACCGATCCAGTCCATTTACAATTCGTTTGTATTTACAGGCCGAGCTCTTCAGGCTGGAGTGGATACAGCAAAATGGAGAACGACATCACGGGAAAATGCGAGGTTTTGTATTTCACCAGACCCGTACGCGAAGACCACCTTGATTTACTCCAAGTCTCCAAGACTACGGACTACGCCAAGTGCGTAAAGAAACCTAAGCGACAATTGGGAGTGCCGTACGATGCTCACATTTTTCATGATTCTACCATTTCGAAAATACTCGCCTATCGGAACAATAATACTATATATAGCATCGAGAGTACCACGAAGACGAGTTTTAAAAATAGGCAGAACGGCGAGAATTTCATTGAATTAAAAGGCGTGAATTTTATTCACCTGAAAGCTGCTCTAATATCCGTTAAAGATAATTTTGAAAGTAGGATGACGCTTAAGAAAAGTAGGGATGCCGGTACCTTAAACTATGCGGATCATACTGCAGAACGACCGAACCGAAGACAGCACAGGTCAGTCATACCCAGTACTCGCACAGAAATCAAAGAAAGCCCGGAAGATGGCGATCTATTCTCAATCTACTTAAACAATGATCCCTCTCTTTACCAAGCGAACGACACAGCCGAAGATGCCGTCAAACTAGCTATAGACATAGCAAACCGCTTAAAAAGGCCCAATGATCTATCGGAGAATGGCGGAGTGGTCAAGTTCAACTTCTTAACGAATTTAATCACGGAAATGACTTCAACCAGGTTAGAAGAGTTCACTCAGAAGATTTGGCAGAGTAAAAATGAAGAAATCCACGCCTGGAAGGTCTACATCGCTGCTTTAGTAGAAGCAGGTACTATTCCAGCGTTCAGACAATTAAAAAATCTCATTCTCAGCGGAAAAATCCGTGGAGAAGAAGCAGCTGAAACCGTATCGTCTCTCCCATCCACTCTACGCTATCCGACCGAAGAAATAATGCTGGAACTCTTCGAAATGGCCAATCACCCCGTGGTCAGAGAAGAACAACATCTGAACTCGAGCTGTCTCCAAGCCGCTACAAGGCTCATCAACAGAGCATACATCAATAAAGAATCCGCCAAGAAATACTCCACAGAAGTCTACGGATCCTTCGTTTCTAAGAACTCGAAATTCGTCGAAGAGAGAATCATCCCTGCACTAAAACAAAAACTCGAAGAAGCCATGTCAAAAGACGATTCGAGGAACGCTCAAGATTTGATTCAGGCCATCGGCAATTTAGGTCATCCAGCTTACGTCGAAATCCTCTCGAAATACTTCTCTAATTCCAGCACATTCATGCGCATCCACCTGGTGTTGAGTACGACGAAACTGTGCCGTCAGCATCCGAGCCTGGCCCGCCAGGTTTTGTTCAATATCTACCAGAACTCTGGTGAAAACTACGAAGTGAGGGTCGCTGCTGTTTATCAGCTGATGGAAGCACTGCCTACCGAATCTATGCTAATAAGGATGGCCCTTTATACGAACGGCAACGATAGTCCCCACGTGCGGGCTGCTGTCAAGTCTATGATCATGTCCCTCGCTCGTCTTAAACACAAGGATTTTCAGAGGAAGTAAGTACTATATCTCTTTCTGTAATAGGTTTTTAATAGATTTTCCATTTGACTAAAATGTATTGACTATTTCTATTATTAGGTAGGCACATATTAATTATATCTTGACATTTATTTTTGCAATATAATCACTAAGACATTTATTTTACTTTTTGACAATTGTCACATTTTTTTTTTGTTATTTTTGACATTACATTTATTAATTTTATACTAAAAAACTTATTTTTATCGGTATTTAAAAAAAATATATTATGTCCATTATAACCTTATTTTTTTCTCATTACATTATTCATTATATTTAATGTAATAGAATCACTACTTATTGAGTTAATTTCTACATATTTTCTCTATATCTTACATCTCTAGAACTTTCTACATATTTTACTCTGTGTTTTTTATCTGGTAAACTAAATGGTGAGACTCGATTCAATTCTACAATAATACCTTCTTTATTCTTACGAGTAACCTTTTATGTTTTGATTATTAATAGAAGAATTTGATCATTAATGAAGAATTCAATCATATCACGGCCAAATGTAAATGTAATACAACTGTCTGTACAACTACGTATTCGTTTTTAGGACAATAAATTATTTGATTTGATTTGATTCAAATCGCATTTATTGTCTTCAAAAACTTTTACATAGTTGTTTAATTAAACACCTTATATAGCCGCTTAATGTTAAAATAACTTTCAAATGGATACTAAATATTTCATTAGAGACTCACCACACAATTGATAGTTATATTAGACATTTATAACTACAGTTAGTCATGAAATTATAATAATAAAATTAAATGGTCCTAAAAATAAGAAATATAATTGATTATGGGAGACAATTAGAAATAATAGTAATAATATAATCTATACTAATATTATAAAGAGGTAAAGTTTGTGACGTTGTAGGAAGTAATCTCTGATCTACTAAACCGATTTTGAAAATTCTTTCACCAATAGAAAGCCACGTTATTTATGAGTGTCATAGGCTATATATTAATTCGAAAAATGAAAAGACTTTTTCGTGGTAGTCAGATTTGCAAAGTAACTCGGAGAAAAAACGGTCGAACGTAAACGTTTCTAACTAACGCTGCTATCACGATGAGAGACATTTGATTAAGTTCTAGAGAAGAGCTTGCAGTGAGAAAGGTTTTGCAGTGAGATGTTTTTTGCCTTTAGAGCCAACCCGCACAAACTGTATTGGGGGTTTGGAGGATACTGTGGAACCCTTGTTGGCACGAGCCACTGAGAGGCTAAGCACGCGCGAATAACAGCAAGGACTTTGTCGTGGCGACAAGTGTACCGTCCTTGATCCAAGGCCACCTTGCAGCCAGCTAGAATATGTCTATCTGTGCAAGGGGTGTTGCTACAAAGGGGACATGAACTATCCTCGGCATAGCTCCAACGAGCGAGGTTACTGGGGTCTGGAAGTGTATGCTGAAAGGCATTTAAATAAAATTTCAGCATCTCTGGCGTACAGTCATACAACATTACTTTCAGTGGAGGAGGAAGTGCATTGGAGGAGGAATGCAAAAGTCTTCAATTGTTGTCCAATCATTCTGGCATTGAAGGCCAATAGCGCGAGCCATACTATTGCTGTCGTAATCTCCCCGCAAGAGAGACTTCTTCAAGTCCACATCGCTCATGGTTGTACTGCCATACCCCCAGACCAGTGCCATTCTGGCTGATTCTAGTGAGGAACTTTTTGTGGAAGTCTAAGCGGGCTTGTAGATCATTTGACTCACTACGGCCACTTACTACGTGCTTCGATATTTTGCGGATCCTTGGAATTGTTTAGAATCGAATTTTTGGTTATTCTGGAGTTGGCGTAGAGCAGAGAGGGCTGTTTTAGAGCTAGTCCAAAATTGTGTTTGGACCTGAAGAGAGTCGAGGGGTCAGCTGGTTTGGCTAAGGACAACCAGGATTTTAAACTAGCTGTCACCAATGCATCCAGACGAGACAGTTGGGTTTTGGTGAAATCGTAAATAAGAAAGGGCCATGACAAATGTGAACTTAGATAGTTGTCATAGATCCAAGCCTTACGAGGACCAGAAATTAGCAATGCATCTATCTTTTCCAGGCAACTACTGAAATGTTCTATAACATGATCGCCAGAGAGGTCTTTTCCCTGGCAGGTGATTTTCCTGCCAAGAAATTTGAAGTGGTTATTTGGGTCTATAAGGGATATAATAGAGCCCTTATAGACCAATTTTGGGTCATAGGACGTAAATTTTGTGTCTATGCGGGCGAGTCTAAGGCAAAAACATTTGGAGGGCTTCACTTTTGTACAGCCTGACCAGTCGCAGAACAGCTCCACTTTCTGTAATAGCAGGGAAAGCTGCTTGGGGCTCCTGGTAATAAAAGTTAGGTCGTCGGCAAAAGCGAGGCACGACGAGGTGTATTGGCCGTCTGTTTTAAAACGGTAACCCCACTTCTTGTCGAACTGGGTCAGGCTTTCCAGCAGTATATTGAAAACGATATTGAATATCGCCGGAGAGAGGCAACAGCCCTGAAACAGTCCAATTGAATATGATATAGAGCGGATAGTCCATTCTTGCGTTTCGACATGGAACGTCAGACAGTTGTAGTAGGAGGCTACAATGTCACGCACCACAGGTGGGAAGTTGTACCAGCGGAGCGCAAAGTGGAGGAGACTGTGCCGAACTGACCCAAAGGCATTCTCTAGGTCGAGCCAGCATACATTGATTTGGCGTTCGTGCTGTCTCGCATCCTTAATGGCAGCAGCCAATAGAGAATTGTGAAACCATAAATATTACATAACAAACCGTAATTAAAATAATTATAAATATAATAGTTAAATTTCTGTCGCGTTTCCTAATCTTTTTATTGTATTTAATTGTTTTTTCTTGTATGGTCTTGCATTCGAATGTATATGTAGTTAATAAATAAATAAATAAATGGAGTATTAGAACTACTATTTTTGAAGCATTTTTTCTAGTATAAGGTATCTGTTTGGGGCACAAACTTCGTGGAATTGTAAATATTGATACCCTAATATATTATAATCTTCAATTTCTAGCGCCATACTGGCCAAGGCGGTAATTCCACTGTTGACTAAAGAAAACCTCGGAGTCCAGTACTCCGCGATGCACATGAATGATAATCTTTTTAAAGACCTCAACGCTGGATATTTGTATTATGCTAAGCACATCGGCAGCGAAGACAGCATTTTACCCAAACTTCTTGAGATGAGATTGCGCAGATACTTAGGGAGGTGGGAAGGATACAACAAGGTGAGTAATGATGAGAGAAAGACTTATGTTTCTAGAACACTTCATCTTAGGCGAGTCTGACTGGGAATGGAATAACAGATTTCACTAAAGGTTAGACAAAATTATGCCGCTACTCGCAGGGTTAAATTAGTTAAAGCGTGACAATCCCGCGAAACCTATAGAGCGTTTTCATTTTTAAACGACTTCAAAAAAAGGAGGAGATTATCAATTCGGTTGTATCTTTTTTTTTAATGTTTGTTACCTCAGAACTCAACCATTTATGAACAGATTTGGAAAATTCTTCTTATATTTGAAAGGATGTACTTACAGATTGATCCCATTTTTATCAAAATCCTGTTCTGATGATGGGATCCATGAGGAATTAAGGGAACTCCTCAAATATTACTATACGAAGTTGCAAATTTTCATGTTGGTTCAATTCCGTTGACAATGCCTGACCATTTTAATGACCTGATTCTACACTCTGGGTTGGCTCGCGACGAGGGGACTTCTCAACGGTCAACAGCACGGACACGAAATGTTTTATATGCATTCAATGGCGACAGCCCGTTCTGTTTAACCAAGACAGAACTGCGGCAACTTGGGTTGTCGACTACAACGGGCAAGCCCGTCACTTCAGGAAGTTTTAACGATTAGTCGTTCTATCTCCCTGGAGTGAACGTAGAAGACTTGGGACAAAACAGACCACCATCTAGCTACGTCACAAGCCCGTAAGAGGCCAACGCCTTAACTGCGAGATAGCCAGGAATGTTGCCTGGCGGGCCGACACTCGCGCCCTTACTTCCAATTGTGACCACATTACTCCGGTCTCTCGATTGGTTCCGAGTTCGAGGTCGCTTGCGCGGTCCTCTCCCTTTGATTTTGATTTTGATTGATATACCGAATCTATCGCGGACCACAGCGTCCTTTTCCCGGCTGTTCACCCAGGATCGGATGGCCGATGGTCGTTTCAAGAGCAGTCGCCGTAAGAACCGCAACAACCCCCGCTCTATAGGAAACAGTACTGCTTCCATACTCCCCCGACTGTTAGTCAGAGTTGGGGGCTAACGAGCCCATGATGAGGTGGCCACGATGACCCATGTGTTCAGGGTCGGTCACACTCACGGGTCAACACCCATCCGACGGCCTCCCCGCATGGGGTGCGAATCCTGGGTAGGACACTGGGTCAACCAGTCTCCCCTGGGAATCAAACCTCTGGCGCCCCTGGACGGTCTGCACACCGTGCGGCGCAAGCCTATCGATTGTGCTCTCCGACTAACAGTCGGGGGAGTCTGGGAACTGTATTGTTTCCTATAGAGCGGGGGTGGTTGCGTACCTTACGGCGACTGCTCTTGAAATGACCATTGGCCATCCGATCCCGGTTCAGAGCCGGGCAAAGGACGCCTTGGTCCGCGATAGATTCGGTGTACTCCGTTTCACCGCTTCGTAAGGGAGAGGACCGCGCAAGCGACCTCGAACTCGGAACCAATCGAGAGACCGGAGAAATCTGGTCACAATTGGAAGTAAGGGCGCGAGTATCTCGAGCCCGCCGGGCTTATTCCTGGCTAACTCGCTGTAAGGCGTTGGTCTCTTACGGGTTGTGGCGTAGCTAGACGTTGGATTGTTTTTGTCCAAAGTCATCTACGCTCACTGCAGGTCGATAGAACGACTAATCGTTAAAACGTCCTGTGGTGACGGGCTCGCCCGTTGTAGTTGACAACTCAATATTTTAGTCAGAGTGCACAGTCGATTGGCTTACGCCGCACGGTGCGCAGACCGTCCAGGAGCGCCAGAAGTTTGATTCCCAGGGGAAACTGACCAAGGCCAGAGTCCTACCCAGGCCCACACGTCATGCGTGGAGGCCGTCGGATGGGTGTTGACCCGTGAGTGTGACCAACCCTGAACAGAATGGGTCTTCGTGGCCAACTCAGCAAGGGCCCATTAACTCTCGAACTGCAGCCCATTAACAGAACTGCGGCACCCAGGGTTGGCTTCCAACAATGGAAATCCTCAACGGTTAACAGCACAGACACACAATTTTGTATACGCATTCAATTATGATAGCCCGTTTTAATTATATGTCTGCTGAACATATTTTAAAAAATGGAGTCTGTTTTCTTTTGTTAAAATTTTGTCTATTATATTTATCCTATACATATTTCCTGCAATGGTTATATGAACTCTATTCGATGGCTGTGGTGTGTATTTTGAATACATTATGTCCTCTCATTATTCTGGACACTTTTCATTTGGGGTTTGCCCAGTTTCAGCATTGCTTCAGATATATTTGCAAACGTCGCATTTGTGAGGGTTTTGGATTATTTTATTCCCAGCGGTGGATTTCTCATTACCTTGTGTATATATTCAAATATTAATTAGAATAAAAATTGTATCTAAAAGAATATCCTAATCCATGGCATGACAATAAAATTAATCACATTAAAGATCTGAATGACAATAAACTATACAAATTCAACCATTACATTGCTTAAATAATAAAAAAGAGATTTTAAAATATCCAAATTAGAGATACCCAATCCACGCAAGGTATCAAAAAAATATAGAAAGAATAGGAAAAAAACTATTAAATAATCTCTCAAAAAAAAAAACAACAAAGAGTAAGAAATAAAATCAATATTCCTAAATTACGTTACAAAACTAGTAAATGAAATGTCTATATATTGATATGTTTAAAATAAGAGTAAAATGAAAATATCAAAAATAAAATAATTTCAAGTAGTCGATTGCCCTTCGGCTACGTAACGACCAGATTTGGTTGCACATTAGAACACCGTTGACTACGTAACGACCAATATTCCGGAGCGCACAGTCATATTATTTTCTAATTCGCACGCATCCTAAAATCCATACCAAATATCTCATTATTACCATAGTTACATAGTTTCTTGCGTCATTTCGCAGATATATCTGGTAAAATTCCATTGTCAAACATCATCAATTTTTTTCCAAGGAATCATCAAAATTTTTATTGGTTTTATGAGCTAATATCTAAATATTTTTGTATGTAAATAAGCACAACTAAATATTAAGTTTGATAGAGAATCTAATGAAGATTACGATAGTATTTACAATTTTTAAATTCGGTTCCGTATTTTTCCGTAAGACAAGTACAAGTTAGAAATGCCGGGTTTTTTTCACTTTTTCGACTTTCTCATATTTATTCATAATAATCTAATTGTTTTACAAAATGACATTTCAATGTTCTATATACGAAATTTCAATGCGATCATTCTACATATATTCTTTTTATGATTGCTAAAGTAGTTCCATAGTTATAGTACTTTTTGTCGAGCGCAGCGATATTGCAAGAAATGCTAATTAATTGCCGCGGTCTGCCATGAAATTATGCCGCTACTCGAAGGGTTAATATAAGGTTTTAAAGTATGTGCCATATATAACTTTGGAAAAAATATTTGGTTTTTATTTTGTTTTTTAAATTGTGCATAGGATTGTATCTTCTTTAATTCTTCTGGCAACCTGTTATAAAATGTTAAACAAATTATAACTTGAGGTCGGTTATTTCGTTTTGTTTAGGTAGCAGCATCGATTTCAAGTGTTTCTCGCCTTATCAACAAATTCAGCACCATCGGAGGGATAAAAACATCAAAACTGACCTCAGAAAGCCACTTTCAGTGGGTTATAAAAAAGTTTGCCCAGATCTTCCACGTCAGCAGCAACGACACTAAGATATCAGAAGGAGACGCTGAGAAGATAGCCCAGGCCTTGGGCATCCAGGGATCTGACGAAAAGAAGCTGGAAGGAAACATCCTCGTCAAGATTATGGATAATCAGAGGTTAGTAGTGATTCATCATTGATTACATTGTCGGAGATATCCTTCCAGGGGATATCGGAGTTAGGGGGCGAGGCTACTCGCTGTGTACCTTTCCCGGTGCCTCACCGTAGGTAGGGCGTTGGCCTCTGACGAGCGAGCGGTGTAACTTGACCATCTAATATTAACAAACTAACTTAGATGCCCTCCGAAAACGACCTGGCGGAAAGGCATCGTCTATCGGTGATTGCCAAAAAAAATAAACAAAAAGAAGAAGAAAGATCATACAGAGTTTCAAATTTCTACTAACTCCAATTCTATTTCCTTTACAGATTCTTTGCATTCGACGAAAGCAGTTTAAACCAACTGATCGAATCATTCGGCAAGAGTCTATCAGATTTGAGAGAAGGTTCATCGTACGACTTCACGAAGATCTTCAACGCCGAGAGTGTCACGGTGATGTTCCCGTTAGCTATGGGCGTTCCGTTCAGCTTCCGATACAAGAGCCCGGTTTACATTCACGCTGATGGCTATACTAAATTGAACTGGACGACGACTGAGCGCGGGGCCTTACAGGGACACATCAACGCGGTGTACGCCCAAAGCATAGACGGGAAGATGGGATTTTTAAATCCGTTAGATAGACAGTTTTATATAGCCGGTGTTAGCAGTCAGTTCATAGTGAATCTTCCTATAAAGTACGAACTTTCTGCTGATTTTACGGATTCTTCAAAGATTGAAGTCACTCTAGCTCCCATAGACACCAGAAGCGATGCAAACATCTTTAACTATAAGTCTAACCTTTATACGACTGTTCAAAAATCTATTGAACGCAATGCACCACAAATGAGTAAAAATAAAATATTAATTGACGAAAAACAGACGACTTCTGACCGGATGGTTGGAGCTCGCGGTACTGGATTCGCGTTTGTAGTAAAAACATCAAGCGTACCTCAGACGTCCACGAATTGGGGCAGCCCTGACTATTTCATCTTCAAGACTGTTTTTCCATTGTTGCAAAGAGAAGTCCATACTGCTGAATACAACGTAAAATACATCGCGAAGGAATCGATATCCAAGAAGGCGAAATTCGATTTAACTATTGGTAAGTGTTTCTTTCATAAATAATATTTGAGTTTATATTGAACTATTATTGACTCGTGCTAACCCGTGCCCACTTCGTTGGGCGGTAAAACTTTTTACTTATGATGAAATTATGACTGTGGTTTGGTTAGTACAAAGTGCTATGATTTATTTCCTGACTGCCAAAACAAGGGTTATATTTTTACTGCATATGTACGTAGGTATGTATTTGCATGCCAATTTCACTATATTACCGTTATTTGTGAGTGTCTTCTTGTGAGTGTCTTATTTGTGAGTGTCTTATCTCTTTAACCATGTATGCAGTAAAAGTGAAATTATATACAGGAAAAAGGAAAAGTCTATTGTTTTAAACACTTGAGACGATAAATTTACTTATTTTGATAATAATTAATAATTGTTGATAATATGACCAATAAACATGACCTAACGATTCAAATTATTTTTTTAATATAAAATACTACTTTTTGTTACCTAAATATAAAACTAAGACATATGCTGTCGCTGACTTTTTTGTAGGCATTATCAAGATCTACAACTTTTCTCTAGAACTTAATCACATATCTCTCATGGTTAGTTAGAAACGTTTTCGTTCGACCGTTTTTTTCGACTTACTTTGGATATCCGACTACCACGAGAAATTCTTTTCATTTTTCGGATCAATACATAGCCTATGACACTCACAAATAACGTGGCTTTCTATTGGTAAAGGAATTTTCAAAATCGGTTCAGTAGATCCAGAGATTACTTCCTACAACGTCACAAACTTTACCTCTTTATAATTAGTATAAATAAACTTGACGTGTCTTGACCTTATCATCCATGTTCCTAATAGTTTCGTGCTGCTTGCGTGGTGTTGGCCTGCCTAACTCGCGGTTCAACTCATATTTAGTAACCTCCTCGTGGAGGAGGTTACCCTGTCAGGGCCACTATCGCGGACCATTTGCATCATTTGACCGGCGCTGAATTCAGTGTCAGTAGCCAATTGGTCGTTTCAAAAGTGGTTGAAGACAGGTCAACATCCACCATCGCTGTTTAGGAAACAGTACATTTCGATATTTTCCTGCCTCATTCAGTAATAAGTCAGAGTGCACATTCTGATTGGCTGTCGCTGCACGGTGCGCAGACCGTCCAGTAGCGTCGAAAGGCGTTTCCCCAGGAGAAACAGATCCACCAGCCTTGGGGCCTGGGACGCGAGAGTCCTTTCCGAGGTAGTCTTCCACACGAGGAGGCTACTGAATAGGAACTGAATCGCGAGTTGGGTCGACCAGAAAACACAGTGGATCTTACCTCGTCACCTATGGAAGTTTTAACGAAATTTGATCGTTCTGTCTTCCGTGAGGTGAGCGCAGAAGACTTCAAGATCGGCCACACCTTAGGTCAGTCACTTTCACGGGTCAACACCCATGGGGCGGCCTCCACGCATGAAGTGCGAGCCCGGGCAGGTATCTGGCCTGAGGGCTAGTTTCCCCAAGGAGTCAATCTTCTGCCGCTCCTGAATGGTTTGCGCACCGTGCGAGGTCAGCCAATCGATTGTGAATTCTGACTAACAGTCGGGGGAGTCTGGAAACAGTACTGTCTCCTATAGAGCGAGGGAGTTGTTCACCTTACGGCGACTGCTCTTGAAACGACCATTGGCTACCCGATTCCGGGTGAACAGCCGGGCAAAGGATGTCGTGGTCTGCGATAGATTCGGTAGACACCGTTTCACCGCTACGTTAATGAGAGGACCGCGCAAGCGACCTTGAACTCGTAATCAGTCAGGAGACAGGAATAATCTGATTGCAACTGGTAGTGAGGGCGCGAGTGTCGGGCCGCTGGTAACACACCTGGCTATCTCGCGGTCGGACGTTCGCTATCGCGACGGTGGACTGTTTTGTCCTAAGTCTTCTGCGCTCACCTCACGGGAGACAGAACGATCAAATTTTGTTAAAATTTCCTGAGGTGACGGGTTCGCCCGTTGTAGTCGACATCTCTAGTTGTAGAGTTGTAGAAATATAGATGTCTGTAGAGTTGTAGAGATGCATTCGCACAGGGTATATTTTTGGACACCAAAGGTTTTCAATGTTGCCAAAATTCCTCACCTGACGACAGCTGGACCCTTCGAATATATTGTATAGACTTTTAGCATTTGGGGTTCCAATCGCCGAGAAATTACGTCGGTCAATTGTCCACTAGTCTGGAGACGATAAATCTTTAATATCCGAGATACATCTGCCTGATGTGGCAAACTTGTATCTCGGAATAAAGATGGAATGATGGAATAAATTTGAGGCAATTTATAGGATTTGGAATGAAAGAGGATAGCTGATGCCCAATATTATTATTACAAGGAAAAGGATTACTGCAATCTTCCTGCTCTTCAGATTTAGGGAGCTAATGGGCCCTTTTGCAGTTAGGCCCGGCTACTGTGACCCATGTGACAAACTCACGGGTCAACACCCATCCGGCGGCCTCCACGCAGAAGTGCGAGCCCGGGTAGAAGACTCTGGCCTACGGGCCAGTTTCACCTAGGAATCAACCTTCGAGCGCTCCTGGACGGTTTGCGTATCAGCCAATCGATTGTGCATTAACGACCGACAGCCGGGGGAATCTGGAAACAGTACTGTGTCCTATATAGCGGGTGTAGTTATTAAATTAACGGCAAAGGACGCCGTGATCCGCGATAGATTCGGTACGTAAGGGAGAGGACCGCGCAAGCGACCTCGAACCTGTAACCAGCCGGGAGACCGGAGTAATCTGGTTGCAACAGGAAGTAAGGCTGCGAGTGTCGGCCCGCTGGGTGATTAACCTGGTCATCTCGCGGTAAGACTCTTACGGGCGAGTGACGTAACTAGACAGTGGACTGTTTTCGTTCCAAGTCTTCTACGTTCACCTCACATGAGACAGAACGATCTAATATCGTTAAAACTTCCTGATGTGACGGGTTCGCCCGTTGTAGTTGACAGTTCTAGATGCTCTTCAGATATGACGGAACTGACCTTCGTGAATCCCGCGAATATCATCTAGCGTGAGTTAGCCGCATGAGCCGTAGGCAAGAAATAATAATGGGTCACGTACCCGTATACGTCATATAACTGATTAACCAGCCCTAAATACAATCAAACATTAATTCCCATATTGTCTATAATAGCGACATGCATCTCCGGGTACCTAGAAATCTCTTATGACAATATGGCCGAAGAATAGGAAAAGAAGGGTGTCATACCAAGATGCCGTGGTCCGAGATAGATTCGGTAGACACCGCTTCATATGGGAGAGGAACGCGCAAGCGACCTCTATCCTGTAGCCAATCAGGAGGCAGGAGGTAACCTGAAGGTTAATTCCAGGCGGAGATATCTGTGAGGGGCCACCCCTCACAGGACTTCAAATTGTTCGGTGTGAGGTGGTGGTATCAACTTGCGAGTTATCTCCGTATTGAAAGGCGGTTTTGAATGAAGTAGAAGGAAATTATTGATCAAAGGTTTGAATATTGCCAGGTATAACGCTTGCCGAAGTAACGAGTGCCCGGATTACTTTATCGAGACGCGAGGGTTGCGCGGCGGAGGTTATGTGGGAGTAGTGGATGAGGATTGTGCGTGTGCTCCTAGTATCTTGTACTGGCACGGTTCGAGTCAGTGGGATTACAGACTGATGCTTCGAGACTCAGGGAGAATGAGGAAAGGAAACCAAGGAGCCGGATTCGTTGACCTAACTCGTGAGATAGAGTGCCGAATGCCGTTGCAACCTTGGGGGAAGATGATCACTCGGGGAATGATATGTGACCGAGAAGCCGGGACACCGAAGTGTGCCGTCGCTATCTGGAGACATGACCACTCGAGGAATGATAATTTGGTTGCTTTTTCGCCGGTTTATATACGCCGTGAAATGATGCAATCCAAAAATATTCCGAGTAAAAGTATTGTTTCATCGTGCTGATTCATAGCTGCACGAGTCAATAATAGCTGAATTGTGTCTGTGGCTTTCACTGGAAATCGATGCATTTGTTGATCGCATGTAATGGACTTAAGATCCGTTACATATCCTTCCAAACTGGTACCCAGGGGGCGAGTCTGTCCGCTGGGTACCTTTCCTGGTGCCTCGCCGGCAGGCGTTGGCCTCTGACGGTCAGGTGGCGTAACTAGACAGTCGATTGTTTTTTGTCCCAAGTCTTCTGCGCTCACCACACGGGAGACAGAACGATCTAATATCGTTAAAACATCCTGAGGTGACGGGTTCGCCCGTTGTAGTTGACTGCTTTAGTTGATAGGACCATGACCGAAGTAGATTCACAAGCACTGCACAAGGCACACCATGGAAATATGTAGCCGCCAAACAAGGTAGTCCTCAGTCCCATCTCCTTCGATAGATAATATCTTCTCTGGTGAAATTATCTTTCTGTTATTACACCAGAACAGTGCTGGCCAAATGATCGATCGCTGTCGCCCCAAAAATATTCAATAAAAAACGGAAACAAATATTTTTGTAAATAAATTTTAAAATTGAATTTACTAATTAACTTGTTTGATACGCATTGCATAAAACAAGCTTTCGTGCGGCTAAACTAAATATATTATTTTAGTATGGTCGAATAAAATATCCAAATTTTTGTTTGTTTGAAAAGCTTTATTGCACACACTTAAGAGTACAAAGTGGTGGGCCTATTGCCAAGTGGCAATATCTTCCGGCCATACCGCCAGGGTTATTGTGACTAAAGGTTTATGTGGGCAAATTGATTTACAAGTAATAAATGAATACACTTACATAATAGTCATCATAGTATAAAATATAAAACAGTGATTAGTGACGTATGCCAACGATATTGTAGGAAGGAGTGGAATATAAGGACAAGCAAAGGAGACGGGAGGGGAGGGGGGGTATTCATGAGTAAGGGTAAGGGACAAATTGTAAGGGACTGCACGTCAGCTGCAGTGCTTAGAGGAAAACCCTACCGAAATGTTCTAAATATCCTCATTTGCCTGCTTTTTCAGACAACCGCCAAGAGAAACCTACTGACAAGCCAAACGAGTTGGACGCTCTCTACTTGGCCGCCCCGCTCAAGCCCTTCGGCCAGGACAGAACCCAGGAGATGCTCAAGACGACGAATTCTGGAATTCGCGGTGCCACCGGCCAGGCGATCAGCGTCCGCGCCAAATTCGGAGATTCCGAGGTCAAAGAGTACACGGTGACGATCGCGAGGTCCAGCAGCTCCTACGATCAAAAGTCCAAGATGTGGGTGCACGCGACCTGCAGACCTTCCCGCTCTGTTCAACACGAGGTGAGCTGCACGGGTTGCTAAACCGCGCTTAAAATGTAGTTGCTATGCCTAGGTGACTTTTCTTCGAATTCTGAGCTATACTTCACAAGAAGCTATCCTCGACAACCCCTAGCTATACTTCAATACGGCAAATATTCAATCACCGAATTTAATATCCAAAATATTCAATCACCAATCGGTGATTCCCTATTTGCACATAGTTATGACATTGATGGCAACGCGCTGTCACAAGTAAATCGAACAAATGACCTAGGATTAACCTGGCGGCTTTCTCAATTTAACCAAATAGACTTAGAAACACGTAAGACTATTACTGACATAACGCGTCTTCATAAGCTTTTGCACAATCGACTAGACAGCCCAGCTCGTCTAGAAAAAGTTAAATTTCGTGTGCCACCGCGACTAACGAGGAGCTCTCAAACACTTTCTGTTGTCACTTGCAATAGTACCAGTCAGTCACCAGAATGTGTTGCATTTTTGATAAATCGTGTAAAGGTTTAAATGTATTTTATGATTCCACTAATTTAACTAAAGATTCGATCATACCTATTCCATCACCTACTTCTTAAGATTTCACTAACTGCCATTCTAATGTACTGTATTATATGACTATTATCATTGATTTTATAGTGTAATAGATAGCACCATCTCATACAAGAAAATGGCAGCATATTTCTCGACGTCACTACGCAGATGGCACTGGTAGTGCTGACGTCGAAAAGTATAGGAATTTATTTGGATATCTATATTAACATTGATAATTAAGTTTTAATTATAAAGGATCGATTGATTCTAAAAACCCAATAATTCAAGCAGTTTCAACGAAATTAGCATTCAATTATTAGCGCTATCTATTGCATTTCCTTCTACGCTACAAATCACATGTTCAATGAAGATAATAATAGATGGCGTGCTATTTCAGGCATTGCCTTTCCAACAATTAGCGCGCGCTTCAGACGGGTCGCTTGGAGCCGAAAGCAGACAGGTGTGCTATAGATGTTTATACCGTATATTGATGGAGATGCGAGAAATAGGGAGTGACCACGCGCTCGCCAATCGACTAGTCGATTACGGATAGCACTCACTCGACTCGACATTGTAAATTGTTGTACATTGTAATTGTTGACATTGTAACAGTTTACTGACATACACGCTCAATTACGTCGTCTTCTCGTAAGGATGTCAACCAACGTCGCTCCGCCTCCCATAATTTCTTGCGCAGGAAAGAGAAGATATGAGTGCTGTGCGGCGATGCTGTATTTTGCCATCTCATAGATGAATAAAAACACTCCCTGTCAGTGGCGGCGACAAAAATCTAGTGTAGTAAAGAGAAGCTTAAAATTATTTTTTAAAACATAAGAAATATATATACATTTATAAAAATGTTTATTGGTTTGTAACCATTTGACCCCAATATGCCATAAAGGTAAGAAATAAAAAAAATAGTTCATGATGTTTTAAACGTGTTTATTTTAATCACATTTTAGAATATCTACAAAATAATATTCTAATTAAGGCTCTTATAAGGCCGCCATTATTTTTTTGTCGAAAATTATTCAAATCAACAAATTATATCTACTCGATCTTCAGTGTTCACGATAAAATAGGACAAGCAATGTAGTTTTATATGATTGGATGTATGCCTAAGGTTTATTTTAGTGGAAAATACAAAGGTACAGGAAGATGTAATTTTGATAACAGAAATACAATTCTGTTCTCAAAAATTACAGCTTCCATTGAGCAATAATAACTAAAACCTCAGACGTAGGTAGAATCATAGAATCTGGTCTAAGCGCAGTCAGCTAGTATTCGACTAGACTGTATTCAGATCGCCCGCTTGGAGGATCCAAACCCTTAAGTATCCGTTATTGCCCTTTTAAAAGAGTGAGCTTGTTGTATAGTTGCCTCTTGGTTTGTTTTACATTTGACTTACAAACTAAATATTTTATCCGTATATCGACATATTTTTGGATAACGGCCCTTAGCAGATGAAGCAAATGATTACTGCACGGTTCCTGCTCAAATAAATGGGCATGAAGGATCGTGAAAATATCGGATCCGATGAATAATTTTAACGTTTTTGTAACCATATTTATAGGATCGCGATCGGATTTATTACTTTTGTCAAAATTAACCCTTACTACTGATTCTGCGGCATTACAAATTCGGATTACATCATTTGATGGATAGATAAGTCTACTTCTGTCTTTAAACACAATAAATAAATGAGCTTGTTTAGGTGTGTTTGCGACTAATGCTCCCAAGCAATCAGTGCAATTTAGTCTAGATAGTAAATATCTAACAACATACCCGGCAACGTATGCCACAACATGTTGTGAAAATACTGAATGGAAACCGGCAGGTAAACTCAGATCTTCCTCCTTCAAATTGCTCATGAATTGTTCGTCGACCATATCCACTTGTGATCCTGATCTATAACCCTTCGTTGTCAAGTTAATATGCTCAGTTGACGACGAACACGTTAACAAAGTTATGTGTTCCAGAGGAGCACAGTTTCCCCTGAAATTCTCTTTTAACTCCATGTGAACCAAGAGCTTTTTGTAAGTTGCCATAAATTGCAGGGCCGATGGATTATTGTTGAACCCGCCGTGGGACCGTACTACTGAAAAAAATATCTCTAAGTGGTCTTGGCTTAACTTGTACATTGGTAAAAAATCCAATGTTTTTTCTTGTTTAACGAGCTCGTTGTACAATCCTTTCATGCTGTCTATGCACACGCACAATCCAAGGAAACCTACTTTATTTCTGGTATTCATGATCGGTGTTTCATTGTCCATCAAAACTAGATGTTCCAAATAAGTTTTTGCATTATCCATGAACGTTAGATACTTCGTTTCGTTTTTCTCATTGATTGGTGCTTTAAAGTCAATGCCAGGAAACTTTCTTGAATTAAGAATGTCAGTCAGATTGTTCATTGTGTTGATGAAATTCACTGTTGGTTGTGAGTGAGCAAAATTAAGTATACGTAATTTTTTGTCGCAAAATTCAATAGCGTTCGCAACACTGGCACTTAACAGCTGTACTGCTAGCTTTACTTTCATTATTTGATTTTGAAAGTTGATGTGTTGTGTCGATAATTTATTTCCCTAGTGAAAATTTTCATTTAGTTGGAGCGTGTTTAATTCTTCAAAATATTGCCATTTGATTAGGCCGCCGTTATTATCTCTAAGAACCTTTTTACTTTGTAATGTATTTCTGACCAGTTTCACCATGTGACATGGGTCAAAAAATACAAAAACTGGTTCTTTTGTTGCAGGATGTTCGAAATAGGTTTTTAGTTGACGTTGGTAGTTAAACGAACAGCCAAGCTCTTGAGCCATGGCTATATTTGCTGGGCAACCATCAAATGTCATAGATACAACTACCACGCCTACATCGTGGCAATTAGAAAGGCATATCCTTACTAGATTGGCTCTTTGCTCACCTGTTACGCCGATTACCAGAAAATATCCTACTGGAATTTTCCACTGCTCGTTAATGGCAACTAAAAGGAACACCAGAGCTTGTTTGCATGGTGCATTGAAACTCCGGTAACATCAAACCCAGCACCAAAATCTACATATCCTTGGACTCCATTACCGTCAAATTCCTTTAATTGTCGAATCGACATCTCGTCTATTACCAAATTGCATAGAATTTTCTTGTCAGAAGACTTGACCTTTTAATCAAGTGCTTTAAAAGCTTCTGCAGTGAAACCTGGCGTGGCGTTTATGCATTGGTACCATTTTCTTATGGTGCTTGTATGTGGTAGACATGTGTTAAAGGTACTACGTACGTAAGAGTAGGCCTTTGGAGAATAGAAATGGAGGGTTAGCGCAAATGTACGCAGTTCAGGTGGATATTCTCTCCCTTTATGAGTCATCCTTTTCAAAAGAGCTGCTGTAGAAAGCCGGCACACTTCCAGAATATCCACTTGTTCTTGGTTGATCAGTCTTTTTTGCTTCAGTTCTTTTAATACCTTAGATAAATTGTCAACTTTCTTTTTCAAACGCCGATTAGCAGCGTGTAGTGCCTTGCCCCGCATACGTCGGCGTTTTGCAATGTCTTTTAAACGGATAATTTCTGTTTTTAACTTTCGTTTCCTTGGAGTGTCGTGTACCAGTCCTGAATTGGAAAGCCCTGCAACCTCCGACTGTTGACCGGAAAATGGAGATTGTTGTAGAAAAAGCGAAGGTACAGCGTCGTTTGTTAATCTACGGATTCCATTTTTGGTTTCATATATGTTTGAATCCGGAAAATGTACTGAACAGATTCTACTCCAAAAGTTTGGTTCCCAATTGGTCTTCTTTACAGCATCAATCTACTTCATCATATTTGTTTTGTCTTTTGGAAACCTAAAAGTAAGGTAAGTTTCTAAGTTAATAATAATAATATTATTAAAATTATTTTTTGGTCGGTTTTTAATATAACGTATTCGCACCACCGTATCACGTCGAATCCAACGACACCTCATACTTACGTCAAAACCCGTCAAGACGTTCGTTCTCTACGTTCAGACACTCATACATGCATAATATCAGCATATAAAGGTACGCCCTAAAAACATCTACGCTCCATCTGAAGCAATTGGATAAACCTATGTGAGTGGTCCAAAAAGGAATCCCTTATTGGCCTTATTATGCATTAATTATCATATTCCATATATACTCTATACTTATATTAACATAAGATTTTTTTACCATTACTACCTATAATTAAAAAAAGTGATTTGTCAATTTTTATAAAAAAATATTATCGATTATCGATTTCGCTTTTAAAATATCTCGATTCTCGATTAGTGAACACCAATTGCGACCGATTGCGGTCGAGCAAGACGAAGGGTGGGGCAGTGTGTTCCTTACGTCGCGCTCCTCGCTTCACCCCCGTAATGGATAACTTTTATTTGGCTGAAAAGTAATTCAAAATTGCTTATCGATGATATGTGATACTAGATTTGTGTTTTGTGTGTTTTCTAGTATCATTTTTACAATGATCGTTTGCACATTTAACCATCTTTCTTCTTAAAAACAATAAAAATGCTCTACAAATTCCCAACTATATCACTTCACAAGCGCTCGCGAACGACTGCGGGCCTTAGCCGGGCGGTCGATGAATTGTTCACACCCGTGTCTACTGTTCACGCTCGCGCGCTCGCGCTCTATTTTATTATTAATACTCTAACGGCACGCGCTTAGGGGCAAACAAAGGGGCAAACACATTATTGGACGCGTCCGTCAGCCGCGGCTTATGCCTGTGGCTTATGCACGCGATCTGTGTAATGAATTTCTATTGAGCGGTGCACATTATAGGACGTCAGTCGCGGACGACTAGGCACACGTTCGTAAGCCGCGGCTTACGGACGCGTCCGATAATATGTTTGAACGCCATCTATCGGCCAAATATTGGTTTATTGAAGATGGAAGCGCATTAAATCGAGTTTGAAAACTACGATGGCCATCTACCTGCCGTTTTTTGTATTAAATTGCGACTTCCATTTTGCAGTATGGAATGGCGTTATCTATTACACTATAAAATCAATGCTATTATATTATAACAATTTACTAAGACGGCTGGAATCTTATATGTCTAATCGATCCCAACTCGTCACTGAAAATGGTTTTAAATCTTCACCGGCTGCAATAACTTCTGGTGTACCGCAAGGTTCAAATTTGGGACCATCGCTTTTTCTCTTTTATATAAATGACCTTTGCGATGAATTAGAGTGCCCACATTTGTTTTATGCGGATGACCTCAAAATTTTTAGTCGAATCTCCTGTCCTTCAGACAGCGACAAAATTCAAAATGACCTGAATACATTGAGCGGGTGGTGCACGCGCAATGATAGCAGCTCAATGTCGAGAAATGCCATTTTATATCATTTAGCCGGAACCGAAATATTTTAAAACACAACTACTCTATCAATAGCATTACACTTAATAGAGTCAAGCACATCAGAGACCCAGGAGTTATCTTCGATGACAAGTATTCATTTCATCACCACTTCAATGCGATTGTCGAAAAAGCAAGTAAACTTCTTGGTTTTGTCTTCAGGACAATGAAGCCATTTCGACATCCGAAATCCCTAATATCCGTCTATTCATCATTGATTAGATCGGTGCTGGAGTATGGATCAGTGATCTGGAATCCGCTTTACAAAGTTCACAGCGATAGAATTGAACGAGTCCAAAAGAAATTCACTCGTATGCTGTCGAACAAATGTGGCCTCAGAAATACTCTGAAAGGTCATGTAGAGCGGCTTTCTCACTTCAACCTAATAGACTTAAAAACACATAGGACTATAACTGATATAACGTGTCTCCATAAGCTTTTGCACAATCGACTAGACAGCCCAGCTAGTCTAGAAAAAGTTCAATTTCGTGTGCCACCGCGACTAACAAGGAGCTCTCAAACATTTTCGGTCGTCACTTGCAATAACAACATCATGTCGAATAGACCTCTTACCAGAATGTGTCGCGTTTTTGATAAATCGTGTAAAGGATTAGATGTATTTTATGAATCCATAAATATAATAAAACATTCGATCATACTTAGCCTATCTCCTACTTTTTAAGATTTCACCAACTGCCATCCTAATGTACTGTATTATATGATTATTATATTATAACATACTATTGTCTTATATCATATTATATATAATAAATATTATTATCCAATTACTCATACTTCTAGTTTGCTCTATCCAAATAACCTTATTAGTTATTGTTTTTTTTCCCTTATATTATTATTAGCTTTATTATATTTTTTTCTACTATCAACTTGTTCATGTTATTTCTATGTTAATGTGTAATGCAAGCATTGCAAACTATTCATAGGATAGTAAATTCGTTTCGTTTAAATATGTTTTTAAGATACTAGTATCATATATTTACTATCTGTAAGTTTGCTATAATATAAAAATAAATAATTAAATACTGTTATATTATATCATGATATGTATTAAAAATATTAATATCCAATTAATCATACCTTTATTTTCCTTTATATATCCCTTTCTCTAACTTACCTTATTAACAACATACCTTATTATCACTTTTCTTACCCTTATATTATTATTAGACTTAATACATTTTTCCACCATCAATGTGCTAATGTTATTTCTTTAATTTGTAATGCAAGCATTGTAAACTATTCAGAGGATAGTAAATTCGTTTTGTTTAAATATGTTTTAAAAATACTAGTATCATGCACTTATTATCTGTAAGTTTACTAAATTTTAAAAACAAAATAAAATAACTTTGACTAGCGCTTGACAAACAGGTAGCACATCTACACCCTAGTTGATAATTCTTACAAATTGCTAGATTTTGTAATGACAAACATAAGATAACGACAATTTTAATATTTGCCGCCTTTTCAACTCCAGGGGTGATGTACAAGGGATTTGCTGTCGCACGCGTCTCGGTAGGGTCTTATTGGAAGGTGCTTGGCCGCTCTTTCTGATGCTGTGCGGAAACCAGGGTTCCAATCTTACGTCGATTAATACCTCAGCGGACAAGAGAGTAGAAAACACAAAACATTAGTATTTAAATAATGTTATCTCCATTTAACACCCGTGATAATGGATTAATTTATTTTGCTAAGGATTCTTATTAACACGCTTTTATTAGGTCGGCCTGTATGTAACTATGTAATGGAATCTAAAGTAACTAATTTAACCATCTTCCAAGGATGATAGCGTCATGAAAATTGGCAGCTGTATGTAGTTCTGATGACAATACAATAATATGGTACTGTCGAACTGATCTGATGATAGAGTCGGAAGATATGAACTGGAACTTCATGATGGAACATCGTATCAAAGCTGTGTTTGGACTTGTTAAAAAAGTCTTAGAATGAACTTTGACCACGATTAGGTTTCAAGGTCTGATGATGACGCCGGAAGATAGGCACTGGCATTCCATGATGGAATATCGTATCATAGCCGTGTTTGGACTTGTTAGAAAGGTCTTGCAATGAACTTTGACCACGATTAAGTTTCAAGGTCTGATGATGAAGCCGGAAGACAGGAACTGGCATTCGTGTTTGTACTTGTGAGAAAGGTCACGTAATGGATTTTGAACACGATCAGGTTTCAAGGTTATAACAAACCTATTATATATTGACTATATTAAATATTGAATATAAATATGTAGTGTAAATATTGACATAGGTGCCTGTATAAAGCGTGTTTTTAGTATTTTTTAAAAACTAATAATTTATTATTTTATTGCTAGTGTCATTTAAAACACTATTTTTTTTTTAGATATAAAAGTAGTTATCGTAGTTTATATTTAAAAGTTGGATATATGCTGTCGCGGACATTTTTATAGATCTCTTTGAGGCCTATGTTTTTGTTATATATTGTTTTCACATATATCAAACCGTTTCGTCAGCGCACGCCGATAAACAACTCACCAGCTCATTTTTCCCTGACTTGATTTACAAATATTGTCAATTCGTATTAAAAACCAACAAAATATAGCCTATAGCACTCGTCGATAATGGAGCTTTCTATTAGTGGAAGTATCATTTAAATCGGATGAGTAGCTTCGGAGATTACCCCTTACATACAAACTTACAAACTTACAAACATTACTTCTTTATAATGTTAATACAGATTGTATAGATATGCATTTAATAATTTCATTGTAGTCATTTGCAGTCATTTTTATTAAGGTATATTAAAGTATTTACTGATTTAAGGCTCCCTTCGATTTAGATATTTTTGCAATGCCACGTGCCCGCGCTTTTTCGTATACCGCGGCGACAAGGGAATACGTCCCACCGTTGGCAGTGGCCAATTACGAATGACGATTTAGGCTTCGCGCGTCGTCTAATATAGTCGATTTTTTTCAATTATAATACAATAAATTATCCAATGAATAGTTTTTTATAAAGTAAAAATTAGATTGCAATAATAAAACAACTTAAGATCACTCTGTTATTTTTTTATATCACTCAAAATTATCTTTAATAAATAGAAAAAAAAATATTTGGCCATAACATTTCTGGAAATTAGGTAATTTCAAACATTTTTTTCTTATATTTTTTGTATGGAAGTTCCAAAAACTGTCTTAGTACTATGCAAATAGACCATACGCTGGTGTAAATAGTATTTTTTAATATTGATAATTCTCTAAGTTTTTCAAAAACTGAAGACAAATCTCGCTCGTTTTTTTTTTTTTGGAAAACAGTAACAGAATAAAGATAATTTACAACTAATATGGAAATAATTTACCAATTTCGTTTCGGCGAAATGATAGCTAAGGACCGGGTTTTTAAAATCCGGCATAATTGTATTAAAATTCTTTTTCGTGTTCTCACAACCAGGCCACAAAATTATGCTTCATATAGCTTTAGGCCGCCACGGCCGTCACGGCCGGCACGGTCTCTTAAACAAACATCTAGATTATTGCAATTTTTACTCGTTAATGTGTGTGATGTAATGCATTATTATTAATAATAATAATTAAACTTCATTTCCAGTAAAAAAGGCTATTGCTAACCTATAACTTAACGTTATAGTACAAGTTTTGCTTTGACTACACAAAATACAATTAAAATAATAAACAAAAAGTAGAAAAAAATGATAATAACAAAAGAAAAACAAACTATTAAATTAAATAAAAACGCAGTCAATGAAGGGGACGAAGGAAGGAAGGTGTAGGAGCCTACGGCCCTACATACCCACAACAAAAAGTTAATTTCACAGAACAGAAAACTGCAGACTCGCTCAAACTTACACGAGCAGCTGCAGTTAATTTCCAGCTAAATTTGGCAAATATTGCCCAGGCAAGCGACACATGCGTCGCCCCACTCGTAGCTATTGCATCACCGATCACCCTATAAAACGCAGTACATTGCACTCGATGATCATCATTCCTTTGGCAGACAGTTGCCCCTCTACATCATTACTTCGGCAGACAGTTACCGCGCTCTACACATCGTCCCCTCAGTGGACAGATATCTCGACTACACACTTCGCTCCTCGACTACACGCGCACCGCCACGGCTTCACCTCGCGCCCACACTACAACACAACGGCGAAAGCAACTCAAGGCGTTAAGAAATGGCGACTTCGACTCACTTCTCTTCAATCTTCTGAATAAACTCTTCTACACGGACATCTGCGACTCTCATTAACGGAGCAACCTTCATGCTGAGAACCACCCTTCGCTCACAAGCAATTGGAGTCTAGTGAAGGGTGGCCATCTCACAAAGGGAAGCGAGAAGGAGGGGGAGGGTAGGGTTGGTTATGTCATAGCTTTAGGTTGAGCCTGGCCTTGAACGTAGTGCTGGGGGCTATTCTGACATTATTTAATATCGTATTCCAGAGTCGTGCAGCTTTCACTTAGAAAGATTACGAGAAAACGTTATTAGAGCTACTGGCGATGTCTAAAGCATTATCAGTTTTAATATTAATAATCTATTCTAAAGTGTCATTTATAGATTATATTTATTTAGCATTCTTTATTTATAATGTGCTTTAATTTTGATTTTTTACTGATTTGTTTAATATGACGCATCCTAATAACGTCTTATAAGATTAAATAATTGAAAAACAAACTTTTTAAATTGTTCCAGATATGCGCTGTTGTAGCAACCAAATCAGGCAATCAACCGATGATGAATTTCGAAAAGGCTCTCGAGCACGCGCCCCAGGCAGACGTTGACGTCAAACTAGTTATTGGGCAGAACTGTCATACTGGTACACAGATCAACGCAAAAGTAAAACTCCAGCAGACAGAGCAAAGAAAGATGTACGTTAAGGAACACCCAAGGGCGAAGCAGTGCCTAAAACAGATAACGGAGAATCAATACCAGAGATACGCTTGCAGGAGCATGATCAAGAAGGCGAACACAATGGACAACATGAAAGCCGTCATTGACGTAAAGAATGGGAGCGGTATGGATACGGCCATTACCAAAACCATGGTTCAAACTATTAGGAATTTGATTAGGGTAGAGGGGTATGAGAATGTTTTAGATCCCAAAGGGCAACCTGGTCGTATAAACCTGGAAGCTCAGCTAAGCCCAGACAATCACGCCATGGATATCTTTCTCTCAAGCGAAACTGTTGACATAGACTTCAGCTCCGTGCAGATGAATTCTTGGATTAAATCTTTCTTGCCTGTGCATCCATCTCCGAGCTGGTCTACGAGGAATCTCAACTGGCTCACTCAAAGGCAATACACACGTAAGTATAGATTTTTGAAACGCAAAAAAAAACACCTGCTATAGGACCGATCCTGGAACCTACGTCGACTGTGAATAGGCTTTCGATTCTATTCTTGGTTTGAAAAAAAACAACTTTTTATAAACCCATCAAAAACGGCAGCGATGAAATTTTTAACTACTAAAAAGAGTGGCGAAAATATTACGATTAAAATGGAATCAGAAAATATAAATGTTGTCAGAAATACTAAATTCTTAGGGATCACTTTAGATGAAAATTTAAACTGGAACATATCAATAATTTGTGTGCAACTTTGTCATCGGCAGTCTATGCTATAAGAAAGGTGAAATGTCTGGCTGGCGAACATGCAGCGATCAGTGTGTATCACTCCTGCTTCCATTGATGTCTTATGCGATACTACTATGGGGTAATGCAACCGATATCCATCGCGTTTTTGTGCTACAAAAGCAAGCGGTTAGGACAATTTTTGGTGTAAGCAGAGAGACACATTGCGCCCCTTATTTTATTAAAGCTGGTATCCTTACCGTGTCGTCCATGTACATATTACATATATCAGTGCCTTTTATACGCCAAAGAGAATCTTTTAAATTGCGAGCTTCACTCCACTCGACATAGCCATAATACGCGACATAAAAACAATGTGTTATTGCCTAAACTACGCTTGACTAAATATCAAAAAACATTTTTATATATTAGTTTTAAATTGTTCAATGCTTTGCCGTCATCGACGAGAAAACTTGAGATGGCAGCATATAAAATCTGCTTGAAAAATCAGTTAGTCAAACGTGCCCTTTACAAACTGGACGACTTTTATGATATTGCGTCCACAATTGCTTGATTATAAATAACCATATTATGACTTAAGTATTAAGTTTTAGATTTCAGATTTTTTCTTTTTCATTGTATTGATTATTATTTTTTGTTTGATTATTGATTATTTTGTAAATTTGACAATTAAGTAATCACCTCTGATTACAATTATTTTTTTTCTCCTTTTAATTAATCAAAGCGGTTTTATCATCCGCTAAATTATGATTGTAAAATTTGACATGTTCTTCAGTATTGTGAAATGCTTTTATGGAATGAATAAATTATGATGATGATGATGATGGTTTAGGCAGTCCCACGTTCGCTGACCGATCAAATTAAAAGAGAGCGAGGGTTAAAATAGTTGAAGTGCAAGTTTTTGCGCGCGAAGGCTGGCCTTGGAGCGGTTAATAAGAGCTTCTGTGCTTTTACTATAGATTTAGCTATGTCCTGCCGGGGCCAATGAAGCGTTGCGGTCGGTCTTTATCAACAATGCATCCATCAGTTTCTTATATCACATCTATTAGAAAATATGTTTTATTATCTTTCATAGCTGCCTGCACCATAGACAACAACATGGTGAACACCTTCTCCAATAAGACTTACAGCTACGGGCTTGGAAACTGCTGGCACGTGGTGATGCTGAACGGATCTTCGATCAATGAGAGCGGTCAGGAATCCTCACAGAGGCAACTCGTCATCCTGGCCAGGGAACAAACCAAGGATATGAAGGAAATCCAGATCACATACGCGTAAGTTATACCTACCTCCATTCAACACGAACACTCCGACTATATTATAATTGCCATTAGACATTGTGGGCCGTAACAGTAGAGGGTATTAAGGTTGTAAAAAAATGTGTATGTCAGCTCCGACGCGAGACTAGATTTTACTGTTTAAGTGTACTTGTCATTGAATATACAATAGGCAAAAGGGGTAAATAAAAGGTTTTTTTTATTTTATAAATAGGATAGAAAACGAATTTACCGCGTGAAATTTGTAGGACCCGACGTTTCGGTGACGTTGCAGCCGCCGTTGTCTAGGGTAGACTGGAGAGCTGTCAGTCCGTTGTTTTGCGGGTAGGCCGCAAACCGCTGCCGCCACTGCGTAGGTTATAACGGTGGTGGGGGGCCGGGCTCGGAGCGCGGGAATTTTTAAAAGACGTAAAACAGGATACAGTGAGTGTTGTGTGCAAGACGGATTTTAAAAATTCCCGCGCTCCGAGCCCGGCCCCCCACCACCGTTATAACCTACGCAGTGGCGGCAGCGGTTTGCGGCCTACCCGCAAAACAACGGACTGACAGCTCTCCAGTCTACCCTAGACAACGGCGGCTGCAACGTCACCGAAACGTCGGGTCCTACAAATTTCACGCGGTAAATTCGTTTTCTATCCTATTTATAATGTCAAACAACCGCGATAGTCTTCGATTTTTTTTTATTTTGTTTGTCAAGTGTATATTTTATTTTATTTATTTATCGATATACATTCGGGTTATCAGTTAGCAGTGTGATAGTAGATATATAAATTGTAACTAGTTATATAAGCAATAAGGTAATGAACATAATCCATACGATCATTCTAGACGAATGCCAAACTAGACCGAAAAGCTTGTATCTGGGCATACGAAATACACTGCTCTTGTTTTTTTAGTAGTACAATGGTAGTACTGACGTTATTTAACAGCTAAACTACTTTCAATATTAATCTATACTAATATTATAAAGAGGTAACGTCTGTGACGTTGTAGGAAGTAATCTCTGGATCAACTGAACCGATTTTGAAAATTCCTTTATTAATAGAAACCCTAGTATTTTATATTTTAAAAATAATATAAATCGTTAGGTCATGCTTATTGGTCATATTATCAACAAGTATGAATTATTATCAAAATAATTAAATTTTAAAGAGGTAAAGTTTATGAGGTTGTAGGAAGTTATCTCTGGATCTACTGAACCGATTTTGTTTTTTTTTACCAGTAGAAAGCCACATTATTTGTGAGTGTCATAGGCTATATATTAACCCGAAAAACGAAAAGACTTTTCCGTGGTAGTCGGATTTGCAAAGTAAGTCGGAGAAAAAACGGTCGAATGAAAACGTTTCTTACGAACGCTGCTTTAACTATGAGAGATATATGATTGAGTTCTAGAGAAAAGTTGTAGAGCTTGGTAATGCCTACAAAAAAGTCAGCGACAGCATATGTCTAAATTTTATATTTAAGTTACACAAAGTAGTTTTTTATATTTAAAAAATTAGGTCAAGTTTATTGGTCATTTATCAACAATTATGAATTCATATCAAAATAAGTAAATTATCGTCTCAAGTGTTTAAAACAAAATACTTTTCCCTTTTACTGCATATAATTTCCCTTTTACTGCATACATATTAAAAGAGATAAGACACTCACAAATAAGACACTCACAAGAAGACACTCACAAATAACAGTAATATAGTCAAATTGGCGAAGTTTTACCGCCCAACGAAGTGGGCACGGGTCACCTAGTACTAATATAAAAGTGTAAAATATTACACATTATAATCCTCGCTGGGAGCCAACCCTGGGTGCAGCAGCCGTGCCATTATAAAACTTAGAACGGGCTATCGTAACTGAATGAGTATACAATTTGGGGTCTGTCCTGTTGACCGTTGAGGAATTCCCTCGTCGAGAGCCAACCCAGGGTGTAAAACCAGGTTATGCTTAACACAAAAATAAATGAATTGCCATCGGAATTGAATAAATATGCAAATTTCAAGTTCAAATAATATTATTTGAGGAGTTCCCTCAATTCCTCATGGATTTCCTCATCAGAATAGGATTTTGATAAAAATGTGACCAATCTGTAAGTATATTCTTTCGAATAAAAAGAGAATTTTCCAAATCGGTTCATAAATACCAGAGTTCTGCCGCTGCGGTAACAAACATAAAAAAAAGATACAACCGGCTTGATAACCTCCTCCTTTTTTTGAAGTCGGTTAAAAATAGAAAGGATTTCGTAATTTTATGTGCAACTTCGGTTTCTTTTCAATCAGCCGTAATCAAGTCATGTCATTCAATTCAAATTCAAATTATTTATTGAGTTAAAATTATGGGTACATTCAATATACAAAAGTCTTAACCTAACTAGGCTGCCGCCTGTTCCAAGGTAGACAATTTATTTTAGTTATCCTAAGAAATCTATAATATTATATTTATATAAATAATCAAAATCATCTTAATGTAACAGAAATATCTTAATTACCTAATAAAAATTCGTAAGAAAATGTCATGAAAATTGTCAATATTATTTTATTTTAAAACATGATAAAAATTAATATATGTTTATATATGTATTAAATAATACGTATTAATAATATACTAAATAAATTCACAAAAATTAAAATAAAATTACGTTTAGAAATCATCAATTTATATTACTACATATACTATTATGTTTTTATTATAAAGATTATAGAGATTCAATTATTTAATAATGTTTTCAATATCTGCATATGTACAATTTAAGAGGTAGGCACTCAAACTATTTTTAAATTTATATGATATTTTAATGTCTTTAATGTTAGGTGGTAGGCAATTATAAGATTTGGGGGCAAGATAGTTAATAAACATTATATGTTTATTTTTTGCAGAAACGAATACGGAGACAAACTGAACGTGAAACTACAACCTTCCAAGACTCCTGAAAAAACCGCGACTGGATCTAATCCTTCCGGGATAATTTTGGTCGACGGGAAACAAGAGACGATCACGGACGTACGAGGATTTAAAAAATGGGGAGTTTTTCAGGACACCACCTTGCTCGAAGCCTTCGCTTTCCCAAGCGGCGAGGTCTTCGTGAACATCGACGACTCCGCCATAACCCTCCTGTATGACGGGGAAAGGTTGAAGATAGCCGCCAGCGACAGCTACAGAAACACCACTAGAGGAATTTGCGGAACCATGTCTGGAGACCGGCGGAAGGATTATATGACTCCGCGGAACTGCATCATGACGAGCGGGGCAGAGTTCGCATCCACTTACGCTATGGTAGAAGATCACGAATGCCAAGGAAAAGCGAAGGAAATTAGAGAACTCGCCTCGAATTCTTCGTGCGTTTCACCAACGGAAGTCCACTCTAGGATCGCATCGCCGAAATCGCAGTCGAACGATCTAAAACCTCCTCAAAAATCCAGTCGCAGCGACGAAAATTTCAACGACGCGATCGAAGCCAGGAGTTATAAAAAAGACAACGGAACATGCACGCTCCACGAACAGGTCCAGTACTACGAGAAGCAAGGCCAGATCTGCATCTCTTTAAAGACCATCCCTGCATGCAGCGCTTCATGCCACGGACTTCAGATTGAGAAGGAGAGAAGAGAAGTCGTACTCATGTGCAAGACTTCCAAAGATGACCAATTCAGAAACCTCGTCGAGAAGTTGAAAAATGGAGAAGACATTATTGATTATAACAACGTATATGAAGTTACGGAAAAAGAAAAATCTTTTATGGTCCCAACATCTTGCGGAATTCAGATGACTACTTCTTAAATATTATTACATTTTTTACAAAATGACATTTTTTTGACTTCAAATTATAATTTTTGGGAATACCTAAAATTTATTTAAATGTATATATTTTTTAGTTCCATTTTATGTTTCTCTAAATATTTTATAGTTCATTTTATAGTTCTCTTAATATTTTATAGTTTCAAAATCGTGTAGAGCTACTATCGTTGATAGCTACTTTTTAAATTTTATTGGGTTTTTACAAAATGTATTTTTTCTCTCTTTAATCTATATATTTTGCGAATACTTCAAAACTTATGTAAGTTTAAATATTTTATAGATCTCTAAATATTTTATGGGTCCAAAATGTTGCAGAGTTTAAATAGCGACTTATTAAATTTTATAATTTTTTTTACAATATGATTTTTTTTGCGAATACCTATGAAACTTATTTTAAATTAAATATTTTATAGTTACATTTTATGGTTCTCTAAATATTATTTGATTCCAACATCTTGCAGAGCTACTTCTCAAAGTTTACGTAATTTTTTAAAAACAAAATAACATCTTTCTAAATTTGTATTTATCATTTTTGCAAATAATTAAAACTCATTATTTTCGGGAACGTGCTTGTGTTTTTTCTTTGCCTTCACATTTCCATGATGATTTTGTGTCCCTGTCTGTCGCATTGTAATGACTAGTCGTCTCAGGTTGTCATCAGTTTGTTATGTGTGGACGTCTTTAGGGAAACAGAATCTTTTGAGTAATTAAGCAAAGATACCGTAACGATTAAGTATTACAGCGGTGCAAATCCCCTGTGTGCCCCTCCCCACTCCTCCCCCTGGATTTATCCAGGGGGAGAGGGGGCACAGGGGACGCGTTCCCCCATCCCCGAAATTGTTTGAGTAAAAAATAAAGTCGAGAACAGATTGAGAATCAGAGATTCCGCGTATCAGGAACGTATCCAATAGAGGGGGGGGTTTATTTTCGTTACATTTATTTATTTATTTATTGGTCCACAAAAAAATTACACCGTTAGCACTTAACATAGCTTGTGTTGCTCCTAACTAGGCAGAGCCTGTTCTGAGGAGAACACCAATACAAATGATTAAAAACTACATAAGGTCCAAAATAAAAATAAAAAAATTCAATCAATTCAAGTTAAAATGAAATTCTCACTACACCAAAATAATATTAGAACTATAAACAAGTAATACTAAATAATAATGTATAATAATAATAATAATATATAATAGCAATAATAAATAATCATTTATAATAATAACTAATAATAATAATAATAATAATATATAACAATTAGTAAAAATACGTATAGAAAATAAATATATTTATTTATTCTATAATTAATTGTAATGAATGTTTTGTCCGTCTCTCTCCTACCAAGGTTTATTAACCATAATGTAAGGTGATATTTTTGTTGGTTGCTGCTAATTTCCAATATGTTCTCTTTACTCATGATATTAACCATTCTTGGAGCAAGAAAGCTGTAATGACGTTGTCCAAAAGACGTTAGACGTTTCGGCACTTCAAAGTGAAGTTGTTTTTAAGATGAAGTATTGATTTTAGGCAATACAACTGCCTCAAATCAAGCAATTGTGCCTCAACATACAGGTCGTCAGAAGGGTAACGGCTAGGCTTCCTTAACATGATTCTAATTATTGCCTTTTGGACAACATTCACTTTCTGGAGGAGGGTTTTACCGCAAGCTCCCCATCCAAGTATACCGTATGTCATTATAGATTGGCATATAGCGTAATATATTGTTTTTAAATAGGGCACGCCCAGAATATCTCGCAATTAAATAAATATATAAATTAATTTCCTTAGTCTTTTCACTAGACATTCGGTATGTAATTCCCACCGTAGGTGTCTATCTATAATTATTCCGAGTTATTTTATCTCTCCGACTGGTCTGATTGGCTGACAACGACACGTGGCATCTCTCTTGCAGTCGTGAATGATAAGATGATGGTGATCATCCGGCTGGCCTCTTACATCGATGCTAAATGGGATGTATTTTGTTTTGCCAACATTTAACGTAAGTTGGTTTAGGTCTAACCAGGTTTTAATTGAAGCCATCGCGATATTAGCACGATTATATACCTTTTCCCAAATAGAACCGGAAATTACTAACACCGTGTCATCAGTATACGCTATTGTTCTACCAAAACCAAGCTCGCAAAGCGGATTTATGTACATAGTGAACAATATTGGTCCGAGCACGCTACCTTGAGGATGGCCAAAAGTTAGTGGCAGAGATACACTTCGAACACCGTTGAGGTTAACAGTTTGTTTTCTGTTTTTAAAATAATCGGTAAACCAATTCAATGCGAGGCCATTGATACCATAACCCTTTAATCTTTTACAAAGTATTTTATGGGATATAGTATCAAAAGCCTTCGCTAGATCTAAAAATACCGCAATGCATTTCTTTTTCGAATCCAATGCATTCGTTATGCTTTTAGTAACCTCAAGGATAGCCTCACTCGTACCGACACCGTTCCGAAAGCCGAATTGATTTTTAGATAAAAGATTCATTTTATTTAAGTGGCTAGTTAGTCTTTCCTTTACCACTTTTTCAAGTATTTGGTCATATTTCTAAGCAGTGAGATTGGCCTATAGTTTGCAATATCTGTGTCATCACCTTGTTTATGTATTGGTAATATATTGGCATGCTTAAAATGATTTGGGAAGATCCCCGTCTTAAAGCTTTGGTTTATAATGTATTCAAGTGGAATGGCAAGGTTTTTTCTATAGGTTTTTATAATATCTGCTTTGATATCATCAGGACCGTTTGAGTTGTTGTTTTTTAGTGTCGATATTATTTTGATATTTTCCGTCTGTGTTGTTGGTCTTAAGTGGAATGATGAGGACATACTGCCATTGGCATCGATCCTGTCCGCTATTTCTTCTTCCCGAATGTTATTTTTTTGGAAATTTTTATTTGCTAAGACATAGTAAGTATATGCTATTAAAATATTGATTAATATGATTCACGACTTTTTCAGGGTCTTGCTCAACTGTGGTTATCTCTCCCATTATATTTAACTCTGAGATTGTTTTATATTTTGTATTATTGAAAGCAATATCTTTGACTGTGTTCCATATTTTTTTTGAATCATGTTTGACCTCTTCTATTTTTTTTCTATAAAAGTTTGTTTTCGTGTTTTTTATTATCAATTGACATAGGTTTTTATATTTAATATAATACTCTTTTAATACCCGCCAAGATGGACATGAGCTTCAACTGAAAAGATGATTTTTTTGGCAAAATCCGCATCTTCTGCAAGTCGATCACAGGCCCACTTAGCGAAGCGAAAACGCATTGGATGGTCAGTTGGCTTCAACTCCTGAACCAATTGGACTTTGTACGGCGTCATACCAAGGTCTTTACGCAAAATTCGTCTCAATGATGTCTGCGAAATGTCCAATTGTTGAGAACGACGGTGAACTGATGTTGATGGCGATTCACGCACACTTTCGGCCACAGCAGCAATATTCTCGGGTGTACGCACTGTTTTTGGCTTTTCACGCGTTGGTTTATCGTAGGTAATGTCGCAAGTAATGTCGCAAGATTTCCCAGCGTTGTTCAAACGTATACACAACCATATTCGTTCAGCGGAAGGATAAAACTAATTATCTGTCAAATCAGACATGAGGTAAGTGTTGCCATACACGAAATAAGCACTAGTTGAAAAAAAAACGTTACATGGCGGACCCTGTATATACAACATGATATGGTAAACGGTACAAACGAACTTGTGTAATACTATAAATAAATAAATAAATAAATAAATAAATTCATCATCCTCGGTATTTTTTAGTACAGCTTTGTGAATTTTATCCCTATTACGAATACATCGAACCAATCCATCGGTAATCCATTCCTTGAGACGTTGCTTTTTATGTGGGATGGGTTTTTGGGTCACTGTGGTGCGCTTTTCGATATACCCTTTAAATATTGAGATTAAGTTTTCGGTTGCCTTATCCACTTCGTCTTCCTTTAATACCGGGCCCCATGATTCATTGCAGATAAAATGCATTAGTTTTTTAAAGTCAATTTGTTTTCTCATAATAATTTGTTTTTTTCCTTTTGTGGATAATGTAGTAAATTTCAAAAATGATGGCATAGTGGTCACTAATTGCCGTATTGTATACAGCCGAGATATGTTGCAATTTACTTTTTACTAGCAGATGGTCCAAACAACTACTACAAGACATTGTGATTCGTGTTGGTTGACTATTAATCACTTTTATATTAGATTCTGCCAACATTGTGAGGTAATCGTTTATTTTTTGGTTGTCGCTTTTACCTATATCGATGTTCATATCTCCTAGTATAAAAATAATCTTATATTTTCTATATGCGTGGAGGGTATGTGACAGAGAATCTATAAAAGGCGTGATATCCGTAGCAGATGGCGTTCTGTAAATTGAAATTATGTTAATATCATCATTGATTATTATTTTTATACAGTTACTACTTTCCAATTTAATTTCAATGTTTTAATATATTATTAACGTATAATATCACACCATCGTTTTGTCGTTTGTTAAGTTTTTTATGGTACATATTATAGCCAGAAAGTTGTGGAGGTGAGTAATCGTCACTTAACCAGGCTTCCGTTAAACATATAACATCAAAGAAACGCGTAAATCTTCTAGTTGCAATAATAGTTGATCTAATTTTTTACGGATGCTCCTAATATTTATACAGAATACCTTAATTTGCATTTGATCCAGGAAGGCTTTGCAACAGGATGGATTGTCAATATACTCTGAAACGGGACTGTAATTGTCATTAATTTCTTCAATATCCTCTAAGTCCATCTTTTTGATTATAAAATATGCGGCATGTAGAACGTTTAGGATAATTATAGCAGTGTGGAAACTTAAAAGTGGTCTTGGTAATGTTAGCAACGACCGTTTGATAATCGATTTCATAAAATACTTAAATAATAATCGTTGAAAAGACAACATTTTAGGAAGAAATAAAAATAGTCGATAATCAAATAAAAGTAATTGCAGAGTTAATAAAATGATCGTGATAATCAAATTAAAAATGATATAATAGTCAAATAAAAAGATAATCGGGAAATAATGGTATAAGTCCATTGATAAAATGATCATAATATATTTTATATGACAATGATAAAAGTAATTCAATTGCTTTATGTCAAACTCTTTGGTTATTTACAGGTACTAACTAATCTTCAGAACACAGTGGCTGGGTCCATTGCAATGCGCTGACCAAAGTTGATTACGTAATCAGGACGGTCACCCCATCCCCCTCCCCCACGTAATCAAGCTTAAGCCTCCGCTCCAACGCTCCGCTAGTAGAGTCTGTAGCCCCATTGACACCGGTTCTCCTCGTTGATACCGAAGCGGGCGCGATCAGTACTGTGATGGGTGACCGCCTGAGTGTTTGACTGCGTGATGCTACAAATGCCCACCTAGAAGATGGTGCCAATAGGCAAAAAGGTGGGTTCCACGAAAAAGCATATGCCTTGTGGATAAAATAAAAAAATAAATTTAAAAAACCCTCGGTGGCGTAATATGTGGACGGCCCCTCACGTCACCACTGGACTCCTCCCACCCCTCACGTCACCTCTAACCTAACCTAACGTCGTATTGAAAAGTCAGTAGGTATAGGAGAAATATCGATATCAAAAACTAATTTCGTGTAACGATTGCTTTTTATTGCTACGTATTGTGGAAATGTCTCGATCGCGATTATTCGCGATGTTATCGACTCGCAAATGTTTCGTTCGGCTCGCATAACCTCTCCTCCGCGCGGATGGGTATAATACGGAGCAGCCAGAGCGAGATGCGCTCTTGAGAGTCGTTCGTTTTTAATTGCATTTACATGATTTTCAAATGAATTTGTTGGATATGGTGGCGGGCGAGACGGATCGGATGGTGAACGGATCGCAAACCCAGTGATACGGCTCACTGAACGAGTTAGGAGATAACTTTTCATATGTAGAAAATCCTAATTCATGGAAAGAAATAAATATATTAAAAAGTCTATTGTATTTATAACTAGCTGCCCCGGCGAACTTCGTACCGCCTAACAGTCAAAGAATGTCGTCGATTAGCTGAACTTAATTTATGATTTTATGAAAGTAATACAATGAATACAAAAATAAATATTAAGTTCACTACTTTATTAACATAATAACACAAAGAGAAATATAAAAGTACAGAAATTAAGTATATCAATCGCGTGTCAGCAAGACATGATTGAATTAAACTATTTACATATTGTGCAGCATGGAATGCACTCGGTTTAATTCTCTTTCAATGAAGATGTATGTGATGTATGATGCACCTGGTGATGTACGACATTTTTTGTTTTTTTATTAGGCGCAAGAACAAATAAAGCGGATGATTTGTCGACACGTGAACATGCCACGTACAACTGACCATGAAAAAAACACGGATTTACATTTTGTATTGGAAAATGTTTTTTCTTTTATTTTAAATTTTCGTCAATTTTTGTTTTTAATAGTTATTCTGCTATTCGGGACGGAGACAAATACAATAAATCAAAAGCCATGAAAATCGGTCCATCCGTTCTCGAGTTATAAGTGTTCGAACAAACCCGACTTTGTTTTATATATACCTATAGATTAACTAATGTGAAAGTAAAAGTGTATAATTAACTAATGTAGAAAAATTATTGTATTGATAATTATTTTCATTACGTTTTTTTATGAAATACTTGTGGTTTATATATTTATCCATATAGACAGATACATATTTTCGGTATCTATTCAATCAGACCTTTCATTTGACACTATACAGGATATATTTATATTAATTTATTGATATTTTGATATTATGCAATTTAGACACTTAATATTTTGGAGAGTTAAGACACTTTATAATTCTCAGGATGACATAATGGTTCTAACAACACCAGAGAAAGAAACGGAAAGTATAGATATATGAACCCTGGACACATTACACTCGTTTTTTGTTGTGCAGTCGTGTAAAAAACAACCGGGAGGCAAAAACAGCACCTCATCCTGTACCCACTGCGAATTTGATAAACCATTTTGGTAAAATTATCGATATCGGTAAACAGCCCGGTTAGCAAAGCTAATTTCTCGAAATATATTGTTTTACTTCGATTCCTGAAATCGTTTTTTTTTATTGCTACGTATTGTGGAAATGTCTCGATCGCGATTATTGGCGATGTTTGTGCTGTTGACCGACACCTCATGCTCCGAGACACGAAAAGGTGCAGGATCTGCCTAGGGGCAGAGAAAACTCCTCTGCATGTGTGGCCCGCTGATGAGTAAAAGATACACCCACTTGGGTGGTCATCACCTCCAACCTGAGGAGGCAAAACAATTTGGCGCCAAAACCCTGTTGCGGTTCTTAAATGACACGAGGCTTACCGCAGAACTATAGTAGGTGGCGAACACAATAGATCAGCAATGGTCGCAGTATTACAAGGCTCATATAGACCTTAGAAAAGCCCCACACAACAAATAAAAATAAAAAGGTCATAATCTAGCATTTTTATTGAAACTATTTTTTATTATTATTACACGATTGTTCAACAAAATGAATAGTGTTTTTCCTGCCAGACTGAAATCTAGGACTAGTCACGAAGTAAATAAAAGCCTAACTAAGTCACTTTTGAGTATGGGTCGAATAGAAGCGGAGGCACTTTAGACACGGAAACATATATAACATATATACATACTTGAATATAACTCGGTCATCTGGTGTACAAGTGAAAACAAATACATTCAGATGGTAGAGCGTATTCAAAGAAAATTTTTAAGATATATTTATTACAGAAAATACAATATTTATCCATACTTATTTCCGTCCGATTTTGTGCTAGGAATGGTATAATAGGATACAACAGTCTTGAAACGCGTCGATATATTTCACTAATTATATTTGCAAATAAACTAATTCAAGGAACTATTTATTTGCCAGAGATACTATGTAAGTTTGAATTGTACGTACCGGTAAATTACACAGCGAGGAGATCGCATCTATTGTTTAATGTGCCCTACCCACGTACAAATATTTTTGTAAACCGGCCAGTGGGAAGGGTTATAGCTCTTCTTAATTCCTTACCCACACAAATAGATATCTTTTGTATATCCCTTTGGCAGCTAAAAAGGCAACTCCCTGCTATCTCATGTTTATCATAATCTGTCTTTTATTTAGTTTTATATTTTTATGTTTTTTTCTTGTTCAATGTTAGCAATAATTTAGTTATGTAGTCATTTATTTTTAGACTTACACTCTAGCTTTAATATTCAAGGGCGAATTGGATTCATCTGAAATGCCCTTGAATACTATTTGAAACTAATAAATAAATAATAAATAAATAAATAAATTCATCTCCATCTATACATCTTCCTAAATATCATATATTACATTACAATTATTTATTAAACCACTCAATATTCTTTTACAATAAGCCTACCTTAGTACAGCTGAGGCCAAGTTAAGATGGTTTTAACACTAAAATATATGTAGCTTTATACATTTAACTAGCTGTTGCCCGCGGTTTCGCTTCGTGTAAAGTTTCAAATCGATTTGTTAATGTAAGTAGAGTGGCGTTTAATTGCCTTTTCAGAGGCTACCTTTAAATATAGAGTGCAAGACGTCCCCACTTAGATGCACGCTACCTATATCGTAGACGCACGCTCTTGTTCCTCGCCACCCGTGCCGCCTTCCGTTGAACGCTGACCTTGCTGGGCGAGTAGCCGCCGCCGCCGCCTGGTAGGTATTTCTGGGTGCTTGCACGCGTTACTAATTTCATGATATCTTTATAACTGTTCCACCTAAAAACTAACAGTAGATGGTTAATGTTATTTTTATTAATCAACCGTGGTAGTGAATAATTAATTTTGAAAAAGATTTTTATTGTATTGTATGACATAAACGCAGTTATTGTATTTTAAATATAAAAGTTAGATATATGCTATAACTTGGGTTATCGACTACAACGGGCGAGCCCGTCACCACAGGAAGTTTTAACGATTAGTCGTTCTATCTCCCTGGAGCGAGCGTAGAAGACTTGGGACAAAACAGTCCACCATCTAACTACGTCACAAGCCCGTAAGAGGCCAACGCCTTAACCGCGAGATAGCCAGGAGTGTTACCCGGCGGGCTTACACTCAAGCCCTTACTTCCAATTGTGACCAGATTACTCCGGTCTCTCGATTGGTTCCGAGTTCGAGGTCGCTTGCGCGGTCCTCTCCCTTACGAAACGGTGAAACGGTGTATACCGAATCTATCGCAGACCACGGCGTCCTTTGCCCGGCTCTTCACCCAGGATCAGATGGCCGATGGTCATTTCAAGAGCAGTCCCCGTAAGGTCCGCAACCACCCCGCTCTATAGGAAATAGTACTGCTTCCAGACTACCCCGACTGTTAGTCAGAGTCACTTCGGGCTGAGCAGTCACCGCTGACTGACGTCTCTGGAACTGCTCCGCTTCAAAGTTTATTTAAAATCCCGTAACCGTTGTTAGTGAGTGTTTCCGCATCTCATCTGATAGCCTGGGTGTCCGTGCACCTGGGACAGTATTCGCGGCGCTACACCCCACCGGGGTTGGCCCCTGGAAACAGCTTCCATATATTCATCTGTGAGGTGCGCGCACACGCTTTCGTTTCGCTGCGACGCGGTGTGCTCCGGCCGGTTGGTGTGCGCGACGCTGGGCACGTGTTCGCAGACCCGCAGGCGTGACACGCGTAGGTGGCCGGCATAGCAGCGCCGCAGTTTCGTCGGCGCTGTCGTCTCGCAAGGAGGAGTGCCTGCGCGGAGTGCGAGCGCGCATTTTCGAACTTTTCCCCGTGAATCGGGGATGGCTGCAAGTGATCCGGGCGGGGGGGCGATCCCTTCGGGAGGTCGCCGCGCATTCCGCGGTCCCCCCCGCCGGCCTCCCGCCCCCCGCCCCCCACTTCACCGCGAGGTTCGGTGGCCGGGGCGGTTTCGGGCGCGGTGTCCCCTGGGCGAGGCGCGGGGGCGTTCCCGCCCCTGCCGGAGCCCTCGTGGGTGTGTGGGAGGCCCGGGGGTGGTGGCGAGACCTCGCCGCCCCTCCCACTTCCCCCCCAGCGAGCCGTTGCCCCGCCGTCGCCGCGCAGTGTGGAGGTGGTGGCTGCCACCGCCATTATGACGCGGTCAAAGAGGAAGCTGAAGAAGAAAACCCCTCCGAAGGCGGCCAAGAGGGTGATCTTGAGTGCAGCGACGAGGACGGCGAACGGGAGACGGACACGGACACTGCGGGCGATGGGGCGAGGGCCAACGCCCCCCCCCCCCCCCCCCTACCAGAGCTGTTGGTACGCGCGCGCCCGCGGTGTCTGTGTCTACTCCGCCACCTGCGGTCGACGCCAGTGACGCTAAGGAGGCGGTGAGTGTGGTAGAGGACGCGTTGGCCCGCATTATGGCCATCACATGTGAGGGGGATACCCCGGCCCGCTCCCGTCTAACGACGGATCAGAAGACGAGGCTGGCCGGGGAGACAGTGGGCATCCTGGGTCTGGTGTCCAGGCTTGCCTGCGATCTCGCTGCCGCCCATGGGCGGCTCGGGATCGCGGATGAGATCCTGGGGGGGATGAGGTCGATGGAGGCCTCCGTGAGGGAGCTGGTTGCAAGACCTGCCCCTTCGCTGACCTCCCCCCGAGCTCATCCTCGCCCTCTTATGGGGATGCCCTTAAGAGGGGTATCAACCTTCAGGTCGCGGGGAATCGGACCAGGGAGGTGCCTCCAAAGAGGCCCTCGGTCCTAATCTACCCCGCGATTGAGGATGCCGCAGCCACCTCGGAGGCGACCAAAGCGGCTCTTTTAAAGGCACTTGACCCTGCGGCCGACGGTTTCCGGCCGGTCACCGTGAGGAAGGTTGCTCGGGCCGGCGTGCTGGTCCAGACCTCTACTCCTGGGGGTCTGGAAAGAGTGAAGGCCGCGGGCGAGAAACTTCGCGGTGCGGGGCTGAGGGCCGTCGAACCGCAGGGTCGATTTCCGCGGATTGTTATCCACGACATTCCGCGGGACCTAAAGGAAGGAGAGATAAAGGAGCTTATTTGGTCGCAGAACCTCGAGGGCCGCTGCTCGGTGGATAAGTCAACTGCGCTAGGCTCGACCCGCCGGGCGTTCGCGTTCGGCCAGAGGGACGGCCCTGTCGTCCAAAGTGTTTGGATCGTGCACCCGGCGGTGCGAGCGGTGCTTGTGGCGGAGGGGAGAGTGTTCCTGGACTGGGACTCTTGCAGAGTGCGTGACTACATCGGGGCGGTAAGGTGTTTCCGCTGCCACAATTTCGGGCACACCCAGGGGAAGTGCTCGCAGGAGGTAGTCTGCGGACATTGCGCCGGCAAGGGACACGAGAGGTCGGCTTGCCCTGCTAAGGAGGCACCCCCCAAGTGTGCCACATGCTCGGGTCTGCGAAAGGAAGCAGCTCACGTGACGGGCTCGTCGGGCTGTCCGGCCTATCAGCGCGCGGTGGACAGGGAGATAGCCACCACGAACTATGGCGGGGCATAGTCCCCAACTAATGATAAGTTGCGCGCAACTGAATCTGCAGAGAAGCCGGGCTGTAACGGCCGAATTCGGTCGCACGCTTGAGACGATGGGCATTGGAGTGGCGTTTGTGCAGGAGCAGTTCACGTTCCTCGGTAAAACCCGGGGTATAGACGGGCAGTGCGTTGTGCTCGAGAAGGGGCACCGACCCATGGCAGGGATCGCGGTGAGTTCGTCTCTCCCGCCTCCCCTGTTCCTGGATCGGCTCTCCAGTGAGCACCTAGCCTGCGCGTCCATAGTTATCAACGATGTGGACTGCTACTTCATCAGCGTCTACTTCCAGTTTGGCGAGGCTGTGGACGCCTACATTGCTGAACTCGCCGCGGCCCTTGACGCTCTTCGGGGTCGGCCGGTAGTGGTAGCGGGCGATTTTAATGCCCGCTCCCCGTCCTGGCACGACGACGGCAACCTGGACCGCCTGGACAGGGTCGCGAAGGGAAGAGCCGAGGCTGTCGAGGAGCTGATAGCGACCTATGGGTTGCATATTGTCAACTCCCCCGGGCAGCCCCGGACCTTCTGTGGCCCCGGCGGGTCCAGCAATGTGGATTTGACGCTGTGCTCCCCTGGATTCGCCCGGGAGATGATGAACTGGACCGTCCACGAATCGTCGTCTTCCTCAGACCATAGACTAGTGACCTTTGACATTGGCCGCCGTGTGAATCCCCCGTCCCCCTCAGAATGGGCGTACCGCACCTCGGATGTGGACTGGGACCGTTTTGGGGAGTCCCTCTGTGAGAGGCTCTCCCGGTTCCCGTCCCCTCACTCCAATTCGGCCGAGGCACTTAGTGTTGCACTTCATGAGGCAATTGCCTCGGCCTGCGAGTCGGTCCTCGGTCGGAGGAGGCCCTTCGGCGGCTTTACGGCCCCGTGGTGGTCTCCGGAAATATCCGACCTTCGCAGGTGCTTCCGGCAAGCGTACCGCCGCATGGGGGAAGCCCGCAGGGGTTCTCTTCCCCCTGAGCGTGTGGAGGTACTACGGGAGTCCCTGAGATCGGCTCGGAGCGTCTACCACGCCGCTATTAGGCGTGCCAAGACTGATTCCTGGCGTACATGGGTTAGCGAAGTTGGGAATGCAAACCCATGGGACATGAAGAACGTCATCGACAAAGGTGCCAAGCGGGGTGGGAACTACCTCTCTAGCATTGTCGAGGGTACTTCCGCCCCGCTTGACACCGAAGGCACTCTTTCAGTTCTCCTCGGTTCTTTGTGTCCATCGGATCGGAATGACAATGACGATCCCCACCACGCGCAGCTGCGGCGGCTTATTGCCGTAGACTCGCGCGTACCTGATCTGTCAGAGGTAACAGCGGACGAGGTCGGCACCATCATCGGGTCGCTATCGCGTAGAAAGGCACCGGGGATAGACAACTTTACGTCTGATATAGTGAAGCGGGTGTGGGAATTCGCAAGATGGGAGGTGACTGTCCTGATGCAGAAATGCATTAGGGACGGTCATTTCCCATTATGCTGGAAGGCTGGCCTCCTGCGGGTGATTCCCAAAGGTAACGACAAGCCGCGCTCGGATCCGAAAGCGTACAGGCCCATCACGCTCCTTCCCATAATGGGTAAGGTGCTAGAAGTGCTTGTGCGCGAACGGCTGGAGAGGACTCTGTCTCCCCAGAACGAGCGTCAGTTTGGATTTACCCGAGGGAAAAGCACGGAGGACGCCATCCTGTTTGCGAAGAACTGGGTCCGCAACTACGACGGCCGCTACGTGGTAGGCGTATTTTTGGATATCTCCGGTGCATTCGACAACGCGTGGTGGCCGATGCTTATATGCAAGCTTCGCGCCCGCCTGTGCCCGAACAATTTGTTGAAAGTAGTGAGGAGCTACTTTTCAGACAGATCTGTCACTCTGAGGTACGGCCCGACCAGCGTCACCAAAACCCCGACCATGGGCTGTCCACAGGGGTCAGTGTTGGGTCCTAGCCTTTGGAACATTCTCTTTGATGATTTCCTCGGTCTACCTTACCCGGAGGGGTGCACCGTCAGCGCTTATGCAGACGACGCTCTTCCCCTGGTGGGCGGCAGGAGTCGCGCAGAGGTCGAGAGAAGGGTGGCTGACTCGCTGGACCTGATCCTCTTATGGGGACAGCGAAACAGACTCACCTTCTCTCCGACGAAAACTCAGGCGCTTCTCCTGAAGGGACATCTTAAGCGGAACCCTGTCATCAGGATGAACGGTCGCCCGGTATCCTTCCCGGCCACCGTTCGATACCTGGGGGTGACGCTTACGGCTTCCCTTTCCTTTCTTTCGCACGCAAAGATTACAGCCGAAAAATCCCGGGATCTATTCTTTGCGCTCCGCGGAGTGAGTCGGGCCGACTGGGGAATTCGTTTCCCGGCGGTCATGACTATCTATAAGGGCGTCTTCGTCCCGCGTGCGACTTATGCCGCACGCGCTTGGACAGAGTCTGCTGTTCCTGAGGCGACGCGTGTCGCGCTGCTGCGCGGACAGCGCATCCCTCTCGTGGCCCTGACCGGGGCGTACAGAACGACGTCCACTCTTGCGTTACCCGTCATCGCTGGCGTTCTGCCGATTGACCTGGAGATTCTGGAGCGTGCAGCGTTGTCGCGGTACCGCCGGGGCGAGCCGGTAGTCCTTCATGGCCTGTCGATCGACCCGGTGGCGCACCGAGCTGGGGAGTTTGCCCGCCTGATTCGGGTGGAGTCCTTGCGTGTCTGGCAGGCTAGATGGGACGCCGGGGGTACTGGCCGCCTCACCCATTGCTTTTTCCCGTCCGTCGCAGTGCGGATGGCAAATTCGTTTCTGCGGTTCGACCACCATACCACGCAGCTGGTTGGGGGCCACGGAGAGTTCAGAGCCAAACTATTTGACTTTGGACTTGCCGATGACCCCCGGTGCGCCTGTGGGTATGGTCGCCAAACTGCGGAACACGTAATTTGGTCTTGCCCAATTCTAGCGGCTGCACGGGAGAAGTTGATGGATGCAGTGGCCGCGTGCGTTGGGCGCTCTCCGATTTGGTACCCGGATCTGGTCAGTTGTAGGAGCTGCTTCCAGTCGTTTGGCGAGTTTGTGGAGCACTGGGTGGCTTCTTGGGAAAGCATGAGGCCTCGGGATACCCCCCAGGGGGTACCCTCTTCCTTGGTGGCGTGATTCGGCGGCTACTTCCAGCCCGAAGTGCCCGTCTTTGTGTCCGTCTCTTTACCGCCCCGAGGGGCGTTTCGTTCTTTGCAGGATCCAGGGATTCCTCCCCCCCCCCGTGGCTGCTCCGAGACCTGCCCACGGACCGTGCGCCTCCACCATCATCGTTTCTGATGCGTCCTCTACCCCGCTCACCGGCCCTAAATTTGTGATATTTGTTGTTTTTTTTTTCTTTTCTATTGTGAATATGGTAAATTTAGTATTATTTTTGTAAATTTTTACTTTGTAAATATCTTTTATTTTAAATAAATGGGTTCTCGGGGCGGTACGGGGGGGGTGGTTTACCCTATTTCACCCCCTGCGCGTTCTACCCTTCTGGTACGCGCAGGGTTGTCGTAGCACGACATCCCGGGCAGACAAGACGACCCTCGTCGTTATAACTGCCCGGGCGGTTGGCGGGGTTTGCTGCCCTCACCTATCGCCTTGAAACTCTTAACTGTTAGTCAGAGTGGGAGCTAACGGGCCCATGATGAGGTGACCACGATGACCCATGTGTTCAGGGTCGGTCACACTCACGGGTCAACACCCATCCGACGGCCTCCACGCACGGGGTGCGAACCTGGGTAGGACACTGGGTCAACCAGTCTCCCCTAGGAATCAAACCTCTGGCGCTCCTGGACGGTCTGCGCACCGAGCGGCGCAAGCCAATCGACTGTGCTCTCCGACTAACAATCGGGGGAGTCTGGGAACTGTATTGTTTCATATAGAGCGGGGGTAGTTGTCTACCTTACGGCGACTGCTCTTGAAATGACCATTGGCCATCCGATCCCGGTTCAGAGTCGGGCAAAGGACGCCTTGGTCCGCGATAGATTCGGTGCACACCGTTTCACCGCTTCGTAAGGGAGAGGACCGCGCAAGCGACCTCGAACTCGGAACCAATCGAGAGACCGGAGAAATCTGGTCACAATTGGAAGTGAGGGCGCGAGTATCTCGAGCCCGCCGGGTTTATTCCTGGCTCACTCGCGGTAAGGCGTTGGACTCTCACGGGTTGTGACGTAGCTGGACGTAGGATTGTACTGTCCAAAGTCTTCTACGTTCACTGCAGGGCGACAGAACGACTAATCGTTAAAACGTCCTGTGGTGACGGGCTCGCCCGTTGTAGTCGACACCGCAAGATGTTAGTCAGAGTGCGCAATCGATTGGCTTACGCCGCACGGTGCGCAGACCGTCCAGGAGCGCCAGAAGTTTGATTCCCAGGGGAAACTGACCATAAGGTCATAGTCCTACCCAGGCTCGCACTTCATGCGTGGAGGCCGTCGGATAGGTGTTGACCCGTGAGTGTGACCGACCCTGAACTGAATGGGTCTTCGTGGCCAACCCAGCATGGGCCCATTAACTCCCAGATATATGATATCACTAACTTTTTTATAAATCTCTCTGGGGTCGATGTTTTTGTCGTATATTGTTTTTACATATTATATCAAACCGTTTCGTCAGCGCACGCCGATAAAGCAACTCTCCAGCTCCTTTTCCGACTTGATTTACAAATGATTTCGTATTGAAAACCAATATTTATCACAATAAAATAAAGCCTATAGCACTCACCGATAATGGAGCTTTTCATTAATGAAAGAAAATTTGAAATCGGATAAGTAATTTCGGAGATTGACCCCTACATACAAACTTACAAACTTTATATATTTATAAAATTAGTATAGATAAAGAAATTTGTATTTGAATTTTAATATTATTATAATTAGCTTTAAACTTACTAATATTGAACCCCGGGTAACAGCACTATAAAGTGGAAGATGACCGAATCACCTTTTTGCCACTGTTCCGGATCATTCGCGTCGCGGATCCGCCTTGAGGCTACCTGCCATAGAGATCGATTTATTCGCGACCGATTCGCCGGGTAATTAAAAGGAGCTCGCGCCGATGCGTTCGCGCGTATAGCCGCATCCCGCTCTGGCGCGGGTCCCCCACCCCGCGCGCACGGCCGACACCCACCCGCCGAGAAATGCGCTTTTTCGAGCATTTCAGTGCATTATTTTTATTATATCCGCCGACATTCGCCAAACGATCGATAGGGTGGTCAATCAATCGAGACGAATGGGTGTCGATATCGATTTCATCCAAGTTTATCGATAATTTTAAAAGCAATCGATAGAACGAGAAGGTTTAGTGGATATATGGTATATGTGATTTTATCGCTGCGATTGCCTTTGTCTGTCAATACCCAGTATAAGAATCGGTTGTGTCACACCTAGACTTTCCCGGCAAGTAGCCAAGGACTGATTTCATGTGAATATTAATTTCATAAATTAAATCAATGAGCTCCCTCTCTTGGCCGGCGCGCGCGGCGGTTGAACTCGCCTGGGTGCTGATGCAGAGCGCGCTGGTGCGACCGCCCGCCTGGGTCGCTCGGTGCGGTTCGTTTCTCAGTTAAGCGCCAACAGACGGCGTTAACCGCCTTACCTATACGAACGTATATGATACCGCTATATTGTCGCCCGAACGCAACAAGCCGTATCCCGTACGTTCGTATACAAAAAAAAAGAAAAATAGAAAGAAAAAAACCTGAAACCGACAAAGCGTACGTGATACGTCAAATTGTTCCTACAATTCTAAGTACAAATAAAGGGGTCTATTATGTTAAAAAAAACTGGTATATTGTTAGAAATCTTAGGTAACTATTGTTAGAAATCTAATTAAAAAAACAATGACTTTTTTTAATAATAACCTAAAGGTTAATATTAGAAGGGTGATTAAAATTTGGATTACAATATATGTCGGAATTTATGTATTATTAGTGTAGCTTGTATGTGAGATTTCAACCAATATTTCACAATGTGATTTCGGCCAAACAAGACATCTGTGTACTAAATATCAAGTCTAAGTGTAATATTTCGAGATTTATATAATACCTATGCCGCCCCCTGGTGGTCCGTTTTCAACCACAATCTTTTCAACTCTTGACACGACCAAATGATGCCTGCACACCAAACTTCCGGCGTTTGGGCGCTATCGTGGAGGAATACACACACACATAGACGCAGACACACTGACAGATTTCCATTTGGAAATAACTTTTATCCTCTCAAGGGGGCTCATAAGAGATATTTCCGTTTACATCTTGATTTTTTGACGCGTTCTCAATACTCGGCTCCTGGTTGGTTGGTGGGCTCGAAAAGTAAAATCCTGGTCCAGTATCTGTCTTAGAATATTAAAATAAGGTACATTTTAACTGACTTCAAGGAAGGAGGAATTTATCAATTCGATTGCATTTTTTTAACGTTTGAAGCCGATTAAGATTTTTTTTACTGAAATTTATTTGAAATCCTGTTGTGATGATAGTATCCATGAGGAATTGACAGAGCTCCTCAAATATTTTCATATGGTTGAAAATTTACACGTTAGTGCAGTTCCGATGACAATGCATTTTTTATGGTAAGCATGACTTGATTCTTCACCCAGGGTTGGCTCCCAAAGAGGGGCTCCTCAACGGTCAACAGCACATACACGAAATGTTGTTTATGCATCCAATTACGACAGCCAGTTTCACGAGGGAACTCCTCGACGGTCAACATATATGTATAAATAAACTGTCAGAGCGATCTCACGTTTTAATTAATCGTAATTAATTTAGGGCCTAAATAAAAAATGTGGCTACGCGCGACGCTAGAGAATAGCTATAATGAAATTAAAATAAAACACACTCATCGCTCACGTTGAAAGTTTTCGAAATCACCCTTCGGCTACGTAACGACCAAATTTGGTTGCACATGTTAAGTCAAAACTTTCGTCAGCCTGCTATGCTCTATTACGCATCAGAAATTGTTTGGAGAGAACTGAAGTAATATCGGCCTATTACGCGCTAGTTGAGTCACACCTGCGCTATGGTATTCTTTTATGGGGTAATGCAGCACACATCAACAGTGTATTCACTCTCCAGAAAAGAGCCATACGTGCGATAGTAGGTATTGGTCCACGGCAGTCATGTCGTGAACACTTCCAAAAACTAGGGATATTGACCGTATATGCAATTTTTGCTCAAGAAGCTCTTTGCGAATTCTATTGCAATAAGAGCTCGGCCATATCCCACGAGGAAGTACATCGGCATGACACCAGGAATAAAACCCTGTATCTCCAACCGTTCGTAGCACGTACTGCCAAGTTCCAGGCGACTAGTCGATACTTAGGCCTCAAACTTTTCAATAAATTGCCAGAAAGATTAAAAGAAATTAAAAACATCGATATTTTCAAGAGATCCATCCGAGTCTATCTGCTTAAAATCAACATGTATGCCCATAACGACTTCTTAAAATATTTTGAAAATACATAGCATCGTATCTACCCATTTAATCTAATACATATTATTTACCGTTAATTGTTTTGTTGTAAACTGTTATCATATAGTCTATGTTTTTGTAAATTGGTAAGTTTAAAACTATATATTGTATATCATCTCTTGTCTAAATTGAGTAACTAATTTAAGATTAATTACTGTCATTCCTACACAATTGTATGGTTGTATTGGAAATAAATACCTTTTACTTTACATCAAAACACCGTCGACTACGTAACGACCAATATTGGCGGCTTGCTCCCGAAGCGCACAGTACTATTATTTTGTAATTCGAACGCATCCTAAAATCCATACAAATTTCTCATTATTACCATGGATACATAGACGGCCGCTAGAATAATATCGCGTGTCATTTTACGGATATTTCTGGTAAAATTCCATTGTTAAACATATTTTTTTTTTCGGGAAATCAAAATTTTTATTCGTTTCTATGAGCTAATATCTAAATATTTTTGTATGTAAATAAGCGAAACGAAATATAAAGGGCTCCCTAGACGATCAAGCATGCTTGACAAGCATCGCGTCGCGGGCTGGGTAGGAATCGTAAACCGCAAGAAAAATGCAAATTTTTTTTTTTATATTTACAAAAAATGTCTAATTTTGTAGTTTATACCAGGGATTAACATTATTTAGACGTAATTGATTGATGAATGACGTGACTCCCTGGTCTAAACTACAAAATTAGGCGTTTTTGGTAAATATTTTGAAAAAATATTTGCATTTTTCCTGCGGTTTACGATTCCCTCCCAGCTCGCGAAGCGATACTTGTCAAGTATGCTCGATCGTCTAAGGAGCCCTTTACTTTTAATAGAGAATCTAATAAAAATCACGATAGTATTTACAATTTCTAAATAGGGTTCCGTATTTTTCCGTAAGACAAGTACAAGTTAGAGATGCAGAGTTTTTTTCACTTTTTCGACTTTCTCATATTTATTCATATTTATTCATGTTTCTCATATTTCTCATTCTTATTCATTTATTCATATTCATTCATTAATTGTTTTACAAAATGAGATTTCCATATTCCATATTCGCAATTTTAATACGATCATTGCACAGTTATTCTTTTTATGATTACTATAGTAGTTTCATAGTTATAGTACTTTTTGTCGAGCGCGGCGATATTGCAAGAAATTTTAATAAATTGCCGCGGTCGTCTGCCATGAAATTATGCCGCTACTCGAAGGGTTAAAGCCTAAATATCCGAGGCAATGAGAAATATTTTTGAGTCCAAATTTTAAATTGGTTCCTTATTGACATACGGTAATAATGACAATCAGTAATGACATACGGTATACTTGGATGGGGAGCTTGCGGTAAAACCCTCCTCCAGAAAGTGAACGTTGTCCAAAAGGCAATAATTAGAATCATAGGAAGCCTAGGCGTTACCCTTCTGACGACCTGTATGTTTAGTAACAATTGCTTGATTTGAGGCAGTCGTATTGCCTCAAAGCAATACTTCATCCAGGGAGAGATCAGGTCGTTATAAGGGAATCTTTAAAGTGCCGAAACGTCTAACGTCTTTTGGACGACGTCATTACAGCTTTCTTGCTCCAAGAATGGTTAATATCATGAGTAAAGAAAACATATTGGAAATTAGCAACAATCAACAAAAATATCACTTTACATTATGGTTAATAAACCTTCGTAGGAGAGAGACGGAGAAAACATTCATCACAATTTTGAAATAAATAAATATATTTATTTTCTATATATTTTATATACGTATTTTTAGTAATTGTTATATAATTTTAGTTATTATTATAAATAATTATGTATTATTTCTATTATATGTTATTATTATTATTATTTAGTATTACTTGTTTATATTTCTAATATTATTTTGGTGTAGTGAGAATTTCATTTTAACTTGATTTGATTCAAATTTTTTATTTTTATTTTGGAAGTTATGTAGTTTATAATCATTTGTACTGGTGTTCTCCTTAGAACAGGCTCTGGCTAGTTAGGAGCAACACAATCTATGTTAAGTGCTAACGGTGTAATTTTTTTGTGGACCAATAAAATAAAAAAATAAAATAAATAAAATTGAGGGATTCGCTTAGAAACTTTTTTAAATTATTGCCTATATTTTTTTGAAACTCATATAATTAAAACTCTTCAGATATGGTCGTTCTAAGGTATAATGTCGCCTTAAATGCTAATTAAGGATTGTTGCAAATTCGATTATGTAGGTAGGTACATCGGTTTGGTCATTTGGTCCTATAGGACGATAATATATTTTATTTTTTTTATTTTTATTTTATTCCAACAAAAGAGAAAAACAGCGCTCGGGTCTTAAGTTAATAAATAATAATAACAATATTACGGCCAAAATAGTCTCCTGGTAATATACAGTTAATGTGCGTGATGTTGTGTAATAATATTTATATATTATGTTATATTATCATATTCTCTCGATTTGTGAGTGTGTATGATAGAGTAAGATGAGTGTGTTTATATGCGTGATTGTGATGTGTGTTTAATGGGTATGTCATAGTCATAGTCATAGTCATAGTCATAGGTTTTGTATTCAAAATAGTACGAAATCGTAACTTTTTGACGTCAATAATGCATACAAACATACATAAATGATATAAAAATTAAATTATTGTGACATTATAACAAATTATTGTGACATACAACGTGATATAAATCATCGAGGTAACCATTTTATTTCCAAGGGTCTTTGTCGTCCAGATAATCATTAATTTTATAGTAGCCCTTTGAGTACAGCTTCTTCTTAATAAATGACTTAAATTGAATCACAGATAAATTTTGCATGTTTTCGGGGACTTTATTGTAGAAGCGTATACATTGCCCCTTGAATGATTTTGTGGTTTTGGAGAGTCGACTTTTATGGTCAGCAAGTTTATTTTTATTTCTAGTATTGACACCATGCCTATCAGAGTTTTTTAAAAACAGTTCTTTATTTTTATGCACATACATTAAGTTTTCATAGATGTAATGAGATGCAAGTGTCAAAATATTGATTTCTTTAAATTTTCCGCGTAACGACTGTCTAGCACCTAATTTATAAATAGCGCGGATGGCTCGTTATTGTGACATTGTGTAAGTACATCTACGTGTATGTGTCATAGTTGTGTATATATGAGAGTGTGTGATTCTGCACAGGTATGTATCTGTTCAAGCTTTTAAGGTCTTAAGGTCTTTTAAGGATATTGTCGATATAGAAGTTTTCCATCGCGCGTTCCCGACCCTTCGGGGGGCCCGCGGCGGTAATATTGAGTATGGGTGTCTCCTTCGTTTTGCCACAGTCCAAAGAGCCGGAGTACGAGACGCCGGGTGGAGACCAGCCGCGGAGGCGCACCGCGAAGCCGTTGATACTAAACGCGAAATTGGAATCGTTAATTACATTCGTGGGATGATATTTTATTGTTGCCCCCAGTATAATTATATGGAAAATCCAATTGGCCATTGCCACAAACCACTTCTCTCTCTTTTACTGCTTATGCCTTCGCATCCAAGCATGCACTTAATCATCAGTTAGGTCCCTCTCTCTGTTTCTCTCTTTCTCTCCCTCTCTCATTGGGCACTTCTTAATCGTAGAGTACCGTCTCCTATCTGGGGGTTGGTACATGGTGGGTTGTAGACACTGTATTGCCTCTCATCGCTACAAACATGCTTGATCTTCTGTGATCTATGTTTGTACTCTTTGTTTATACTCTTTATTGTGAAAATGTCACAATAGGCGGGTTTATTGTCATATGACAATCTCTTACACCAACCCTACTATGACGTGTTATATGTATTTGTGCGTGTAACATGACTGTATGTGTGTGTCTTGTTATTGCATTCGATCGACAGAATTGAAAATGCAATTTGATCCCAACGGAGAATGGTGACCGGGACCTTACAATGTAAGATCAGGCGACCTAAACCACTATGCCACCGGCCGGGCCGTGTCATAAAATATATATCCAAAGACCTCACGGGTAATTAAATATAATTCTTCTTTTATTTTTTTATTTGGATGTTAAAATCCAAACTTTAAAAGATAATACGGGCTATATTAATAACTATTAGTAGAACAGAGAGTACCGTCTCCTATCTGAGGGTTGGTACATAATATATTGTAATTAAGGGGTCGTAGAAACTTAACGTTCGACCATACTTGATGTTCTGTGTTAATTAAATATAATTGTTTATGTCCAAACTTAAAATATAATATACCATGTACCAATTATTGATATACGGGCTATATCAATAATTAATAGTGGAACAGAAAGTACCGCCTCCTCTCTGGGGGTTGGTACATGGTATATTGTAACTAAAGGGTTTAAGAAACTCAACTGCCTTTCATCATTAAGACCATACTTGATCTTCTGTGATCTATGTGCCATAATATATATATATATACATATATATATATATATATATATATATATATATATATATATATATATATATATATATATATATATATATATATATATATATATATATATATATATATATATATATATATATATATATATATATATATATATATATATATATATATATATATATATATATATATATATATATATATATATATATATATATATATATATATATATATATATATATATATATATATATATATATATATATATATATATATATATATATATATATATATATATATATATATATATATATATATATATATATATATATATGTATATATATAAATATATAAATATATATATATATATATATATATATATATATATATATATATATATATATATATATATATATATATATATATATATATATATATATATATATATATATATATATATATATATATATATATATATATATATATATATATATATATATATATATATATATATATATCCAAAGACCTCACAGTTAATTAAATATAATTCTTCTTTGGATATGTATGTCCAAACTTAAAAGAACATACAGGTTATATCAATAATAAATATTGGAACATTATATTTTAACATAAGTGAAGGTTACAGGAATAAAGGCATCGACATGCAAGTCTTGAATAAATTGCAAATTTAGAGATTAATATATTATACTGGTCATATTAAAAAATCGGTTCCTTCCCGACAAGCAGACTACCCCCCCCCCCCCCCCCTCGGGCCAAAACCCCTTCACCTCGCGAACTGCCCCCTCCCCCCGCACCCGATAGTAGATAGAGATTCTTTATTGCACATTAAACAAACACATACAAAAGGCAGACTTATTGCCTAAAATACTATCTCTTACAGCCAACCTTCGTGGAAGTGTAAAAATTTAGATGCCAAGAGATAAATTAGAAATTAACAAAAAAAAAAGAAGAAAAACTTATTACATAACAAAAATTAATCAAATAACAAAAATTCCATTTTTTTAAATAAAATTAGGATTTGGAATAATTTGCAAGGAGCGAAGGATAGGAGAAGATGGGATGAGACTTAGGATAACTAGGAATTTAGGGACATGAAATGCTTTTTCAGAGACACTTGAAAGGTAGAAATCGTTGGGGCGTTTCTGATGTCTGGCGGGAGCTGGTTCCATAGTCTAGCTGCATGAACGGTGAAGAAATAAGTAAAAAAAGAAGAATTATGAGTTGGAATCGCAATTTAACTATCCTGAAGGGAGCTAATGGGCCCTTGCTGAGTTGGCCACGAAGACCCATTCTGTTTCAGGGTCGGTCACACTCACGGGTCAACACCCATCCGATGGACTCCACGCATGGGGTGCGAGCCTGGGTAGGACACTGGGTCAACCAGTCTCCCCTGGGAATCAATCCTCTGGTGCTCCTGGACGGTCTGCGCACCGAGCGGCGCAAGCCAATCGATTGTGCTCTCCGACTAACAATCGGGGGAGTCTGGGAACTGTATTGTTTCCTATAGAGCGGGGGTAGTTGTCTACCTTACGGCGACTGCTCTTGAAATGACCATTGGCCATCCGATCCCGGTTCAGAGTAGGGCAAAGGACGCCTTGGTCCGCGACAGATTCGGTATACTCCGTTTCACCGCTTCGTAAGGGAGAGGACCGCACAAGCGACCTCGAACTCGGAACCAATCGAGAGACCGGAGAAATCTGGTCACAATTGGTAGTTAGGGCGCGAGTGCCGCCCGCCAGGTAACATACCTGGCTACTCGCGGTAAGGCGTTGGTCTCTAACGGGTTGTGGCGTAGCTAGACGTCGGATTTGTTATGTCCAAAGTCTTCTACGCTCACTGCACGGTCGATAGAAGGATGAATCGTTAAAACGTCCTGCGGTGACGGGTTCGCCCGTTGTGGTTGACATCTCAATATATCCTGACTGGAACGGAGTGGAAGACCATGACTTCTTAAGTGATTGAATTTTTCGGTTAGGTAAGAGGGAGCGGTAGGATTGTTGAGGATGTTATAAAGAAGGAAAAGAATATGCATGTTTCTACGTTCACGTATTCGAAGCCAATGAAGTCTGCTTCTATACTCAGAGACATGATCAAATTTTTTCGCGTTGAAGATATACCTAATGCATACATTTTTCAACCGCTCTAATTTGTCAAGGATGGCTTCAGTGACGTCAAGGTAGCAGAAATCAGCATAGTCTAGTATAGGGAATAGCAGTGATTGAGTTATGGTCTTCTTAATCTCCACTGGTAGTGATTGTGATAGTGTCAAGTGAGTATTATAGCAAAAGTAGCATGTTTTAGTATTTTCTAGTATTTCCGTGTATTTGGTATAAATTGGTATTTTGCCGAAAATGATGTAGTATTTTTTTAAATACGACGGTATTTGATTCTTTGCGTCGCTTGTATACGAGGTATTCCAACCAAAATTTCACAACGTGATTTCGCATTTAGCGTAACGCCGCCTAGCGGAAATCCAGTGAAAAAGCTTCGAAATCGCGCGTCAGAGTCGAAGCTAAAACACGAGCCACAGCCGTGGGTAACAGATGACAATAGCCGCCTGCAACTTTAAGAGTTATGAATTACTAGCTGACCCGTGCCCACTTCGTTGGGCGGTAAAACTTTTTACCTGTGATGAAATTATGAGTGTGGTTCGGTTAGTACTTAGTGCTATGATTTATTTCCTGACTGCCAAAAGAAGGGTTATATTTTTACTGCATATGTATGTATGTATTTGCATGCCAATTTGACTATATTATAGTTGAATCGTTATATTGAGAAACAACATAAGTCACTTCAAGTAAATTTTACAGGAGACACAAAAAACTGTTTCCTGTAAAATATTTATATGGTAGTATATAAAGAATAAATTTGATTTGATACATATAGCATATTTTCATAAATTTATTAAGGAAAGAAAGAAATGGGGTCTCTGGTTTTTTTTATTTTAATTTTTAAAGTCGGATGACATATGTTGTTTCTCAAAAAAACGGGCAAAATAAAACATGTCATGACTACAATATTTTTTTATTCTTTTATTTTAATTTCAAGCAATCTCAAATCAACTAAATTATAAACTATAGATTGCTCTTCTAGACTAATTATAATTTTCGGCAATATCCCCGCTTTCCTTGTCAGTAACAGGCCATTTGTAGATTTGTTTGTAGAAGTTTTGGACACGCCTTTTTTGTGGTAAGTATGTCTCGAGTTTTAGTAAATCAGCCATTTTTTTTTTGTTGATAGGTATTTTTCCTTTTGGATAAGCATGTTTGGATGGCAGGAAGAGATCTTGGCGGTTGGAATTGCGTAGCATGAAAGTGTCACCTAACAAGCCACCTATGTATGGCTTAGCTTGGAGGAGACCGGGCATTTCGATACTATGAAGGAAGTAGCAATACTTGCTTATCTTCAACGATACCTTGTTTTCTTTACTCACATTGCGGCCAATCGTTTCCACAGATAGCATATTTCTTTTATAGAATATTGGCCACCATTTTTTATATTCGATTATATCCTTCGATGTAGGCAATATGACCGTGAATGATTTTTTGGTAGAAGAAGCTAGTATCAACTCAGCGTACTCTTTTATGGTAAATATTCGGTCCTGGCGTTTGATTTTTCTTTTCAAAACGGCGAAGTCCCGGTCACAGGGGAGGAATGAATGTCCTCGAACGGGATAGTATTGCTCCACAGATTGGAACAGTTTTAGTGACACTAGTGCAGAACACAATCTGATCAAAGTGTGGTTTTTGTTCTGTCCACCACATCCATCTGTGAATATGTGTAAGTGCTTGACGTTTTTTAGGTGTTCCGATATGAATTTAAACAGGAAAGAACATACTTCATTGGGGCTTTTCCCTCCTATCCCTTCGTGGTACACTATGAAAGTGGCAGTATTGTTTTTTAAATTATGTATACAACATACATTGACAGTCAGCTGCCTTAGATAAAAGGTTTCCTGTACGGGAATTCTAGGAAGTTCCAGATTTTGCATAAAATCTATACAGATTGCTCCAATCTCTCCACTTTCATCAGATTGAACCATTGATGTTATTTTCTTCAGCTCAGCGTAGAACTTTTTAGAACGCTTTAGGTGCACCATTTTCTCCGCTACTGCAACACGTTTGGCCGTGTCATTTAAAAACGTGCTACTTATCTTAATGTTCAGTTCCTCGCACGTGCAGCAGGTATCAACTTGCGGTCTACCAAAGCGAAGAGAAAAATGCTCTTTGAATATTTTGCGATACGTACAGTATGCTACCTGCTTATCTGGATACTTAGTTTGATACATTGAATGCATTAATAACAAGTTCAAATTTGCATCCAAGTAGTGGACTTCCCGGGTCGAATAGTGTGAGAGCTTCGCTGGGAAAGATTCTATGTGGCCCTTGATGGATTGTAGAACAAACCAGGTGTGTTTAGTCCTCTTTTGTCGAGCGGAGCTTTTCCTAGCGATAGTAGATGACATAGTCTTCGTACACGCTCATTGGTGACGCCGTGTATTTTCGTGAAAGCAGCCTTGCAGACTTGATACTTACCTGATGATGTGGAGATCTCGTATATATACGTTACTCCTCTTTTAGGCGTCGTGGATTCACATTCAGGTTTGTTTCGTCGTTTCTTGATAGGATTCGTAGAAATGAGGCTCTGCAGGTACGTATCCTGCTCATTTTTCGTATTAAAGCTTATAAACTTCGAATAAATTAAGATCCTTTCATCTTCACATATTAAGGAAAAACATTTCCTTCTGCATCTGAATAAAAAAAGCATACATTTTACGATGAACAGCAGGAACCTAGTGCAAATCTAATTCTTTTATTATAATACAATCAGTTAAAATTATGAGTTTAGAGCAAATTTAAAGCAAGCAAATTACTTACTTGCAGTCATCTGCATAATCTGTAGCTGCACATTTTCCTTCTACTCGTTTCCCCATATAGTTTATATAAGACTGTCCTTTGACACGAGCTGTTTTGATTATAGTTGACCGCCGTTGCTTACTTAGTTCTTTGCGTCGTTTGGCTGAGGGCTCATCATCAGAACTGTCTCCAGTACTCATTTTTATAGTATATATTCTTGATAAAACACTCACGATCACAGACAGCAACCTATGATGCAACGGTAATGTAATAACCTCAAAATAACAAGAACTCTACTGACAGCTGTCATACAGTGTTGCCAAACGAATTTACGGAGAAACAACACAAGTCAGTGACTTAAGGTGTTTCTCTAAATAACTCAATATTTCGCACGCCATAACTCCACAACTACTGAGTAGACATGTGTGGTTTCTCTCTATTATGTGGAACTAGACCCAGAGAACAGAATTTAATGAAAAAGTGATTTTGTCCAAATTGATGACTTATGTTGTTTCTCAATATAACGATTCAGTTATTCGTCAGTGTCTTCTTGTGAGTGTCTTATTTGTGAGCGTATTATCTCTTTAAGGACTTTCCTTCCGACTTTTCCCTTTATCTCTAAAGGGAAAAGTCTTTTTTTTTAAATACTTGAAACGATAAATTTACTTATTTTGATAAGAATTCATAATTGTTGGTAATATGACCAATAAACAAGACCTAACGATTTAAAATATTTTTTTAATATAAAATGCTACTTTTTGTGACTTAAATATAAAAGTTAGACATATGCTGTTGCTGACTTTTTTGTAGGCATTATCAAGTTCTACAACTTTTCTCTAGAACTTAATCATCTATCTCTCATCGTTAAGGCAGCGTTAGTTAGAAACGTTTTCGTTCGACCGCTTATTCTCCGATTTAATTTGCAAATCCGACTACCACGAAAAAGTCTTTTCATTTTTCGGATTAATATATAGCCTATCACACTCACAAATAGCGTGGCTTTCTATTGGTAATTTTTTTTTCAAAATCGGTTCAGTAGATCCAGAGATTACTTCCTACAACGTCACAAACTTTACCTCTTTATAATATTAGTATAGATAACAACTAAAATATGGCGGACTTTAAATATTTTTTACGTCGCTTGTATAAGGGCCGTTTTCTAAAAGCAATGGATACCTGTCGGTAGGTATCGCTGTCCGTAAAACTGTCGGTTTGTTCAATATAAAATACATTTTTCCTTTCGATATGTAGGTAACCGATACCGGTGGATCGAACCGATCGGTTACAATTTACCGACAACAATAGAAGGGGGTGGGGTGGGGGGGGGGCGAGGGGTTATCGGAGGCTAGTAGGGGGATTCCTGACTGTAATTAGGATGCTAGCACCACGAAGTTGTCACCAGGTTATCACCAAGATGCTGGAACTGGACTGGCATCAGGATACCGGTACTTGTAGTCTAAGGGGGTTACAGGAGGTGGAAGAGGGGGTGCGTATAGTTGTGCAGGGAAGGGGGGTTATTTGCAGAGGAGAAGAAGTGCGGGGGGAGGGGGTGCAGGAGGGGATGCAGGGGGAAGGAGGGTTGCTGGGAGGAGGAGGGCGTTGCAGGGTGGAGGGGGGTTGCGGGGAAGAGTTGTAGGTGACGTGTTGAGGGAGGGTTTAATCAAATATTAACGCCGTCTGTTGGCTCCTAACCGAGAAACGAAACGCGCCGCTTGAGGAATCCAACTGCGTTCTTCCGCTGGCCGAGAGAGGGCAGTCATCGGTTTTATTTATGAAATTAATATTCAGATGAAATCAGTCCTTGGTTACTTGCCGGGTAAGTATTTGGATGACACAACCGATTTTTTAAATTATTTGAATTACCCCTGCGAAGTATAATTTACGTCATATTACGAAAATCATGAATGAGTTTGTCGCTTTTATGAATGACCGATAGTCAACAGAACCGTTACCGACCAGTATCCGTCTCTTTTTAAAAAAATCCCTAGGAGATATTTCAACTAAAACGAGATAATTTTAATAATATTTCTTGTATACGAGATATTTCACAAAGTGATTTCGGTCCAATAAAGACTCTGTGTACCGAATTTTACTGACTTTGTGTACCGAATTTTACCGACTCTGTGTACCGAATTTTACCAACTCTGTGTACCGAATTTTACCGACTCTGTGTACTGAATTTTACCGACTCTGTATACCGAATTTTGCCGACTCTGTGTACCGAATTTTATCGACTCTGTGTACCGAATTCTGTGCGCAATAATTCGAGATAGATATATGACTAGCGCACCCTTTGGTGGATTCATTTCAACTATAATTTTTTCGACTCTTGCAATTACCGAATGATGCTTGCATGCCATATTTCAGCTGAATCGGATGAAGCGTTTAGGCGGTATCGTGGATAAATACAAACATACACACACATACACACACAGACCCATATCCTCACATACAGATTTCAAACTGGGAATGTTCCTAATCGTATCAGGGGGGTCAACATTGATATATTTCCCTCTTTATCTCGGTTTTTTTAGCGTGTTCACAAAACTTTCCCATGAGCCGGGAAAGTAATATGAAAGCTGAATATCATTATGGATCTTATATCCACTCATTGAAGAGTCTAAATTTTATCAATATCTACTTGTAGTTCGCCTTGTTTGTAAAGTAGTTCTAAGGAATGTCTCTGGGCGAACGGAAAGGAAACGAATTTTAATTACTCTTGCCATTTAATATGATGCTCATATAATAAAGGACAGTTTAGTCAGTGGCGGATCGCGAGTAGTGAAGCGTAGGCTCATAATATATTAAATTGACTTTAGGAAGTGACCAATTCAGTGATACCATTGATTATATAGTATACTAGTGGTATTAGCCGGCGTCGCCCGTGTTATATTTGTGCCCAAATGCCCATGTATACTAATTGTGATGGCAATCGGGTGAGCGGTATATAAGTTAATGTGCTGCAGCGCCACTTAGTGGCGAGTTACAACAAAGTGAATAGCGCAAAAATATTATGCGGGCCCAAATGTCTATGTATACCAGTTTTCATTGCGATCGGTTGAGCGGTATAGTAGTTGAAAGGCTGTAGATCCATCTGGTGGCGAGTAACAATGCTGTTAATAGCGCGAAAATAATATGCGTTCTTAAATGTCTATGTATACCAATTTTCATGGCGATCGGTTGAGCAGAATAGAAGTTGATGTGCTGCAGAGCCATCTAGTGGTAAGTTGCAACAAAGCGGATATCATAAAAACCTTCTGCATGTAAAAATACATGTATATGCCAATTTTGATTATGATCGATTAAACGGTGTCGGAGTCTAATTAAAAAACAGAGAGATATACCAACATTTATCTTTATATATACATGGTGAGTTTTAATTAAACAGCATCCTTCAAGGGGATGAATCAGTACGAGCAACTAAGAAACATTTAATAAAAAATTGTGGAGAAACCAAAAAAAATAAATGTTCTTCAAAAATTTCCTCATTTACTAAAAAGTGCTGAGCACGATGCGCTATCTAGCGGTGGGTAAAATATCGCTAATATTGTTTATTAGTGATGTTTACCTACCTATAATCTTGCGCAGCGCCCTCAAAATGTTGTCAAACTTTCATTTAAGAGTCAAGTTCGTCGTATTTTCAAATAAGAAATAATATTTTTTTTCAAGACTTCATTTTCCTAATTTTTTAAAATCAAAAGTTGCTTAGTTGCTCATACTGATTCACCTCCTTGAAGGATGCCGATTAATTAAAACACACCCTGTATAGATAGGCGTGTATAGTGTAGCATATGCAGAGCGCCGCAATACTGCTGAGCCAGTAAAAAAAAAATGGTTATCGAATCATGACAGACTAACCATTCATCAAATGTTAGATAGGTACAATAGTTTAATAAAACTTAGGTGCACAAATTATTAACATATTTTTAAACATGTATGTTGAGTATATTTTATCATTGAACTAACTACCAAGAATTTTTGGACTATGAATTATACTTTTTTTACTAGGTATTTTTAAAACAAATCCTATATTACCTAACTTATATTAAATAATAATGACTGTTTCTTTCTTTTCTCAAATATAACTTTATTTATATTATTTAATCAAATTTTATTTTATATGTATTGCCGATTATATAATGGAAATGCATTTTATTTATTATATTATCTTTTAATAATTTTATTTATTATTATTTTTTTTTTGAAGACCACATTTTAGGGCAATTTAGTGTTATTAGCTTTTTACTAAAACGTGTGCATTTGTAAGCAATCAAGCAATCAAGCGAACTTGATTGTAATATTAGAGTCCTGTCCACCCTAGAACGGGCTAGTCCCAGTTGGGTGACAGAATCAAATAACCAAAAGGTTAAAGTTTTGCCATTTGGTTCCTGTTATTTTTGTAAGCAAATCAATGTTTTATAATAATTATCTCGCAAATAAATAAATAAATAAAGTGCACGGCTATATAATGTTGTACAGTGCCGTACCATCGTACAAATATTTTTGTAGACAGGCCAGTGTAGAGGGTTATAGCTCTTCTTAATTCCTTACCCACTGAAATAGACATCTTTTGTATATCCCTTTAGCAGATAAATAAGCAACTCCCTGCTATCTCATGTTTATCATAATCTGTCTTTTGCTTAGTTTTATAATTTTATGTTTTTTTCTCGTTCAATATTAGCATTAATTTAGTTATGTAAGTCAGTTATTATGGACTTACACTCTAGATTTAATATTCAAGAGCGAATTTGATTCGTCTGTATTGCTGTTGAAAAATATTTGAAACTAATAAATACTTAAATGAAGACCGCCATATCTGTTTATACGTCTGTTTTTGCTCGCAAAACTCGAAAAGTAGTCAGTCGATTGAATTGATATTTTAACATAACGCTGCATTCGAATGTCCGTAGTATACTAGAATTTGCATCCTGTATTTGGTCCCCCCAGTACAACTTGTACAAGCAACGAATCGAGCGCATTAAAAAAAAAACTTAAAGCACTTGTGCTTTAGGGAAAATAAATCTGCTGAATCGTACAAGGACAGATTAGCTCTCTTTGAACTCGATAGTCATGAAGACAGGCGTACAACCTACGATATGATGTTTCTCTACAATGTAATAAACAATATTTTTGACAGTGCGTATCTGGTCGAAAAGGTATCAATTCTAGCTCCTCCTCGCATTACTTGGTATCCGCACCTGTTTTATGTAAAGAGATATAACTCTAATTATACGAAGCATTCCCTAATAAACAGAGCTATGACAACATATACCGATAGGTTCGGGTATATTGATATTTTTTCATAAGGTAAAAGTCGCTTTAAGGAAACCATTAAAAAGTCTTATCAGTCCTTTGCCCCCCCCCCCCTTTTCATCTAAAGTCTATTAATCCCTTAAACGGTTTAACATGTATAGTTATGCTGTAATAAATAATATAATATATAAATAATAATAATTTGTTGCAATAAAAAAAATAATTAAGAATGGTTATAATCTTAATCTTCTTATATATAAAAATGAATCGCCGTGCGTTAGTCTCGCAAGATCTCAAAAATGACTCGACCGATTTGAATTATTATTTTTTTGTTTTGTTTGCTTTGATTCAGGGGTGGTTTACAAAACAAAATGTTTAGGAAAAATTAAAAGAAACAACTGAAAATCTAAAAAATCAAAATTGGTCATTTTGGGAAATGGGCCACTTTCCATAGATGGCGTTCGCGGCGATCATATTGTTTGACAGCTGCGCCATCCATAACTGTTATTCATTCCGTGCGATTGTTTAAAATTTCAAAAAGTCGAAAAGTCGAAAAAGTCAAGAGTCGAAAAAGTCAAAAAAGTCAAGAAAGTCGAAAAAGTCGAAAGAGTCGAAAACGTCGAAAAAGTCGAAAACGTCGAAAAAGTCGGAAAAATTGGAAAAGTCGAAAAAGCATTTATATTTCATCATGTAAATTAAATACATTGAATTTATTTTAATTACAAACGACTCATTTAATCACCAAATGAAACAAACCGTACATGATTCGGCCATATTATAGATTTCAATGAATTGGATTTGGAAAGTTGAGGATCAATAAACGTTTATGAAGAGTTACAATTAAATCAATTTTAGGTGGTACGAAGTTCACCGGGTCATCTAGTAATTAATAAAATAATAATTAATAATCATAACGTAAAATTTCATTTTCATTTGTTTTTGTTCTTTCTCTTTTGTCTATCAATCACTGCTAAAGAAATGTAAGTATAAATAAGGTATAATAACGGAGATATGTATTGTACACATAGTATTACCAGTAAATAGTTTTAACATATAATTTAGTCATAGTTTTATTGTTATATTTTGTATTTGTTATATATAAACGCTGTTTGTTAACCGATTAAAATAAAATAAAATAAACAAATAAATACGTGCGTGTATATTATATATTATTTAGATGATATTATTATTTAGATGATACAGTGACAGGTAAAAATAAGTTTTTTTAAACACATATGCTCAGCCACAGCAATGCATGGCCTGGGTACGGCTAATTGAAAATAATAAAAGCAATTTTTTTTTTTTGAAACTATCGAGTTTTTGAAACTATCGAGAAAATATACTTTGCATTTCGTAGTAAAATCCTGGATGCCAAATCACAGTACGACGTTGAGCAATCTAATAAGCTAGTAATCAATAGAAATAAGCTCGCTTTTTTGTAGCAAATAAAGGTTATTATTATTATTATTATTATTCGATGTCTTGAAATATCAGCGCGCAAGAATCGCCACTGCGAGCCTAATCAATATGGATCAGTTTCGCGGCGCCGCATTTCGTCTGTTTTTGCGTCGATCCGGGCGCGCAGCGGCCCGTTCCCTCTATGCGAATTTTGACATTCCAAAATGACACTTTTTGCGACATTTTCAAAATTTAATTAATTTTTATTCTCGGATTTATGCGCTTGCATTTTGATAGGCTTTTGATGCGTTGTTTTTCGGCGTCGCGGCGTATTTGAGTTAGCATAATGGCGGTTCAGAGATTTTAAAACAAAAGAATATTTTGGAGAATGGACATAACATTTCAGACTATTTTCATTTTCATTTATTTCTTCTAAAAGACATAAAGACAATATTAAATATAGGCAACATGAAATACATGACTTTTATATCTGCCTAATATCTGGTAAGACGGTTAGGAATGAGACGGGTGAACCCACCACCCTAGGAAGTTATAACGCTATTGGATCATTCTTTCAACCCTGGGGTGAACGACTTGGAGACGAAGCATTCCACCGTCCGTTTGTTTCAACTCTTTATTGTGAAATCTCGCAATGGGCGGGTTTATTATCTATACTTCTATACTAATATTATAAAGAGGTAAAGTTTGTGACGTTGTAGGAAGTAATCTCTGGATCTACTGAACCAATTTTGAAAATTCTTTTACCAATAAAAAGCCACGTTTTTTGTGAGTGTCTTAGGCTATATATTAATCCGAAAAACGAAAAGACTTTTTCGTGGCAGCCGGATTTGCAAAGTAAGTCGGAGAATAAGCGGTCGAACGAAAATTTTTCTAACTAACGCTTCCTTAACGATGAGAGATATATGTTCAACAAACTATAAAACTACGTATTAGGGGCCGTCCACATATTACGTAATCACGTTTTTTGGGATTTCTGACCTCCGCCACTCCCCTCTGTCAACAGACGTACCTAATCAGCCGCCTGACCCTCCCCCCACCCTTATCCTCCAAGATTACGTAATCATACGAATTTGCGGAATATGTGAAGAATCGTGAACCCAGAGTTTGTAAAGTGTTTGAAGATGGTAAGTGGAAAAAATATGTTAAAATGCTCTTCCACAATGCGGCAGAACTCAGGATCCTTCGTGCACTTCTTGTATTTCTTTTCAAACTGCCTCCACTCCTCGTTGTCCCGCCGTTGAGCCTCCGGTCCCGAGAGGCGTGAAAACGCTTTGACGTATGTACTGAGAAACTCCATGTGTAAAATATGCCATAGATGATGCTCCACACTACGCCACAACCCCATTGATCTTTCCACGATCGAGGTGGAGCGTGCAGCGGCGCGCTAGGCCAGAGTTGCAGCCGTGCCACCGCGACGCAGAGCGACCACTGGCTTGCCAGCGCGCGCACCAACAGGCCCGGGCCACTCAATCGCAGACGAGCGCGCGGACTATCTAGAACATCGCGCGAAGGGGTATCTTCGGAGCGACACTGCGCTAATTCCGGGCAGGTTTAGACCAAAAAAAAAAGCGATGCGGTGTCCAAAGTTGATTACGTAATCAGGACATGCACCCCCCCCCCCCCAACGTAATCAAGCGTAAGCCTCAGCTCCAACCCTTCTTCCCATCGGTGATTACGTAATATGTGGATGGCCCTTTAGACGTATTTGACTGCTTGTGGCTTTGAACGGCCGAAATTCCAAGGATGTTATATCAAAAATATCCTTTCGATTTTAAATGCCTAAAGCTTCCCGTTAGCGTTAATTATATGTGGTATAAGATTGCTGAGCTCCATACGCCATTTTCGCAACCCCTTTTTTGACGGCGAAATGCAGTTGGCGCTGGTAGCATTGACGGCCAAACTAATAGCAATTTATTTTGCCATCTATATTGCCATCTATACCTAACATTGACATTTTGCCATCTATAACATTGATAATGAATGGTTTTAAAAAAAGGACTGATTGATTAAAATGAAAGTGAATAAAATGTGATAGCGAACGGTTTGGTAGCAAACGGTTTCGTGCAGCTTGGGCCACAAGATCCACTTTGTTCTCGGATCAGCTCAACTCACAATTCAGCTCCTATTCAGAAGCCTCCTCGTGCAAAAGGCTACCCCGGGTTAAGATTCTCGCGTCTCAGGCCATATGGCTGGTGGATTAGTTTCTCTTTGTAGGTTTGCATCCGGCGCTACTGGACGGTTTACGCACCGTTCGGCGACGCCTATCGGTTGTGCACTCTGACTAATTACTAAAGGAGTGTGGAGACTATGGAAATATACTGTCTCCTAAGCAGCGGGGGTGGATGTTGACCTATCGTCAGCCACTCTTGAAATGACCATCAGGCTACCTGATCCTGAATTCAGAGCCGGGTAAAAGATGCTTTTGGTATGCGATAGATTCAAACTGAATCACCGCTGAACATGCGGCAGGTAGAGGTCGCGCAAGTAACTTTGAATATGCAGATCAATGACCTTCAAGTTGGGCAGATCGCTGGGTTCGAGAAAGGCTCGTCCCACTAAACTGTGTCTTTTTGCGGCGAGGCCTGGGCAGCGACCAACGATGTGTGTGCTGTCTTCAGGTTCTTCGCCACATATTCGGCAGTCCTTGATCTCAGTCAAGCCAAGGTTAAATAGATGTGCTCTAAGGGCCGTGTGTCCAGTGAGGAGACCGATAGTTTATTTATTTATTTATTTGTTACAACTTGGTAGAGAGTTAACAGTGTGATCGTACATATATAATTTGTAACTGTTTATATAAGCAATAAGGAAATGAACACAACCCATACGATCATTCTAGACGAATGCCCAACTAGACCGAACAGCCTGTATCTGGGCATACGAAATATATAGCCTTTGTTTTTGAGTAGTACTGACGTTTGAGTAGTACTGACTAAAGACTACTTTCAATACTAACACTAAGATAATGGCATAAAATATTTCACATATTAATACAAATATATATATGATAAAGGGTTAGTTACATACCTATATACACATATACACATACAAACTTACATACATACATATATAATAACACACACACACACATACATAAACATACACACATATTTTAAATTATTGTATGAAGCAATTCTTTTTCAGTCTTTGTACGACCTACTTCGTAAAGGAGCCATTTTTTTACTTTTATCTTAAATTGGTGTACATTTTGATCATTTTTTACTGACTCTTCTAAAGTATTAAAACATTTTGGGGCAAGTGGTTCAAGTGGTTCTAAGGTTCTTCTTGCTCATGTCAACCTTGGTTTTCTTTTGTAGTGGTTGCACCATCGTGGCTTTTGCCTGGCGATATCCTTGCCTCTGTTTTCAGGATGCCCGATGTCCCTGCTCCAAGTAGTCCCTAATGATTTTCTTACCTATAACGTAGGGGACCCTAACAACTGGCTCCACCGGGCATTCCAGTGTGCACAGTTTTGCCAGTCTGTCGGCCTCTTCGTTGCCGGGTATGCCTTGATGGCCCGGTATGCATATTAAGGTGATTTTGTTGGCTTTTCTCAATTTGTTGAGCTCCTGCATACAGTCCTAGACCACAGAAGATTCTGTAGTGGCCAGATCGTCCAATCAGCCTAAGAGCAATTGTTGGGTTTAAGTTTAATAATATAGAGAGTGGACTGTAAGGAAGGTTGGGGAGCTAATGGGCCCTTGCTGAGTTGGCCACGATGACCCATTCTGTTTCAGGGTCGGTCACACTCACGGGTCAACACCCATCCGATGGCCTCCACGCATGGGGTGCGAGCCTGGCGGCGACTGCTCTTGAAATGACCATTGGCCATCCGATCCCGGTTCAGAGTCGGGCAAAGGACGCCTTGGTCCGCGACAGATTCGGTGCACTCCGTTTCACCGCTTCGTAAGGAAGAGGACCGCGCAAGCGACCTCGAACTCGGAACCAATCGATAGACCGGAGAAATCTGGTCACAATTGGAAGTGAGGGCGCGAGTATCTCGAGCCCGCCGGGTTTATTCCTGGCTCACTCGCGGTAAGGCGTTGGACTCTCACGGGTTGTGACGTAGCTGGACGTAGAATGTACTGTCCAAAGTCTTCTACGTTCACTGCAGGGCGATAGAACGACTAATCGTTAAAACGTCCTGTGGTGACGGGCTCGCCCGTTGTAGTTGACACCCCAAGATGTAAGGAAGGTTGGTTCACCGGGCATTCCAGGTGCCCAGTTTGCCAGTCTGTCGGCCTCTTCGTTGCAGCGTATGCCTTAATGGCCCGGTATCCACATTAAGGTGAACTCGCAAATAAAATCTCCCTTAAATTTCGGTTATCAAAAAACGGGAATGGAAACAGCTGTGCAATAATTCCAAAAAATAAACATCACATTCGACGCGAATTGAAAGGGGTTAAAATGGCGCTTTTTCTAAAGAAACTGCCCGCCGAGAAGCAATCCGCCATTAACCCTGCATTGTAGCCGGCAGCCGGGGAATTTGCACAACAATGCCTGTTTTGGGGTTTTAGGCGAACCCGCCGTGAAAAGGGTTGCGTTTAAAATAAATCACGCGAGGGTTAAATTTTGAAAAATACAAAAAGCATTGAGATTCGCAAATGAGAATATATTTGATCGTGTGTTTTTTTAAAAAATATTTTGCAGGCTATCGTGAATTAGGGCGTAATATAAAAATCGCCCATTCGTCGCTTTCATCTGCCAATTTTTGTGCCAATTTTGAAAAAATCACAAGCTAGCTAGCGAAGATCTTGAAAAAATCACGGGCTATAAGCTCTTTAACCAGCTACCACTCTCCACAAGAAAGATGGAAACAAAGGCGTTTAAAAGATTTATTAAACAAAAGCTGCAATCCACACATGCTTTCTATAAGCTGGGTGATTTTTTTGAGCATGCCAATTCTTTCAAATGGGAATAACATTGATATAAGAATAAGAATAAGAATAAGAATAAATTTATTTTCGTAAGTAATTTTTCAAAAACATTATTCACAAAGTCTGCCTAACTAGGCCGAAGCCCGTACCAAGGTAGACTCGACTAGGTCACTTGTACATTTTATATTGTGCGCACACTTATTAAAATACTATTACTGAGAAAAACAAAAATTAAAAAATAAATGAAATATAGTAAATCTAATAACTCTAATAAATACTTAGCATAAATTTCAAGAGTTATTCTAATGATAACTAATACCTAAATTATAATCATGTTGAAAAATAAAAAGTAATAATGAAATCAAAATATATCCAGTAAAAATTTGTTAAAATAATTATAATAATAAAATACAATAAAATTATAATTGCAGTGATAATCAGTAAGTAGAGAAAAATAACAGGGTAATAATTTGAAAAATAAAAAAAAATAATTAAAATAAAATAAAAAGCCAGTAATAAAAATAGTCAAGTAGCTAGTCAATAAATAAAACAGAATAAAAAGATAATAATTATCCTAGTAGCAACAAATAAAAAGATAAGATTTATTTGTCAGTGTAAATATTAGGTGTTTAATGGAGAATGACGGAGATGAGCACCTCAATCTCATGTCTTCCAAATTCCAAAAGTAGCGGAGAAATTTGTTTGTTTGTTTTTATTCCATTAGTGGTCGACTTCAAATTAAATTGTAACTCATTAAAAATCTTGGGCGCTATGTATGCAACTTCAGGTACCTCATTTTAGTTCTTATTGTTTAAAAATAATAATGTGAATTTAATATTTAATATGTAGATTACAATGTGTAATGTAACATACCTAATCATATACATACGTTGTTTTTTCCAATTTTGTTTTGATACTTCCTATTGTATGATTATTTTTTGTATAAAGTTCTTGATGACTATTAATATTCTTATAATAATTATCTATTTTATATGTTTTCATGTACTGGATTCAGCTCTATTTTTTTATTTATTTTATTTGTCTGCCGTGTAAAGCCGACTTTAGTCAACGCTATTGACGAATTAATATTTATGCTTTAATAATTTTACATCTTCGTATAAACTGGCAAATTCTAATATGCCATAATTAGCTTTAGATCATAATTCATGCTTTTATTGTATCTTCTGAATGAACAAATTGAATACTGAATACTGAATACTGAATACTGAGATCAATACTCTTTCTAGTTACTTTACCGGCCCACCAACCGATCAGGAGAGAATGTATTGTAAACGCATTAAAAAACAAGTAACTATATTAAAAGGAATAAAAAAAGACGACTGCCGTTACAAGAAGTGAGCTACTGTATTTATAATTATTTTATTACGGTTTTTTCATGAAATATTTGTGATCTGTCCATATATACATATGCACATATTTTCGGAATGTACTCAATCAGGCCTTTCTTTCATTTGACACTAAACACGATATTTTTATTTTTATTTATTGACATTTGGAGATTTATATATATATATATATATATATATATATATATATATATATATATATATATATATATATATATATATATATATATATATATATATATATATATATATATGTAGATAACTATTTACTTCATATTTATTTATTTATTTACTAGCTGACCCGGCGAACTTCGTACCGCCTAACAGTCAATGAATTTCGTGTCACAGATTAGCTGAACTTAATTTATGATTGTATGAAAAAAATACAATGAACAAAAATTAATATTAAGTTCACTACTTTATTAAGATAATAACACAAAAAGAAATATAAAAGTACAAAAATTAGGTACACCAATCGTGTGTCAGCAAGACATGATTGAATTAAACTATTTACATACTGTGCAACATGGGATGCACTCGGTTTAATTCTCTTCATTGAAGCACCTTGTGATATACGACATTTTTTGTTTTTTTTATCAGGCGCAAGAACAAATAAAGCGGATGATTTTCCGACACGTGAACATGCCACGTACAACTAACCATGAGAAAAACAGGGATTTACATTTTGTATGGGAAAATGTTTTTTCTTTTATTTTATTTTTCTTCAATTTTCCAATTTTCCATTTTAATAGTTATTCTGCTATTCGGGACGGAGACAAATACAACAAATAAAAAACCATGAAAAACGGTCCACCCGTTCTCGAGTTATATGTGTTCGAACAAACCCGACTTTGTTTTATATATACTTATAGATAGATTTATTTATAACGTACAATAAAAAATACAAGGACATGCATATTATTGCACATGAAGAATAATTAAAAAACAAACATTAATATAGCGAAAAACATAGCTCTATGCATATAAATATGTTAGCATATCCGATATGAGGCGAAATCGCACAACCGACTAGACCTAGAAGGTCTGTCTCGGGCTGTGCTGTGTTATACAAACTGTATGTTTGTTAACTCGCGAACTGACGAATTTGATTTATTTTTAAAGATTTCTAAATCGTAATCTAGCAAATTTGTTTTTTACACAAATTAAAGTAAAATTTAAAGTAGAAAAAAAATGTATGCAATTGGGGACTAAAAAAAAGTTAACTTTACAATTTATTCGATAAATTTAAGTGGATAATAAGTAAAAATATATACAAGTATATGAATAAACACTACATTTTAATACGAGTATATATGTATGGGAAAATAATATGTAATATTGCACTATTTTACAAATACATATTTTTTAATATTCACCCTACAGTAGTAATAAGATCTTCAGTTTTTGAACGCCCAATATCTAGAAGCCAGTTTTTTACTTAACCTTTGAAAGTTACATATTTTTTTACGTTTTTCTGTGTAAACTTTCGTGGCGATAAAAAACTTTTTTACTTTGCAATTGTGAACAATTCCTATCCAGCATTTCTCGGTACATTTTGTTGACTTTTTGCTCTGCAATGTACTCTTTAGTTTTGTGAAAGCTTACAAGGCACTGCTTAAGAAATAGCTGGCAGATATCCAAAACCTTGAACTCCGCAAAGAACTGTACCGAGGAGGCTTTTTGTTTATGACTCTTAATAGTAACTTTTGTGCTTTTAATTGTCGGTTCATTGATGTTTTTATACATGAGCCCCCCGCTATAATTCCTTGCACCCATATACTTTGACCAAGAGCCTAACTTCCTAAGTTCCTAAGTTCGCGAAACACGTACTTACAGCAATTTTCTCTTTCGCGCCGTAAGTGATTTTATTTGGTATTCCCAATTAAGTTTGGAACCTATTTCTATGCCTAACTATCTAATTTTATTTTCAATGTTTATATGCTCACATTTGCAAGTGTTCTGCGTATATTCGATAGTTAAGTTAGGTAGTCTCATATTTCGATACATAAGATAGTTCGATAGTCTATCTTATGGCACTACCATCGAATGCTGTTAATTCAAAGCTAGTGCAAAACTGCATATCACTACTGAATTCCCTGGGCGAAAATAACAGGGTAATTCTATTATGGGTTTCCCGGCCATGCAGGAATCGAGGGAAATGAAAAAGCCGACGAACTTGCTAAGACAGGAGCAAAGGGAACGTTATACGGCCCTGAATATGCTGTGGCGTACCAGAAAACCTTGCAAACCTAATGCTCAAACAAATATGTTTAGAATAATCCGTCAACCACTGGAACAACACGCCAGGGTTGAAACTTTCCAAAGCGCTAATTAAGGCTTACGGCCCTGGGACGGCCCGTGATGCCTTACCGCTAAATAGGAACAATCTATGCATACTGGTGAGGGCGCTCACGGGGCATTGTGGCCTTAACAAACACATGTACAATCTCAAGCTCCAAGACAAAAAATGTGCAGGTTCTGCCAAGGGGCAGAGGAAACTCCCCAGCACCTCATGTGCGAGTGTGGCCCGCTGATGCGTAAAAGATACACCCACTTGGGTGGTCATTACCTCCAAACCTGAGGAAATAAAACAATCTGGCGCCAAAACCCTGCTGCGGTTATTAAATGACACGAGGCTTAGCGCAGAACTATAGTAGTTGGCGAACACAATAGATCAGCAATGGTCGCAGTGTTACAAGGCTCATATAGACCTTAGAAAAGCCCCGCACAACAAATAAAAAAAAATAAAAAAAATAAAAAAATTTTAACTTCATATGATAATATTTGAAGAGTTCTCCCAATTTCTCATGGATCCCATCATCAGAACAAGGACCAATCTGCAGGTATATCCTTTCAAATAAAATAAGAATTTTCCAAATCGGTTTACGTCAAGTAATGTAGGTTGTAAACCAGCACAAAACACAGAAAAGGCTACAAAATCGTCATCAAGCGAGTGCAGTGACTAGTGATTTTACGTAGATTGTAGATCCCGTGCCGTACTCAACGATTCGACAAGTCATTATCGATCGCAGCATGCGCGGCGAGCGGCGGAGGCAATCTCTCGTGACAGGCGCGCGGGCGCAGAGATCAAATTTGAAATAAAGAATTGTGATATTTCGATTTTGGATTTGGTCAGAGGGCCGTCATTACTGACTCTTTATTATTTCGCTTTTGTCCCGTGGGTATGAGGAGCAGGAGAGCCGTCCGCTCGAGGTCCGCCTTTTTCGCTTATTTTCATATTCTTTACCCCGGCAAATGGATTACTGCTGTTTCGGTGCAGCGCGACCACAACTTCTCAAACTGTTCGTCAACAAATCATACTAAAAGTTTCTGAGATTCATATTTCTCCTGAAACTCCTGAACCCTTCGAGTAGCGGCATAATTACATGGCAGACCGCGGCAATTTATTGGAATTTCTTGCAATATCGCCGCGCTCGACAAAAAGTACTATAACTATGGAACTACTATAGCAATCATAAAAATATAACTATGCAATGATCGCATTGAAATTAAGTATATAGAATTTTGAAATATGATTTTGTAAAACAATTAGATAATTATGAATAAATATGAGAAATTCGTAAAAGTGAAAAAAACTCGGCATTTCTAACTTGTACTTGTCCTACGGAAAAATACGGTATTCTATTTACAAATTCTAAATACTATCGTGATATATATTAGATTCTCTATTAAAGTTAATATTTTGTTTTGCTTATTTACATACAAAAATATTTAGATAAACTCATAAACCAATAAAATTTTTGATGTTTTCTCGAAAAAAAAAATGATGATGTTTGACAATAGAATTTTACCAGAAATATCCGCGAAATGGAGAGCGATGGAATACTATGACAATAATAAGATATTTGGTATGGATTTTACAATGCGTTCGAATTAGAAAATAATATTACTGTGCGCTCCGGGAGCAAGCCGCCAATATTGGGGGGTTTCTGATGCTTGTGCTTCGGATTCGTTGCATTCGTTTTGCTTATTCACGTGCCCATTAAGGAAACAAGATGTTGTTAAACGTTGAAAAGTGCTCAATTGCCTGGTTTACGAAGTCAAGCCTCTGACTTGCATCCTGGGGCTTTAATTCTTGCACCAATTTAATTTTATGGGGATGCAGCTGTAAATCTTTGTACAAAAGATGGTGTAATGATGACCTATGCACATTTAAATCAATTGCGCTCTTACGAATTGAAAGGTTAGAATCGTCACGAACAGACTGATTAACACTCTTCACGTTTTCTACCGTTCTTTATGATCTTGGTCGCCCGGATTTTGGTTTTTCCAATATTGTACCGGTCTATTCAAACTTTTTGACCCATTTTCAAATAAGAGGTGAACTTGGCGCATCATTTATTTTTCGAAAGCCTCGAATATTGCAGATTCTTCTACGCGCTACATCGCCGTATCACTGTTTTTGTAAAACTCTCGCACGCACAACGCGCGGTTCGCTTCCGAGAAGCGCTCTATAGCGACTGAATTCCCAAGAGCCAAGCCTACCGATTAGTACAGATTTAAACTTAACAAATATAAACTTTCTTTTGATACACCCAGTATTAAAATCAGTCAAAAACGTTGACTAAACATTTCTAATTATACACCACGGCAACTGTGTCAAAATACAGATATAAGAAAAAAAAATAATCAAAATCAATTAAACAAAAAGCTGAAAATGTCTTCAAGAAAAAGTTAAATTTTGAAACTCGTCTGAAACGACACTCTCCGGCGGCAAGTTTGAGAACGTGTGATTTAAATGATAAATTATAAGTGTTCCTGGGTTGGGCGATGTTAAGACATCCGAAATGAAGGTAGATACGCGCTCATTTCTTCCTCTCTCGACGCGATCCCCTCTCAGCCCGCCGCGCGTTTTTGGTCCCTTTTCTCTTATTGCTCGTCGTGGCAGGCATGGCTCTGCTGTGGCCCTCGCGCGCCCGGAATCGAATGCATTGTGCCGCGTCAGCAAAGGGTTAATCATTATCATTCAATCGGCACGCAGCGTGTTAACTCCTAATGACTGCTCGCTCAAAGTTCGGCTCACCATTTTAATGAGAACTCGGCCGACACAGTACTACCAAATACACTGGCATACAAAGAAAATACATCAGAAACGGAGGCCAAAAAATAACATTTCATTTCGTAACTCCCTCCTATGTATACCAAGGGACAGTGACAATAAACCTAAAAACAACCTCCATGACCATAAAAAACCTACTTTTAGTTTCAGATCACTTAGTTACCGCAATGTAAAACAGAACAAAATGACGAACAATTAGACGTTTTGTAAATTAGCTGAATGCACAAATATATGTATATATATGTATATATATATATGTATATATATATATATATATATATATATATATATATATATATATATATATATATATATATATATATATATATATATATATATATATATATATATATATATATATATATATATATATATATAGACTTTTTTATTGAAAATTTTGTATTTTTATACACTTTAGGGTTTTTGGTTAGTAAAAGGGATAGAGTTGAGTACCTTGGCAAAAGCTTCGATGAGTGTTTCACTGTGAAAGTTATTAGGGCATTCCCGGAAAATACACCGGAAATAAAACTTAAAACGTGGGAACTTGGACATATATGGGTACTAGGAGCTTGCCAGGGGTGCGGACTAAACGTCCAACACTGAGTGTTCCATTATTAACACATATCAAAACGAAATTAACATATTCATCGCATACACACACCCACACAATCCAACACACATACTCACACACACTCACCTCCCCACACATATGTAGTTCAAACACTTTTAACACACATGCGCTACAACTATTTTATATATATTTTGTTAATAAAATTTTAAAAAATATGTCATTTTTTAAATTCAAAATTAAACCATTTTAATTTAAATTCACATTATCATCCCGCCAAATCACCATTCTCCCAGTACCACAGAAGAAAAGCGGGTAGCCGTTGGTGACAGCAGCGGATGCCAGTATTCTTCTCGCCGCTGAGGAAGGAGCCACGGGCTCCGAAACGTTCGGCTAAGGTACTCAACTCTATCCCTTTTACTAACCAAAAACCCTAAAGTGTATATATATATATATATATATATATATATATATATATATATATATATATATATATATATATATATATATTGTAAGTGTATATGAGCTTTTCTGCCATGGGTATGTACATGCATGCGGGCATAATAAGTGGTATGTGCGGTGTGTGGATTTGGTTGTGTAGTAGTGCGGTAAAGTGGTCGCGGGGAATAGAAGCCGGGACGGCATTCTGCCGAGTGGGAATTCGTACCGAAACCGCCAATTCGACCACCAAAAAATGCAAACTTCTCAATTATTCGGGGCGAAAATAGCCCTAAATGCCGATGCGCACACGGCGCAACGATTGTTCCCAGCCGTTTAGGCCCTGTAAGTATATGAAGAGTTTTGGGTTTATTATGGTTCAGTGCCAATGCAACCAAAATTAAACTCTATTAGTTTACTTCAGCTGTTTTTTATTAAGTATTATGCCTTGAAGATACTGCAAAAATGCGATTCGTTTAATATATTGACTAGGTTTTAAGAGTAAGCCCCATGGGTCTCGGTCTCTACACATATTTTTGTTATAGATTGCTTGTCTATCTTCGAGGCTTAGAAGCTGCTACCGATGATCGCTACTATAGAAAGGAAGCGAGCACTGACATTTGGCCCTGATGGCATCTGTTCTCCATGTTTTTTCCTGCATTTTAAGAGATGAACTTTAGGATGATGATTATTGTTAACGCACGCGATGTACATACATTGTACCCATTTTAATGGTGGTAACCGGTTTCGTGCAGCTTGGGCTACAATATCCATTTTGTTCCCGGATCGGCTTAACTCAAGATTCAGCTCCTATTCAGAAGCCTCTTCGTGAAAAGGCTCGTGTCTCAGGCCTCAGAGCTGGTGGACCGGTTTCTCCCGGCGGGATTTCATCCCGGCGTCACTGGACGGTTTGCACACCGGCCGGCAAAGCCAATCGGTTTTGCATTCTGACTAATTGCTGAAGGGGTCTGGAAAATATGGAAATTATACTGTTTCCTAAGCAGCGAGGGTGGATGTAGACCTGTTGTCATGCCACTCTTGAAATGACCTCGGGCCACTCGATCTCGTGTGGAACTACGGGCAAAGAACGCCCAAGCCCGCGATAAATTCTAACTGAATTACCGCTGTAATATAACAGGTAGAGGTCGCGTAAGCGACTTCGGACCAGTAAGCAGTTGGGAGCACGGAGGTATCCTGAAGGTTAATTCCAGACGGAGATGTCCTGTCAAAACTGGTAGTTATATAGGGGGTGAGGCTACCCGCTGGTTACCTTTCCCGGTGCCTCGCCGTAAGGCGTCGGTCTCTAACGGGTTGCTGGTGAACTAGACAGTAGACTGTCTTGTCCCCAAGTCTTCTACGCTCATCCCATGGCTTAAAGAACGATCAATATATTTATACCAGCCTGGGGTGACGGATTCGCTCGTTGTAGTCGACACTGCCCTACTGTACCTATTTTATACTAATGGGCCCAGTGCAGTTGGTACATTATGAACCATGTGTTAGGGACGGCCCAACTCACAGGTTTGCACCCATGCCGCAGCAGCAGCCTCCAGGCAGAAGTGCGAGCCCAGGTAGGACTCAGTGCGTGCGGGCCAGTTTCCCTGGCAATCGTCCTTCGGGTGCTTCTGGACGGTTTGCGCACCGTGCGGCGTCAGCAAATTGACTGTTCATTCCGACTGATAACCGGGGGGTCCGGAAACGGCTTTGTTTCCTCTAAATGTGGGGTGGTTGTTTACCTTACTGCAACCGCTCTGGAAACCACCAATCGGCTACCCTGTACCGGGTGAATCAGCCGGGCAAATAACGCCGCGGTCCGCGATAGATTCGGTAGACACGAAATCACCGCTACGTAAGGGAGAGGACCGCCTAAGCGAACTCGAACCAGTAACCAGTCGGGAGGCCGGAGAAACCTGGCCGCAACTGGAAGTAGAGGCGCGGGTGTCGGCCCGCTGGGTGCATACCCGGTTTCTCGCGGTAAGGCGTTAGTCTCTTAAGAGTCTCTCGCAATAAGGCATTATCTAATAATTTATAAAATCAATGGTTTTAGTTGTGATTAATGGTTTTAATTAGAATGTGTTTAGTCTGTGACCATGAACAATTGGGCGTCTCTGGAAACAACGATTCTAAACTCATCGGCCAATACTTCTAACACTGGGCCAAAGGACACTGTGACAAGATGCCGAGCCAATTTCATCCTCTAGGGCTACACAGCGAATCTAACATGCGACCGTGGAGCGCTGAAGCATGAAAACTTCCTCCTATCCTGCCCGCAGCTGTCAATCCCCATCACACACCAGGACCTACACGAGGCGAACGACAAGGCCATCCAGGCCGCATATTTTTGGAGAGACGTGTCCTAACCTGGGCGGGACACGCCCTTCGGCTACGTAACGACCAAATTTGGTTGCACATCAGAACACCTTTGACTACGTAACGACCAATATTGGCGGCTTGCTCCCGGAGCGCACAGTAATATTATTTTCTAATTCGAACGCATCCTAAAATCCATACCAAATATCTTATTATTGCCATAGTATTCCATCGCGCGTCATTTCGCGGATATTTCTGGTAAAATTTCATTGTCAAACATAATCATTTTTTTTCCGAGAAATCAAAATAAATATTGGTTTTTATGACTTAATATCTAAATATTTTTGTATGTAAATAAGCAAAACAAAATATTACCTTCTATAGGGAATCTAATAAGAATCACGATGGTATTACAATTTCTATATAGGATTCCATATTTTTCCGTAAGACAAGTACAAGTTAGAAATGCCGAGTTTTTTTAACTCTTTCGAGCGCACAGTAATATAATTTTCTAATTCGAGCGCATCCTAAAATCCATATCAAATATTTCATTATTACTATAGATACATAGACGGCCGCTAGAATAATTTCGCGCGTCATTTCGCAGATATTTCTGCTAAAATTCCATTGCCAAACATATATTTTTTTTTTGAGAAATCATCAAAAATTTTATTGGTTTTTATGAGTTAATATCTAAATATTTTTGTATGTACATAGGCAAAACGACATATTACTTTTGATAGAGAATCTATTAGAGATCACGATGGTATTTACAATTTCGAGTTTTTTTTTACTTTTTCGATTTTCTCATATTTATATATAATTCATATAATTATCTAATTGTTTTACAAAATGAGATTTCAATATTCTATATACGAAATTTCAATGCGATCATTGCACAGTTATTCTTTTTATGATTGCTATAGTAGTTTCATAGTTATAGTACTTTTTGTCGAGCGCGGCGATATTGCGAGGAATTCCAATAAATTGCCGCGGTCTGCCATGAAATTATGCCGCTACTCGAAGGGTTAACTAACTAATGGTTTTAGTGCAATTTTAGTGAAATCAAAGTCAAATGGAAACCTCACCTTATTTACCAGGAAAATGTCAGTATAACAGCAATGATCTCAGAATGTTCAGTCGGAAAGAGATTTCTATAATCTGCCGCATGAGGATCGGACATTGCTCCACCCCATCGCACCTCCACCGTATTAATGTTCTCGCGTCTCCGCAATGCGATTGTGGACACGAAGATTGCACGCTGGACCATCTATTTTTTAACTGTCCCATCCTCAATAACTATCCGAGTTTTATCCCAGACCTTGTAAAGTGTAACATCCAACTCCCTCTATGTGCTCTCCACTTGTTATCCCTCAACTCACCCAAAATTTATAAAGTAATATGTAAATTTATTTCCCTTAATAATATTTCGGTATAGTGTAATAGCTTATTTCACACCCTTTCCTTGTTTGTATCATAACAATAACCATGTTTTATGCTATATGTACCTACATTTCTATAAATAAGTATCCCTTGTTTTAGTATTGTGCCGTCTTACCTATACATGTAACTGTGCATGTAACAAACTAACTTAGATGCCCTCCGAAAACGACTTGGCAGAAAAGCACCGACTATCGGTGATTGCCATAAAGCAACAAGAAGAAGAAGAAGAAGAAGATCTCAGAGCGTTGTTAATTAGACTTGGAGACTTTTTCAGCGTACCTTCGTTATGGTTGAACCGAAACTTTTCGTCGACACACAGCGACTTTGGCGGCGCCCGCGTCAGTGGCGGGTAAAAAATAATTTCTCCGGCATATTCGAGATATTCGGCTGGTTCGGCTGCGATACGCGAAATTTTATTGTTTATGGAGGGCAAGCAAGCGAGCGGTCGCTTCTCTCCCTGAGACTCCGGACCACTTTTTAGGCTACCCGACGGACCACTCATTACGGAAATATGACGAGAGGAGACGCTGCCGAGGACCTACTTAACTAAGCCGCCTATCATAAAACTTCATATTCCAGGAGGAAGAAAAATACACTCAGAAAGGGGACTATCAGTAAACAATTCGAAAAGAATACGCACGCGCAAGAAAAACAATAATAATAATAAGGAAAGTGAACAACTCTGAATGTCTATTGCGGAGAAATGGTTACCTACTGCTATTGTCAGGTAGCGGCCGTGCAAGCAACTTTCAATCTGTAACCAGACTTTAGGATGGAGAAATGCGTATAAATCTAATAGTGAGGGCTTGAGGTCAGCCCGCTGGATTCACTTTCCAGTGTCTCGCAATAAAGCGTTGAAGTCTCAACGGCCATTGCCCATTGGCGTGCCCAGGGTTGATGAATGGTGCAAGCCCGAGGCCCGGGCTACTATCAGACCACTCACCCAACCACAAAGTGGGTAGTTACAAAAGATCTTATAGATCCTGATGACATCAAGGACTGGAAACAAGCTATCATCTCCGTTTACTGCTACTGCTACTAGGCTGATTTGCACAAACGATTCCCATTTCTCCGCAATAGACATTTTTAATCTCAACCAACCGACGTTCGTCAAGGAGCTATTCAAATCATTTCAACCTAATGAGTTTTCTGGTATGTAGAACTGGTTTTAAACTATGTAGAACACAAAGACACACTACAATAAACGTATTTTTAAATCAACTCATTACACGACTACTCAACAAAAAAGGATTGTAATATTTTCATGGTTTCATGGTTCATATGTTTTCCGTTTCTTTATTCCACCACAGCATCTAAACGCTTCAACCGATTTAGAAGTGTGTGGTATTGTTAAAAACGTTATATCATCCCGGGTGTCATAGGCTATCTTAATTAAAGAAATGTCAAGTAAGTATAGTGTGAATATCCAAATGTCAATAAATTAATATAAATACTTCGTGTTTAGTGTCAAATGAAAGGTCTGATTGAGTACATTACGGAAATATACATCTTACTATATGGATAAATATATAAACCCTAAATATTTCATTAAAAAACCGTATTGAAAATAATTTATAATTATATATTTTCTTTTTTATTTTTATTTTATTTTTATTTTATTTTTCTTAAAAACATACAGCATAAAAAAATACGTATAAGCATAATATATATATAGCAGTAACAAAGCCAATGATGTTTTAAATTATTTGCTATATAAGGATTACAAAATATGCTAAACAATACAAAATAATAAAACCAAAAAGAATTTAAAAGTAACAGTTAAAATCGCTAGGTGCGAGTGTATGGATGTTAGTGTGTGTTTGTGTGATGGAGAGCGTGTATGTGTGAGTGTGTGTAAGTGTGTGTTTGTATGTGTGTGTGCGGGTATGTATGTGTGTGTGGGTATGTGTATCTGTAGTGCGAATGTGCTTGTGAGTGCTTGTGCATGCTAATTCAATCCGATCTGATAATCAGCTTTTCACGTACCTCCTTAACAAAGTATCGACTATTCTGATGGTTAAATATGTCAATATCGTTAAAGCATACATTGTATGCATGCAAAACGCGCGGCAATAACGAATTGGAACCATAGTTAGTGTTGAACCTTGGTACGTAAAAAGTTGAGTGAGCACGTGCGAGTCGGGAAGGCGCTCGTATGCTCACCCTACTCAGGGGGTATGAACTGTCCAACCCAGTATGAACAATTTTATGTAGAAACGACATATCTGATACTACTCGCCGGTCCTCTAATGTCTCTACACCGTAGCGTTGCAGACCTTCAGCGTACGACAAGCCGTTGGAAAATAAGCGGTAATTTAGATGACGTATAAATCGTTTTTGAATACGCTCAATCCTCAGCTTGTATGTAGCGTATATATATACAATATTTCACTTTCTGTAACGTCAGTCATGCTTTTTTATTATTTTTCAATATATTTACTTGTTTATTTATACACTTATTAGGTAATAAAACATATCCTTAAAACTTCCTCTTGTATCGCTAAAATTACGTCCTATTATATATGTATATCTTACTATATATTCATTATACAGTATACGACTTAATTGTATTATATATCTGCATATCTGCATACCATCGTACAACTCCTTCTTGCTAATCGCTTCCAAGGCCCTGACTTTATCAGTGACTTTCTATTCAAACTCAATATTTAATTTGAATTAGTGATTCCTTATATAAATTGCGCTATCGGAGGGACCTCATGAGGAACACGGATAAAGACAAACCACAGCACAAACACAACACTAGACACAAAGACAAACAGATTCAACTAAAAATGAGGACTGTATACGGACAACGACACTACGCATATCTCGGACCTAAACTCTATAATATATTTAACTCGTACACAGGACAGATCTTAAACATAACCGACAACCAGTTCAAGAGACGGGTGTCTCATTGGCTCTCAAATTATACTAGAGATGAATGCGAAAGTATGATTATATTAAAATATTTTATTTCTAACCACAAATTATAGGATATATAGATGTAAATTATGGATATGTATACAGATATACAGATTATAATATGTTATATATTTTTTTAATGTTATAATATATTATATATAAATACATATGCTACATTATTTTATATGTTATAAGATATGATATTATATTATATTGTAATATGTTATATTATATTATTTATATTATATTATGCTAAATTATATTACGTATTGTTTTTTTTAAGACGGAAGAAGGACAGCAGGCAAGGCGTACAGACTCAGCAAATAATACCACAGAACTATGTATCCATCACCCCAACACAGGCGTATACCTAGTGGGGTGATGTAATCCTGACAAGTTAATGCCCTTTCGCGATTTTCTTCATATGTATTCTTTTAAAATGTGTTAAAAAAATGAACGCAATTTTTTTTTATGTAAGTATAAAAAATAGGATAAATAAATAAAAAAATATATAATAATATGATAACATTTCTTCAAATTTTACCTATCGCAGGAAACGATTATTGGCGGAATATTTTAATTTTTCTTTTTTTCTGTATAAGTATACAGGAAGTAAGGTGACAACATTTATGTAGGATTTAAGATGCTTTAATTTAATTGAAATTCACAGGAGACTTCACAAATATATTAATACATTTTTCAATTGTTTATTATTATTATTTATTAGTTTCAAATATTATTCAAGAGCATTACAGACGAATCCAATTCGCCCTTGAATATTAAAGCTAGAGTGTAAGTCTAAAAATAAATGAATTACATAACTAAATTAATGCTAACATTGAACAAGAAAAAAAAACATAATAATATAAAATAAATATAAGGCAGATTATGGTAAACATGAGATAGCAGGGAGTTGCCTTTTTAGCTGCCAAAGGGATATACAAAAGATGTGTATTTCTGTGGGTAAGGAATTAAGAAGAGCTATAATCCTTCCCACTGGCCTGTCTACAAAAATATTTGTACAATGGTAAGGCACAATAAACAATAGATGCGATCTCCTCGCTGTGTAATTTACCGGTACGTACAATTCAAACTTACATAGTAGGTATCTCTGGCAAATAAATAGTTCCTTGAATTAATTTATATGCAAATATAATTAGTGAAATATATCGATGCGTTTCAAGACTGTTGTATCCTACCATTCCTAGCACAAAATCGGACGGAAATAAGTATGGATAAATATTGTATTTTCTGTAATAAATATATCTTAAAAATTTTCTTTGAATACGCTCTACCATCTGAATGTATTTGTTTTCACTTGTACACCAGATGACCGAGTTATATTCAAGTATGCTACGGACAAAACAATTATACGCTAGAAACATTACATGAATATTATTAAACTGTTTGCATATGCGAATAACCAAACCGACCATTTTGCTAGCACGATGTAATCACCGTCGAGATTTGAAACATTTCTTTTGTTGGGGCATCAGTTTTGTATGACAGTGTCGTTGACCTCCGCCGCCAGCTCTTTCCGCCAATTCTTCACAGCTTCCTCGTCTTCCTGATCGTTGTTAAAACGTTTTTGACCCAAAAACTTTTTTAGTTTAGTGAAAAAGTTGTAGTCCAAAGGCGAAAACTTGGATGAATAGGGGGAATGGTTAACAAAATCCCATCCAAACGATGTCAGCAGCTCCTTTAACCCCTCAAATGTGAGGCGTCCCTTAAGGGATGCCTTGGCAAAATGTATACAAAATGTATATAAATTTATATAAATGTAAATATAAATGTAAATGTGCGCCGCTTTATAGTAATCCGCTCTATAGTAATGCTATAGCTCTATAGTAAACTCCGCTCTATGTAAATGTAAATGTAAATATAAATTTATATCCATTTTGCCGTAGGCAACCCGAGCTAATCGCCATTCATTTGAGGGGTTAAAACTCGCGCAGTGTGGGGACTGGCGTTGTCATGCAAAAGGATGACTCCATGGGTCAACATTTCTCTTCTGCGGCTATGAATTGCTCTTTTAAGGGTATTACATAAGTCTCTGCATTAATGGTAGTCCCTATAGGTATATAATCCCCCTGCAGTCTTTATTCATAAAAAAGATATAAATTACATGTCACAGTTCCCCACTAAGGCTAGTGCCTTTTCAGTGGGTAGAATCTTGAACGTTTTGGTGACTGGGGAAGATGAATGACGCCACTGAAGTGATTGTCTTTTGGATTCTGGCATGCAGTCACATACCCACGTCTCATCTCCAACCATACGATGGATATTCGCTGCGGTATAGTTCTGCGAAACCAAAAAATGGATGATCGCGCTGATCTCGCATGGACGGGAGGTGGCAAAAGCGCGCGACTACCTCTCCATCGAATCAATTTACTGTCATTGAACGAAATGGCCGATAAATACGCGGGACCTAACAAACTGACCGTAAGGACACCCACTCTGCCGTCGTAAATGAAAACACAGTAACTTGAAAAAAGACGTTTTGAGAAAAACGCGGTCAAAGTTCAGTTGTTAAATATTTGTTTTCATGAACAAAGTAATCAATATAGATTATTTCTTTTAATATTTAATGTTAAAAAATAGTTAGAACTTCAATTCTGCATAAAAATATAGGTATATTAAATTATAATTGTTTAATTAATTAAATTAGATATTGTGTTTTAAATCAGGAAAATAATTTCATAAATTTTATATTTTAAGCTATAAAACCGTAACTGAGTGGGTACTGTGTTATAGGTAAATTTTACCCATTACTGTGTTTTAGCCATGTAAAATTAATATATATTTTTAAATAAATTAAAAACTGCAGGCGCCTTAAACACAGTAATTGAGATACTGTGATTAATTCGTGTATTAATAAATCAACTTTTAACAAAATTTTACCTAAAACCACAGTATCTGAAGAAGCCGTGTTGTAACCAAACAAAAATATTTCTTAAATGCTTATAAGTATTAAAAAATATCACAGTAAATAATAGGTTACCGTATTTTAAAATATTTTTACAGTTTTTTCCAATCGCACTAAAGAAGCTGTGAATTCGAATCCTCAAATTGCTAATCTCCCATCGCGTATGCGCGCATATGCGGCGAAGATGTCGGCGCGGGGATCTATAGATCTTTTCACAAAAGCAGAGTAAATCATTCCCCCTGCGCCAGAGTCGCTTTTTTGCGCCATAATTCCGAAAATAACCGGGCAACCCTTTCTTGATCTTCCGCGGGAACCGCGCTCTGTCCCCGCCACTCTTATATATGACGGCTGGCATTTCTTAAAAAACCCAATACGCGCGACCAAAATAGATACACACTAGTAGATAGGTTCCCAAAATAAGGACCGTAATATTTTTGAGAATTTTCACTCTTACAATAGCTTGCATGAACGGAAAGTAATTGAAAGTGTTATTTTAAATACTTACTAGTGATTTTTATACTTTGTATATATAGACTAGTGGAAGCTTGATTAAAATATAGACATATATATATATATATATATATATATATATATATATATATATATATATATATATATATATATATATATATATCTCTTCCCCCCTCGTAGTCCTCCTTCTCAACCCCTTCTCCCCCCCCCCCCCCCCCCAAGTAGCCTATATTAATTGCCGTTCCTTCGTGGATGATCGCATTATCAACGAACCTCCTACTCAGTTAATCTATACTAATATTATAAAGAGGTAAAGTTTGTGAGGTTGTAGGAAGTAATATCTGGATCTACTGAACCGATTTTGAAAATTCTTTTACCATTAGAAAGCCACGTTATTTGTGAGTGTTATAGGCATGTTATATATTAATCCATGTTATATATAATTATTGTGAGTGTTATATATTAATCCGAAGAATGAAAATACTTTTTCGTGGTAGTTGGATTTGCAAAGTAAGTCGGAGAAAAAACGGTCGAATGAAAACGTTTTTTACGAACGCTACTTTAACGATGAGAGATATATGATTGAGTTCTAGAGAAAAGTTGTAGAGCTTGGTAATGCCCACAAAAAAGTTTGCTACAGCATATGTCTAAATTTTATATTTAAGTCACAAAAAGTAGTTTATATTAACAAAATAATTTAAATCGTTAGGACATGTTTATTGGTCATATTATCAACAATTATGAATTAATATTAAAATAAGTAAATTTATCGTCTCAAGTATGTAAAACGAAAGACTTTTCCATTTTACTGTATATAATTTCCCTTTTACTGTCAATGGTTAAAGGGATAAGACACTCACAAATAAGACACTCACAAGAAGACACTCACAAATAACGGTAATGTAGTCAAATTGGCATGCGAATACTTAAATACATATGCAGTAAAAATATAACCCTTCTTTTGGCAGTCAGGAAATAAATCATAGCACTCAGTACTAACCGAACCCCACTCACAATTTCATCACAAGTAAAAAGTTTTACCGCCCAACGAAGTGGGCACGCGTCAGCTAGGTATAATATGTAGCAGATTTCCAGCCAATCTGTTATTGCGCTTAGTGAGTGACCCAACCACCCCTAGAATAAATGTCGTAGGGCAGTGTTTCCCAATTAGTGGTACGCGTACCCCCAGGGGTACGCGAAATTGCATTAACGGGTACGCGTGGCAATCTCTTGACTAAGTTGTGCTAAGAAAATTTGTCATATTTAACAGATTTTCACCGTCATCAACTATATTTTGATGGTACAAAATGTTAAAAAAACTGATGTCATTTTTTATTTATCATTCCTGCAATAAGGGGTACGCGAGTTCCAAGCCTTTCTGGAAGTAGTGCGCAGGAAAAACTAATTGGTAACCATTGCCGTAGGGTATAGGAAAGATAGTATCCATACTGTTTAATGCACAGTCAGGGTCGGGCACTATTCAAAAGCTTCCGCGTGTGGAGGACTACCCCGTGTAGGACCTCGCAGCTGGTAGATCGGTTTTCTCTGGAGGAACGCCTCCCGGAGATACTGGACTGTTTGTGCACCCGTGCGGCGTCAGCCAATCGGTTGTGCACTCTGAGTAATTATTGAAGGATTCTGGGGACTATGGAAATATACTGTCTCCAAAGCAGCGGGGCTGGATGTTGACCTGTTGTCAAGTCATTTTTTAAACGACCTATCGGCTACCCGATCCCAAGTGGTATGGCGGGCAATGGACGCACAGGTCAGTGATAAATTCACGTTGAATTACCCCTATAGTTCAACAGGTAGAGGCAGTGCAAGCGACTTCGGTCTCGTAACCAGTCGAGAGGATGAAGATATCCTGAAGGTTAATTCCAGACGGAGATATCCCGTCAAAAATGATAGCCAAGGGGCGAGGTGGCCCACTGGGTTACTTCCGAGTGTCTCGTCGTAAGGTGTTGGACTCTGGCGGGTTCGTGACTTTGCTGGACGGTACATAGGTGTGTATCATCTCAAAGTCTTCTATACGCTAACCCCACATGAGACAGAACGATCATTATCGATAAAACTTCTTGGGATGACGGGTTCTCCCGTTGTAGTCGACATCTTCAAATGTTTGAAGCATAGGAATCTCAGAAAGCGTTTGTGTACACTCCCCAGACTGGATATGTAACTGGGAGCTAATGGGCCTTTGCTGAATTGGCCACGAAGATCCAATTGTTCAGGGTTGGTAACACTCACGGGTAACCACCCATTCGGCCGCCTCCACGCATGCAGTGCGAGCCCGGGTAGGACTCTGGCCTTAGGGCTAGTTTCCCCTAGGAGTCAATCTTCTGGCGCTCCTGGACGGTCTGCGCACCGTGCGGCGTTGGGGGAGTCTGGTAGCAGTACTGCAGCAGTACTCTGTAGGAATAGATCGGTGGTGGTTGCTGACTACGGCGACTGCTCTTGAAACGACAATCGGCTACCAGATCCCGGGTGAACAGCCGGGCAAAAGATGCCGTGGTCCGCGATAGATTCGGTTTATACAGTTTTACCGCTTCGTATGGGAGAGGACCGCGCAAGCGACTTCGAACTTGTAACCAGTCGAGAGATCGGAGTTATCTGGTCGCTACTGGAATTAAGGGCGTGAGTGTAATCTCGCTGGGTAACATACCTGGTTATCTCGGGGATAAGGTGGTGGCGACTCAAGAGCATGTGTCGGAGCTTGACGGTGGACTGTTTTGTCCTAAGTCTTCTGCGTTCACTTCACGGGAGATAGAACGACCAATCGTTAAAACTTCCTAAGATGACAGGTTCGCTCGTTGTAGTTGACAGCTCTAGTTGGATTTATTTTATTTATTTATTTACTTATAGTATTACACAAGTTCGTTTGTACAGTTTACCATATCATGTTGTATATATATATGAGAAGTTAGCAAAAAACTGATTCTCGAGGAGATAGAGCAATGAATAGAAGTCGCCTAACTAGGCCAGGGCCTGTTCTAAGGCAGACTTTATAAAAATATTGTTTAGATGTATCTAATCAAATTACTAAATAATTATTATATAAAAAAAAATTAAAACAATTAAAATTTGTAGAAATTCTATTACTTTGATAATAATTATTAACGTGTAGAGTAAAAGTAAAAATATGTTTGAAAGTAAAAATATATGTCTAAAATTGAAGAATAATGCGAACATTTGATATACAAAAAACTAATATACAATATTCAACATTCCATTGATGTTTTCTCTGCCTTCTGTAATAATCCACCTAGAAACCGATTTTTTAAAATTGTTTTTGGTTTCAAGGCGTTTAACGACATCAGGATATGTAACTATTTTCGACTCCATATCTTTATAAACTTTTTACAGCACAAAGACCGTTTCATCAAATCAACATTTTCAAATATATCGTGTATAAGTATATTTATTGGAGCGGACGCCATCTGACGCAAGTATGACTCGACGATTTGGTCAAAATATTGGCATATTTGGCTTTTTTGTCGCGATTTTTGGCGATGGAATCAAAGGATCGAATCCGCGGAAAGAAACCCTTTTTTCTTTTACCTGTTCGAGTAAAGGATTGTATGATTGTTTCGTAAGGATGTCGGAGACGGCTACGGCCGTAATCGGATACGGGAAACATACAAAAAACCGCGCGCTAAGGAAATACGAAACCATGTGAACTTTATATTAAAAAAAAACGATAAACCTAATTACTTATGTACTACTTTGGATGTTACTATTGGATGTTTTTAATATGAATATATTCGATTTATTGACTATTTCAATTGTTACGCTTCTGATTTGATTATTCAACCTTTTAACTGACTATTTTAATTATTGTGTGTTTAGTAGGTAGCCATTAGAATTATTGACTATTTTATTAAATAAGCCTTTAATTTGTTTTGTAATAAGATTCTACGACGAATAGATTTTAGTAGGTTCCAAAGTTTCATAGATACTATATATATTTTTAAATAATATATGTATGTTAAGAAAAGATTATTTATTTATTTATTTATTTATTTATTTATAACGTACAAGAACAAAAAATACAAGGACATGCATACTGTTGTACATGAGGAATAATTAAGAACAAACATTGTTATAGCGAAAAACATAGCTCTATGCATATAAATATGATAGGATATTCGAATGAGGCGAAATTGCACAACCAACTATACCTAGAAGGTCTGTCTCTGGCTGTGCTGTGTTATACCAACTGTATTTTTGTAACTCGTGAACTGACGAAGGTGATCAATTTGAAATATTTCTAAATCTAACAAATGTGTTGTTTACACAAATTAAAGTAAAATTTAAAGTAGAAAAAAATAAATATATATATATGCAATTAAGGGCTAAAATTAAAGTAAACTTTACATTATATACAATAAATTTAAGTGGAAAATAAGTAATAATATATACAAATATATGAATAAACACTACATTCTAATATATATGTTTAAGAAAATGATATGTAATATTGCACAATTTTACAAATACATATTTTTTTTAATATTCACCCTACAGTATTAACAAGGTCTTTAGTTTTTGAACGCCCAATATCTAGAAGCCAGTTTTTTACTTTACCTTTAAAAGTTACATAATTTTTCACGTTTTTCGTGGATTCACATAGTGAGTTATAAACTTTCGGGGCGATAAAAAAACATTGTCTTCGGGCAAATGTGCTTTAAACCTTTGGAATTGTGAAAATTTTCTTTCCAGCATTTCTCGTTAAGTACGTTTGTTGACTTCTTGCTCTGTACTCTTTAGTTTTGTGAAAGCTTACAAGGCACTGCTTAATAAATAGCTGGCAGATATCCAAAACCTTAAACTCCGCAAAGAGCTGATTTGAACTGCACCGAGGAGGCTTTTTGTTTATGACTCTTATTAGTAACTTTTGTGCTTTTAATAGTCGGTCCATTGTTGTTTTTGTACATGAGCCCCACGCTATAATTCCATGCACCCATATACTTTGACCAAGAGCCATATACACCATTCGCAGTGTTTCTTTACTCAGTACATTCCTAAGTTCGCGGAACACGTAGGGTAATTTCCTCGTTCGCGCCGTAAGCGATTTTATTTGGCATTCCCAATTTAGTTTGGAATCTATTTCTATGCCTAAATATCATTTTTTTTTCAATGTTTATATGCTCACATTTGCAATTATTCTGGGTTGAAGATACATCGCAGTTAAATTGGTGAATTTTTAAGGGTAATACGTTGGAGGTTAGGTTGGGTCTTAGTGAAAATGCTAAGTACTTCGTCTTCGAGATATTGATTAAAGTAGTAATGAGACTTACTACTCAAAACACAAATATGTTGACACGTCCAAGAGCTGTTTTTAGCCGTCAATTGGACACGACGTAAATCTAATGTAATGTAGTGTAATGTACGGTCATTGATTATATATTATATTATATTGCTCAACGTCCTACTACGATTTAGCCACCAGGAATTTACTACGAAACGCGACGTGTAGATGGCGCTCATAGTTACAAAAATTTAATAATTTAATATTATGTTCAATACGGCGACTTTCGTGGTATAACAGTATGGCGGCTCACTATAGATGGTGCTCAAACACGCCTATATGATATAAAATAATAATTGCGTTCCTATCAATGTAATTTCTGTCTTTCACACGCCCACTTGCAGTGTGCAGGGAGCTAACGGGCCCATGATGAGGTGGCCACGATGACCCATGTGTTCAGAGTCGGTCACACTCACGGGTCAACACCCATCCGACGGCCTCCTCGCACGGGGTGCGAACCTGGGTAGGACACTGGGTCAACCAGTCTCCCCTGGGAATCAAACCCCTGGCGCTCCTGGACGGTCTGCGCACCGTGCGGCGCAAGCCAATCGATTGTGCACTCTGACTAACAGTTAAGAGTTTCAAGGCGATAGGTGAGGGCAGCAAACCCCGCCCACCGCCCGGGCAGTTATAACGACGAGGGTCGTCTTGTCTGCCCGGGATGTCGTGCTACGACAACCCTGCGCGTACCAGAAGGGTAAAACGCGCAGGGGGTGAAATAGGGTAAACCACCCCCCCCGTACCGCCCCGAGAACCCATTTATTCAAAAATAAAACTTATTTACAAAAAAAAAAAAAAATTTTACAAAATATTACACATAATATTACACTCTGACTAACAGACGGGGGAGTCTGGAAGCTGTATTGTTTCCTATAGAGCGGGGGTGGTTGCGTACCTTACGGCGACTGCTCTTGAAATGACCATCGGCCATCCGATCCTGGGTGAAAGCCGGGCAAAGGACGCCGTGGTCCGCGATAGATTCGGTATACACCGTTTCACCGCTTCGTAAGGGAGAGGACCGCGCAAGCGACCTCGAACTCGGAACCAATCGAGAGACCGGAGAAATATGGTCACATTACTGCCGCCAGGTAACATTACTGGCTATCTCGCGGTAAGACGTTAGCCTCTAACGGGTTGTGGCGTAGCTAGATGGTGGACTGTTTTGTCCTAAGTCTTCTACGCTCACTCCAGGGAGATAGAACGACTAATCGTTAAAACTTCCTGTGGTGACGGGCTCGCCCGCTGTAGTCGACAACCCAAGTTGCCCACTTTGCACTTTGGGAGCTAATGGTCCCTTGCTGAGTTGTCCACGAACATCTATTTGTTCAGGGTGGGTCACACTCACGGGTCAACACCCATCCGGCGGCCTGCACGCATGAATTGCGAGCCCGGGTAGGACTCTAGCCTGAGGGCTAGTTTCCGCCAGTAGTCAATCTTCTGGCGGAAACTATCCAAACGCGAATATTTCGTAATGCTGCAGGAATGTGTATGTCGTGCTTTATTTAAATAAATTAATAATGGAGTATGAGGTTATGAAGCGTCACCAAAAGCTATTTTTCACACGACTGTCCAACAAAATAGGGGTTTAATGTGTTCACGATTCATCTAGGGTATGTTTTCCGTTTCTTTATCCACCATAACTTCTAAACGCTTGAACCAATTTAGAAGTGTGTGGTATTGTTAGAATCGTTACGTCATCCCGAGCACCATTAACTGTCCAAACATCAAGTAAGCAGTCGTCTAAATGTCCAAATATTTATAAATTAGCCTAAATTTATCGTGTTTAGTGTCAAATGAATGGTCTGATTGAGTACTTTCCGGAAATATACATGTATTTATATGGATAAATACATAAAGCACAAATACTTCATAAAAACCGTAATAAAAGTAATTATAAATGTAATAATTCACTTTCTGTAAAGGTAGTCGTGTTTTTTATTATTTTTATTATTTTTAATATATTTACTTGTTTGCTACTGGTCCAAACACGAATATTTCGTAATGTTGCAGGAATGTGTATCTCGTGCCTTACTTTATATAAATTAATAATGGATAATCGGGTTGTGAAGCGTCACTAAAATATTTTTTTTATAATATTATAATTTCCATATACATTTAATGATATACATATTCTACAGATCCTTACGTGTTTAGGGTTAAAACCGTGAGAACACCTAACCGCACCTCGATTGGTTTTTTTAAGAAATCATCTGTCAAACGCGATGACACAACTCTTTTCGAAAATGAACCCTCTCTGATTGTCGGCGTCCAAAAAAAAAAGAACGGGAAAAGGATCCAAAAATTGAAATTTTCACTGACGAGGGAGATGATTGAGCAGTTTCATTAGGGCTTTATCACGTTGTTAACTCCCGGCGTCGTTCGATAATTTGGCTGGCCATGGTGAACTCCGAAAGTCTCAAATCCTTGGTTTTCACAAGGTTGGGTTAGAATGAGAGGACAGAATTTAACATATACTTATCAGCAGTCGCATACCTGTGGTGGCTTTAAGAAATACCCTTTTATTTGCTTGAGCGAGTGAAATAAAGTTAAGACAGAACTCACCACAAGGGACGATTTCCTCCATTGTTTATCAGGCAATAAAAACCACAAGCCAATTGAAATTATACAATAAAAAATCTTCCCTGTCACTTGTACAAAATAAACGGAACTAAATACGGAACACACTCCTATTCTACTTTATGCTAACGCACGGATAGATACATATATTGTTTTGCGTAATATGTCAAAGGTTAGAATGAATGGACAACTGATTTTGAATGCGCCGCTGCAAGCCCATGTGTGCGAGCGAGATGACTAGCTGAACTCAACTCGTTAGGATTGCAGCGAATTGTTGTGCTGTCAAAAGCTGTTTTGTCGCGTGGAGCGATCTGTGCCCGCTAGATAGCAGTATAAGTTGAAGTTTTAAGTTTTCTACGCTCATCCCGCTGCCATGTGTTGTTATACCTGCCTGGGGTAACGGGTTCGCCCGTATTAGTTGACACCGCCCTACTGACAACTAATAACCCAAATGTATATTAATAAAATTATTAATATACTAATAAATAAACCCAAATGTATACTAATTTTCGACCCTATTATGTAGATTTATTTAATTTATTATTATTATATTTTTTATCGCTGTTGGTGGGTTTGTATTATTTTTATTAATTTTTAATTCGATTACATTCAAAATTATTTTATAACTGGTAACATGCACATTTTATGTATAATTGACTATTTCAATTTGATAATCATCTGACCATTTCAATTTGATTTTTTAACTATTTATTATAATTCCTGTTTCCATCCATAATTTATTCAATTTGATTATTTCACTAATTATTACAATTCCTATTTATTATTTACCTTTTTCGAGTTATTGAAATTAGTTTTATTGTGTTTTATGATAGGTATTTTACAAATATTATTTGCAGACTGATAGACTGACAGACTGAGACACTCAGACTGATAGACACACAGATATCAATGACCTAGTTTTTAGAGTAATGATTAATTTGTACATACATGGTTTATTGCCTTAAGTTAATTCCTAACATTATTAGATACATTTTTTCACTTTTAACATGTAGTTTGAAGTATGCACAAGTTACTATTTTCATGGTACGCTTGCCTTAGTACGGGCCTAGGCCTAGTTAGGCGGCGTTGATCTAAAGAAAGACTGGGCTGCGGTACTATCTTTTTTGCTACTATTTACAACGGAGCCTCTAATGATAATATGTAATGTACTGAATTTATAAATGCGCATTTCTTTAAATGAAAAATACATAAATAAATAAAAGTAATGATTTTATTGTTTACATATTACATCAGACGGGAAAGTAAAAAGAGGAAATGTCATTACCATCAAAGTTCACGATGCCATATCAAATTTCCCCATCAACCTTCGACACCCGACCCCCAGTCAGCAAAGAATAGCGAAGTGACGAATTATGTTTTAAAATTGCCAAAATCCCACGTGTATTAAATGCCTGGGATTTGTTCCCACAGCGTTATTGAGCGATATTAACCCTCTTCCGCATACGCATGCGAAAAAAACGGGATGAAACGACGTCTTTTAACCCTAAAATGGGTGATCTTTGCACATCTGATCTCGCGGGATGGGTGCCTACGTGTGTAGTGACGATCCGGTGGGGTGACCGCGCTTACCGTATTTTAACCGACTTCAAAAAAAGGAGGAGGTTATCTAATGGGTCGTATTTTTAATGTTTGTTACCTCAGAACTCCGTCATTTATACACTGATTTGGACAATTCCTATTTTATTTTGTATTTTATTTTAAACCAGTTGATAGGAATTCCTACACTTGGTTATGTCAAAAACTAACAAAACTAACAAGCATAATATTTAAATATATACCTATTAAGGTATATATGTCGGTATTGCAAGGTATGAACGTTGAACATCCAAGGGCAGATTTTCTAGGTTATATAGAGAAACAAAATTTTCCAATATTTCCATTAAAAATTCTTACATAATTTCGTAGAATTTTCATGTGGAAAATAGTACTAAATAATCAAACAAATATTGGATAATTTCACAAATTATTATACGGGAAGATATTTTAAAGAAAAAACACAAATACAAACAAATCAGTAATAATAATAATAGTCAATAGCCAATAGTTATAATTAAAAAAAAACGCAATTGTAAAATAGTCAATAATAGAAAGATTAAGGAATAATAATAGTCAAGTATGTCATTTGAAAGGATATACTTCCAGATCGGTTCCATTTTTATCAAAATCCTGTTCCGATAATGGGATCCACGATCCTGAGCATCAACTGATTCTACACCCAGAATTGGCTCCCGACGAGGGGACTCCTCAACGGTCAACAGCACAGACACTAAATTTTGTATAAGCATCCAATTACGACATCCCGTTCTAAGTTTCACTAAGACAGGACTGCGGCGCCTAGGGTTGGCTTCCTACGAGGGAACTCCTCAACGGTCAACAGCACAGACACGAAATTTTGTATACGCATTTAATTACGATAGCCCGTTGTAAGTTTCACGATGACATGGCTGCTGCACTTTGTAGTCGTTTTTTTTTTGTTAAAATGTTGTCTATATCTATACTAATATTATAAAGAGGTAAAGTTTGTGACGTTGTAGGAAGTAATCTCTGGATCTACTGAACCGATTTTGAAAATTCTTTTACCAATAAAAAGCCACGTTATTTGTGAGTGTCATAGGCTATATATTAATCCGAAAATTGGAAAGACTTTTTCGTGGTAGTCGGATTTGCTAAGTTAGTCGGAGCTAAAACGGTCGAACGAAAACGTTTCTAACTAACGCTGCCTTAACGATGAGAGATATATGATTAAGTTCTAGAGAAAAGTTGTAGAGATTCATAATGCCTACAAAAAAGTCAGCGACAGTATATGTCTAACTTTTATATTTAAGTCACGAAAAGTAGTATTTTATATTAAAAAAATAATTTAAATCGTTAGGTCATGTTTATTAGTCATATTATCAACAATTATGAATTCTTATCAAAATAAGTAAATTTATCGTCTCAAGTGTTTAAAATAAAATACTTTTCTTTTTTACTGCATATAATTTCCCTTTTACTGCATAAATGGTTAAAGAGATAAGACAATCACAAATAAGACACTCACAAGAAGACTCACAAATAACGGTAATATAGTCAAATTGGCATGCAAATACATACATACATATGCTTTTAGCAGTCAGGAAATAAATCATAGCACTCAGTACTAACCGAACCACACTCATAATTTCATCACAAGTAAAAAGTTTTAGGTACCGCCCAACGAAGTGGGCACGGGTCAGCTAGTTATAAATATAGTTCGTGAGTTAATTTTTAACAAAATTGAATAAACAATACGTTGTCTTTAAAAATTAATCAAATTAAATAGTATTTAAATATTATATTCCAAAATAGAAGTATTGACTGATGAAATGAAAAAAAAAACTTTTTTCGCTATATTTTAAATGTCTAAATTACGCCTAATGCTTTTTTTTATAAAACCGGGATTTAGGCATAATTTCATAAATTTAGATTACGATGGAAAAAATTCTTTCTTACTTATTTTTTCTTCAAAGCAAATCAATGCATCATCAGTTGACACTTCTAGAATATTTATAAATTATATTTTTTTCATGATTTTTTTAGAAGAAATAGTATGGTTTATTCAATGTAAAAAATGAGAGCATCTTATAAATAAGATAAAAACGAATTTACCGCGTGAAGTTTGTAACACGCGACGTTTCGGCAATATTGCAACCGCCGTTGTCCAGCGTAAACTGGACAAGTCTACTGTCAGTCTACCCTGGACAACGGCGGTTGCAACGTCACCTAAACGTTAGGTGTTAAAAACTTCACGCGGTAAAATCGTTTATATATTATTTATATCGTCAAACAAACTCGATAGTCTTCGAGAAAATCTTACTTATTGTGGCGTCTAGATTAAGAAAATAAAAGAGATTTTGAAAAAAATGACAATCGTCCTTAAGAACAATGTGAATTTAAATTTGTGCTAAATATTTTTATGACATCTAATTAGTTGTCGATATAATTTCCAAGGCTATTCGAAGAAAAATAACTAAGTTACAAGCCCATTTACTTATTCAAACATTCTAAACTAAGAGTTATTAGAGAAAAATATTAAATATTATTCATATTGCCAATCATTGCGTACAATTTACAAATGTTTCTTCGTGGCCAACTCACAGGGGCCTAGCTACCGCCGAATCTGCCGTATCAATTATACGGGGCCCCCGGGCCACGGGGGCCCCCAACGTGCGTAAGCAAACTTTTTTTTAATTTCAGAAATGACAAAAGACAAAAGTCAGACCTGTCACTATTGTACGTACATAGAGTCAGAAAACTAAAGTCATCATCAGCTATAAATGATTTAATATATCAGTTTGCCGAAAAAAGGAAAGGAGAGTGTATATTTAATTTGAATTGTTTGTAAACATTTTGGAAAAAGTGACAGATAGATAATTATGATGAATAAATATTTCTTTCAATTTTATGCAAACATTTTTTTTCTTTTGTGAGAAATCTTTACCCATCCTAAGGGCCCCCAAACAAATTTTTATACGGGGCCCCGCCAAGGCACGCTAAGCCACTGCCAACTCAGCAAGGGCCCATTAGCTCCCGTACAGTTTTGAAGACTGGGGCCTTAAGATTCAACAATATCGGAATTACGCTGCTTGAGTGTTTAAAATAAAAACAATTATATTTTTGTACCCCGGATACAACGGTCACCCTAGCTGCCCTTTGATTGAATACGAAGGACCAAAGGTGCTAACCGAGGAAGCGAACTCGACGCAAAAAAGGCACCCTAAAAAACGTCCAAATCTTGAACATTTTAACCTGAAATGAGCGCACCTTTGCGACCGGACTCACCCCAACAGAGATTCCGTTTTTTCAACCATTGTTGTTCCCTTAACCTTTCCGGGATGCCACCCCTGCGCATGCGCGAATTTCATATTATCATCTTGATCGGGTTTCACTTCGCAAGGGGTAAGATTTGGTAAATAACGTCACGGTTAATGCAGACAAGCATGGTTCTGCTTCTTCAGAGACTTTGAAACGGTTTTACTTTTCCATAGTCTATACCAGAGGTACCCACACTTTCTTGACCCATAGACCCCTTGATGTTTTCCGTAGACCTCTGAATTTTCCTTAACTTACTAACATTAAAAGTTTTTTAACACCTGGAACAGTAATTATTAACAACTTATTTAATTATTTCTTTTCTTACCCTTTTATTATTATTAGCTTTATTATATTTTTTTCTACTATCAACGTGTTCATGTTATTTCTATGTTAATGTGTAATGCAAGCATTGCAAACTATTCATAGGATAGTAAATTTGTTTCGTTTAAATATGTTTTTAAGATACTAGTATCATATATTAAGATACTATATATAAGTTTGCTATAAAATAAAATAAAATAAAATACATATAAATATAATCAAAATAGAAGCATAATATTTGAAACAGTCAATAATTCGAAAAAATACGTAGTAAAATTCTTCATCGTAATTATAAAATTGTCAGTAAAATGTTAAATAATCAAATTTAAACCACGCCATGCATTTAAAAACTAAAAGTACAAATGTAAGATGAAATGAAATAACCAGATAATAGGGCTCTACTTTTTAAGTCATTTAAATGGGCACAATATTTGAAAAGTCATAGCCCTCAAATTCGGCCGGATCATAAAAAAAATTGTCCTATCAGCATCTCCTTGATGAAGCCGGTAGCCTTAAATGGTATACTGATGGGTCTAAATCGGGACTTGACGTAGGCTTATAGTATATATGGAGAGCGACCAAACTTCGAAAGAAGTGTAAACTTGGGAAAATACGCCTCCATATTCCAAGCGGAGGTTTACGCCATTATTGAATGTGCGAATATCAACCTCCAAAAGGACTACGTCAACCACCGTATCTATATCCACTCGGATAGCAAAGCAGCTCTAATGGCACTCAAAACTGCATATCACTACTGAATTCCCTGGGCGAAAAGAACAGGGTAATTCTAAGATGGGTTCCCGGCCATGCAGGAATATAGGGAAATGAAAAAGCCGACGAACTTGCTAGGACGGGAGCAAAGGGAACGTTATACGGCCCTGGACCTTGCTGAGTCGTACCAAAAAGCCTTGCAAACCTAATGCTCAAACAAATGTGTTTAGAACAATCCGTCAACCACTGGAACAACACGCCAGGGTTGAATTATTCCAAAGCGCTTATTAAGGCTTACCACCGTAAGACGGCCCGTGAGGCCCTATCGCTAAATAGGAACAATCTACGCATACTGGTAAGGGCGCTCACGGGGCATTGTCGCCTGAACAAACACATGTTCAACCTCAAGCTCAGAGACGCAAAAATGTGCAGGTTCTGCCAAGGGGCAGAGGAAACTCCCCAGCACCTCATGTGCGAGTGTGGCCCGCTGATGCGTAAAAGATACACCCACTTGGGTGGTCACTACCTCCAACCTGAGGAGGTAAAACAATCTGGCGCCAAAAGCCTGCTGCGGTTCTTAAATGGCACGAGGCTTAGCGCAGAACTATAGTAGGTGGCGAACACAATAGATCAGCAATGGTCGCAGTGTTACAAGGTTCATAAAGACCTTAGAAAAGCCCCACTCAACAAATAAAAAAATAAAAAAATAAAAAAAATCTCCTTGATGTTTTTTTTTTAATTTCACGTCCTCTATTTAATAGTGGTAGGGAGTAGATTATAGAATTTAATGCTAAGGTACAAGTAGCTTTTCTGTACTTTTGCCAGTCGTATTCGGGTTACGCACAAAAGAGAGCTACCGCGGGTACGGTGCGAGGAAATGTCCGCATTAATTGCAGTTTCGGCGAGGTGCTGTCTAGTATACAATAAACACTGGTATATGGACGCCGAATACAGTCATTATCCTAGCCTTACTGAAATATTCTTTGCTTGAGGGCCTGTTCGTTACTTGATACAAGCTGCGCAGATTTTTTTTATTTTAGTAAATAAACCAGTTGGTAGGAATCCCTACCTACTCTTGGAATAGTCAAATTCTTTTTATAAAATAATGTATTGTACCTGGTATAACTATACCTAGTGGTATAATTAGTTTTTATAAAGGTCGTTTTTTTTTTAAGCGGAAAAAACAATTGCAAACAAATTTACAATAAAAATATAAGGTCTTCTAAAAAACTATTTGAGGTGCTAAAATACCTAAGTAGGTATAGATGAAAAATACAAATAGTCAAAATATAAAAACGAAGTCAGTTATAATATAGTCAAATTGTAAATAATACAATTATAAGATTACAACAATAGAAATTTCGAAATAGAAATAGTCAATGCAAATTTTACATAATTGTATTTTAATAAATGTAATCATGAAAAATTTGAAATTTCAGTACGTCTCCAAGACCCCTGACGTATAATGGAATCTTATTATAAAAAGGTTGGGCTGGTACAGGAAACTATTTCTAACCTTACTCAGTCGTATTTGTAAGGACGCAAGTCGTGTTTGTTCCGCGTGTTATGCGAGTGAATATCCGAATATTTTAGAGTAGTATTGATGTTTTGTCTTGCATACATGATACCCATAAGCGGCATACATTGTCATAATATTAGATTCAATGAAATATGGCCTGCAAGATGTTAGCGATGATATTGTAAATAAATTGCGAATTGCTCTTTTTTGAAGTCGACATATTCCAACATAATTCGCCGCCATTCCCCAGAACATAACGCCATAAGTTATTAATGAATGAAAATAAGCATAGTATACAGATTTTGTGGCTTCAAAGCCGCATAGCATTTTAATTTTCTTAATCGCAAACGTGCACTACTTAATTTTCCGCTCAATTCATCTAAATGAATTGATCATTGGAGGCAAATGACATGATCAACATTGTCAAGTTCATTTTCACCATAGCTGATGCAAATGAAGTTATCTTGAGACGGCCGAAGAGACAAATTAATTGAGTTTGATTTCGAGGCATTGATAGTTGATTTACGTGGAACCAAGTACCCAAATTTTTCATCCTAGCATACATTCGCTTGACTAAAGTTTCTAAGTTGGCATCGCTGAAAATTAAAGAAGTATCATCTGCATAAAGGGTAATTTCATCATTATCTGATATTACGCAATCTGGTATGTCATTTATGTATACAAGGAACAGAAATGGACCCAGGACATAGTAAAATTATGGACGTAAATTAGTAAAATTATGGACTCATACAAGAACGCGTTGTTTATACGCTACCACTACATAGATTCTCGGGCGCCTTGGTGCTAGCCAGTCAGGGCTGTCGCGCGACAGCTAAGTATACAAAAGTGGAATGATTTCTGTACACCCTGTAATGCAACCTATCAGAAATTCACTGTTGGGCAAAATTTAGTCGATTAACGATTGACGATTGACGATTGAATACGTTAATCGCGATTGACGACTAACGACTGCGTTTTGTGTTTTTCGACGGTCCGTCCGGTCCGTCCGGTCCGTTCGGTCTGTCCGGATTAGTTGATTGAAATATTCAATCGATTGACCCAACACTGCAGAAATTACATTTACGAGTATTTACATTTACGTTACGAAATTACATTTATTGTTCATTTGCGTAGGTAAGTATGTGTCTAGGTAAGTAGGTGTATAGGTATGTAAGTGCGTAGGTAGGTAGATGCGTTTTTGTTAAGTACCTACTTTAATTTAGGGGAGACCGAGGTAGGTTGACACAATTTTTACGTTACGACAAATATCTTGGCGCAACGTAGTCTTACATAAGTTCAACTTACAATTTTGGATAGCTAGTTCTATACCGTATTTGAACTAAAACACTTAGTATGTATAATTAAGCCCCCTTATGAAATATTTCGTAAAAACCACACTAATTTCCAGTGTTTCAACCCTCCTAGTATCGAGGTAAATTGACACAGCGCCCAAGGTGAGTTGAAACGTTTAGTAATTATTATTTTAAATATAATAGAAAAGCTCTGTTAAAGAGAAAAACGTTTTATTAAATAAAATAACCTATTAACATACATGGACATATCATTGAGGTAATTACAAAGGCATATACTTATCTTTTGACATATAATTGGAACATATGAATCATCAATTACCTTTTTTTGGACTCTTCAAAACAATTAAAACTTAAACATTAATTTAATCCGAAAAACAATTTTGGCAGACGTAATTCAATTCTCCTCCTGTGCATTGTTCGTGTGACCACCCCTTGCAATCTATGCATTGCACCCATTTCTCATTAGGTTTACTATTTTAAACGGATCCAAACAACACAAACAAAAACAATCATCACTTTCCTCTTCAACGTCGTGAACAGCACTTTTATTGATTTTCGTTTATTTTGCTTTCGTTTTCCCTCTTTTGGATGGTTTTTCCTCATCAAAAATCTGTATTTTAGGTTGCTTTAACTACCTGGTAGCTTATATTGCCTCATGGGCTTGTTTTTTCAGAGTGTCTGTCAATATCGCTGATTTTACTTTTCTTCTATTTTGATTATTTTTCTAACTCTGGTGAAAACACACTGATACATTTATCAGGAACTGAAGAACTGGTTACATCTAAACATGCACTAGAAGTTGAAGGTTTGGGGTCTTCAGGTACACTGTCTGTTGGAAAATATTCACAGAATCCTCGACTGAAGTGGTATTTGTGTCGGCCATAGAAGTTGTGGCAGTAGAAGAACTTTGTGCTGGTGGTTCTGAGAAATTATCATTGCCTGCTTCAAAGTTTTCAATTTGCTGCGTATTCATGGGACGGTCTGTTACTTGACATGGTAAAAAATCTTGTTCGGTGAAGATATTAGGATTAAGTGGTCATATACCAGAAGTTGAAAATGCAGGCTTAATATTTCTTCCTGTGACTGCTACATCAACGGATGGTATATCTATATATTGTCAAAGTTTTGGCAGGATTCGAACGTATCCAGCTATCACAAGAAGTATTGATCGCTTTTTTTAATTAGCCAAACACAGCTCGGTCCTGCGGTTGCAGTTTATGGGTACAATGAGTTAGAAATATCAGAAGTATTATCTTTGCAAAATTGTATGTTCTTCACTGCTATATGAGAGCTGTGATTGTCAAGTATCAAGAGGACGTTATGATCCCTAACCGAAGGTCTGACATGGTTCATGAAGTGTTTCAGGCATATATGAAAATCTTCTTCTTGCATCCAACCTGAAGTGTTACCTGTTCCGATGCAACCAATCGGGCCATCACGAACGACTTGATCATGGTAACGTTTTCGGGGAAAAATAAACATCGGGGGAATATGATTTCCAATAGCGTTTACAGCTAGAGCTACTGTGACTAGGGTTCCTCTCTCTGCCGAAGTCATGGCACTTATTTGCTTCGCACCCTTGCGAGCAATAATTCTATTGGGCTTTTGGACCGTTGTGACCCCACTATCGTCTACGCTCCAAATATCAGCTGCCTCAAATCTGTGTTTGTCTAGCAAACGTGTATAATTATCAAAAAAAGATCAACATTAGCCCTATTAAAACTAGTTGTCCTAGCCAGGCTTGTGGATTGAGGCGTCCGCAGAGATAATGTAGGATGCCGATCCAAGAATAATTTAAGCCAGATTTCTCCAGCCATTTAATTTTTAGTCCATGAAGCAGGAAACTTCTTATCGTATTGTTTAGCAAGTTGAAAAGTAAGACGCCTAGCTTCCTTAGCACTGAGACCGTAGTTAGCTGATAAACACAAGAGGAAATACTCGCACAAAATATTCTCTTCCTCTGCAGAAAATATGAATGGTTGCATATACCTCATTGTAACGTGATTTTGCTCATCATCAATATGTAATTTCTGTTTTTTTATGAAACGATGTAGAGAATAATAATTCAAGTTGTATGAATTTGCTGCATCCCGTAAGCTTTTCCTCCTTAGGGTGACCTCTTCTGCCGTTAGTTTATACATTTCTATACTAGCTTCTCCTATATTAGTTTTGCGAATATATTTATTAGGTATTCTGAATTTTTTTTTATTTAAAACAACGTTTAATTAATATCGAGGTCAGAGGAAACAAACAAGGTGAGTTGACACAAGCTGTGTCAACTTACCTCGGCAAAGCAATTGACGGCTTTCTGTAGTCGATCAAGAAAATAACCTTGAAGATGAGAATTTTAGCACAAAATGATATCTTGATAATAAAGTTCAATAATAAAGCTAAGTTAATATCACACACATGCCACTAAATAGTTAATATTACTTGTACAATTTACAATGAAAAAAACTAACGAAAACTTACTTCTGTTTGATTTTTGTACATAGAGTCGTTATTAGCACAACCGCGCGTCGAACGCCATTGACGATTACTGACGAGTTGGTAGGTGAGTACCTACGCGCGCTTCGAAATGCGTTGTTGCCAAACTTCTAACAGTTATAGTTTTCGAGTTATAGGCACTGTGTCAACTCACCTCTGTGTCAACCTACCTTGGTCTCCCCTACTATAATATAGGTATTTTGAACACAGGCAACAAGTGATGAATGCTGTCACACTAACTCATATATTCTGTTACCGACTCTTGATCTATAAACCAAAAATACATAAACGTACATAATAATTTTAAAGAATTGCATTTCTGCTTTAATGAGATCACAACTTGTCAATTGTGTATTTGTTGTGGCAACCCTGGTGGTTCGGCGAAGGTAGGTACTTATATCGAAAACGGGCTCGAGATATTCTACTGATGTTCTACTATGCCCAGGATAGAGCCAACCATTCTTTTACTGGTTGCGGCATTTCCCCAAAACAGTAGTCCATATGTCATTAATAAGTTCAAAATAATACGCAAAGTATACTGATTTGGCTGCCGCAAAACCACAATTATGTTTCATTTATATTCCTGTGATTCCTGAGTCACTTAATAACTGCAAATAAATTTATTACATAAACTAGTAAGAATATGCAATTTGCTTAAGCCTCTTGGAAGAGGAAGATAAATCCGAAGGGTGACGACAAAATTTGACCCCCTTTAAAGCGCGAGGGGTGGCAAAGATCGCGACACTGCGCGTGAACTTTCTGCAGAATTCACCCCAATTTAAAGTTTTTTAGTGGCACCCTATTGTTACCCCATGATTCGTCAAGTGTAATCGATAGGATGGGTCCGTTTTTTTGGGTCATTTGTGAAAATAACCCATGAGAATTTCAGACAGGTGGAAATAAGAAGAAGACGGGGATCCAGAAGTTAGATGGGCATACAGCTGTCTGTTGTTATGGTAAGGGAAACGGAGAGGGGTAGATGCGGACTAAGCGAGATTGGCATTCGAGGCGGATTTCACCCCCCCCCCCTTTTCCTTCCCCTTACAACAAATCTTGAAAAAAAGCGAAATTGACCCTGATTTCGCGCTTTTGAAAGTATGGAGTGAGTAAATTGACATATGAATCTGTTGTGTCACCACAACTTTCCTGGCAAGTAGACAAGAACACCCCCCCCCCTCCCCGCGCGAACCCAAGATCCCCGCGCGCCAATCCTTAGTATATTTGTAGTATTTTCCGTGGTATTAAAATGGTATTTTCCTAAATATGGCGGACTTTAAATATATTTGCGACGTTTGTATAAGAGATATTCTAACCAAAATAAAAACAAATAATAAGACCTAAAATACGGTACACAGATGCCTCGTTGGACCGAAATCACTCGTATACATGAACTCGTATACAAGCGACACAAATAATATTTTAAGTCCGCCATATTAAAGAAAACACTACATTATTTTTTGAAAAATACCATTTTAATACCACGGATATACTACACATATACTACGAATTAGCGCGCAGGAAGGGGTTAGGTCGGCTCGCGCGGGACGGGTGGGGGGGGGGGGGGGAGGCGGGGGCGGGGTTGTATACTTGTCGGGAAAGACTTGGGGTAACACAATCGATTTTCTGGTAGTTAGCTTTTTTGGAAATTTCAAATAGACCTCTCAATCAATCCCCGAATATCAGGACAACATGAAGCGAAAGAGGTATCAAAAACCCCCCGTACAAAAAAATCGAAAAAGTATCGGCCGCGTTCGAAAATTGAAATACGCGAACCGTCTTCCCGCGCTCGCAATAATATCGTCCGTAATTTGAAAAGTTTCCAATCTCGATTGAAATATCGCCGCAATTACAGCGACGACGCGCGAGCTAAAATGCGCCTTGTGCCGCATTCGCGCACGGATCGCGATCGCTTGCAAGGAATCGAACAATATACGACTTTTATCAATTGACTGCGCGACGCGTGCGGGGGAAAGAGACAACTATAACCGCTCGCGTTGCGCCTCATTGAGTTATGGGGTTAAAGAACATAGCTCACTCAAATGGTATTTCTGCCACGCGCACATAAGGGCTTAAACGCAATTTTTGGAGAAATTTTCGTCGGCGACATTTCGTCGTGGAAAATGCATTTTTTAAGTTCAACTGCAAGTATATTAAAATGCTATAAGACTTGGTTTCTTTCCAACATACCCACAATATAATATAAATAACGTCGCTCTAGATGTGAGACCTCGTACGCGCCAAAAAATCGAATTGCGGTATTTATCGTTAGTGGAGTAAAATTACGTTTCGCATCGTTCTGTCCATGTTCCGAAGGTTTCCGCATCTTTCTGTCCATCCAGGTGGCTAACGGTTTCGTCAAGTTATTTGGTACCGGTCTACTCTTCAACGCGGGTGATGATAAACGGTTTCGTGCAGCTTGGGCCACAATATCCACTGTTCTCGGATCGGCTCCTCACGATTCAGCTCCTATTCAGAAGCCTCCTCGTTTGTAATGCTATCCCGGGTAAAACACTCGCGTCTCAGGCCTCAAAGCTAGTAGACCGGTTTTTTCCGGTGGGATCGCATCCCGGTGCCACTGGACGGTTTGCACACCGTTCGGCGAAGCCAATCGATTGTACATTCTGACTAATTGCTGAAGGAGTCTGGAGAATATGGAAATATACTGTTTCCTAAGCAGCGGGGTGGATGTTGACCTGTTGTCATGCCACTCTTGAAATGACTTTGGGTCACTCGATCCCGTGTGGCACTACGGGCAAAGAACGCCCAGGTCCGCAATACATTCTAATTGAATAACCGCTGTAATACAACAGGTAGAGGCCTTCCCTGGGCAACCTTAGCATAAGTTATTGACATATATTTGTATAAGTTTATTTTAAATTTAACTTTACTACTTCTATGTGTATGTATGGTGAACATTAGGAATTATTTTATCAAATGGTTGATTGTAAATATCGCAATAGCTTTACGTCCGCCATTTGTGCATACATTGTCTTTTTTTATAAAACCAGTGTAATATTCATTACGTAATGTTTTATATCACAAGAAAGTTATTCTATTATATTCTATAATTGTGAGCTGTTTCTGAGTTATATTATGTTAAATATGGCTAATTACCCGATGTCCCTTAGACACCTAACATATCCAGGCAATGTTTCCCTAATAACTATTTAAACGAAAACCATCGCAGAATATTTAAAACGATAAAGTACATTCCTAAGAATGCTCGAGTTTGTCAGAAGTATACGGAGGGGTAAAAAACTGGGATAAGTTGCTTGAACTCTGTAATGTGTTTCATGATTTCATTCCCGCTCTGTTTCTTGACGCATGTAATATTCTAAGGTCAGCTGTTCAACATGGTGAGGCTATTGACCGTACATCTTAACCCCTCAAATGAATGGCGATTAGCTCGGGTTGCCTACGGCAAAATGTATATAAATTTATATTTACATTTACATTTACATTTACATAGAGCGGGGTTTACTATAGAGCTATAGCATTACTATAGAGCGGATTACTATAAAGCGGCGCACATTTACATTTATATTTATATTTATATAAATTTATATACATTTTGTATACATTTTGCCAAGGCATCCCTTAAGGGACGCCTCACATTTGAGGGGTTAACCCTTTGAGTAAATGGGTATTTTCATGGATGCATTTGTCTCTTTTGCAAGATTTTCGGCGACATCGACGGCGCTCGACTTAAAGTACTATAACTACGAAACTACTACACCAATCATAAAAAGAACAACTGCACAATGATTGCATTGAAATTTCGAATATAGAATATTCAAATATCATTTTGTAAAACAATTAGATAATTATGAATGAGAACGTCAAAGAAGTGAATGGCCGACTTTGGCATTTGCGACGCGACATTCAAAGACCCGAAATACTTTATATACACGATAAATGGTACATCTAATCAGTTTAGGGGGACTATATGATCTTGTGGAAATGGTTTTACTTACGATTCGTTCAAAAACACACCGAAATCTACACGAAAACCGTTTCCGAAATGCCGACACGCGCACCGGCGGATTTGACGTTTCGTGAAGGCGGATGTTCGATTTGCCGCGCTCCGTAATAATATGTCACATGGACTGCGCAGTTGCTGCTGGGAATGATAACAGAGAGAATTTAATTCTGTACCGATCTTCCATACGCATGAAAGAGACAAAATGCTTTCGATGGTAAAAAAGAGTTCGAAAGCGCGCGCGCCGAGCGGAACCAGATCTGGTCGTATCATACTCAACGGATAATTGTTTGACAACCAGATTTGGTCGTATCATACTCAAGGGGTATACTATCTTTGGTGGATCTTCACTGCAAATAATATATTTCAAATAAATATTAGGCATTGGGGTTTTTGTGTAATTAGCCATATTTAAGAAGATTCCGAACTTAAAAACTCTGAAACGGCTCACAATTGAGTTAACCCTTCGAGTAGCGGCATAATTTCATGGCAGACGGCGGCAATTTATTGGAATTTCTTGCAATGTCGCCGTGCTCGACAAAAAGTATTATAGCTATGGAACTACTATAGCAATCATAAAAAAATAACTGTGAAATGATCGCATTGAAATTTCCTATATAGAATATTGAAATCACATTTTGTATAACTATTACATAATTATGATTAAATATGAGAGATTCGAAAATGTGAAAAAACTCGGCATTTCTAACTTGTACTTGTCTTACGGAAAAATACGGGAACCTCTTTAGAAATCATAAGTACTATCGGGATCTTTATTGGATTCTCTATCAAAGGTAATATTTAGTTTTGCTTATTTACATACAAAAATATGTAGATATTAGCTCATAAAACCAATATAAATTTAAATGATTTCTCGAAAAAAAAGATGATTTTTGACAATGGAATTTTACCAGAAATATCCGCGAAATGACGCGCGAAATTATTCTAGCGGCCGTTTATGTATCTATGGTAATAATGAGATATTTGGTAGGTATGGATTTTAGGACGCGTTCGAATTAGAAAATAATATTACTGTGCGCTCCGGGAGCAAGCCGCCAATATTGATCGTTACGTAGTCAACGGCGCTCTGATGTGCAACCAAATTTGGTCGTTACGTAGCCAAAGGGTAGTTATAAATATTCTAGACAAATTGATCTTTTAATGGTAAATACGTTATTGGAGAGGTGGGACCCCAGTGTCCATACATTTTTCCCATTGTCCTTTTCGATCGTGAATTTCAAGTTGCTTATAAATATGATCGTACTGATTTACCCTCTTCAAGAAATAATTAATACAATGAAATAATTAATTCAAAAGTTTAAATTACGCCCCTCTGCCGATCGAGAGAGAATTGAATTGGCTGAAATACTTGTAATAGTGTGTTTACGATATTTGCACGCACACGCGCGCGCCCAGACGTGCACGTGCACGCGCGCAGTCGGCAGACGCACGCACACACGCGCGCCGCAATTCGATTTGAATAAAGAACTTTAAAAATAAAATAAAGCGACGCCATTTTGACGCGTTCGAAAGGGCGCGGAAGCGCCTCTTCTTCTTCGGTTTTAAATGGACGACGGGAAACGGCGCAATGGCCAAGAATAAAAAAAAAACGAAGAGTAAATTATTTTTATTTATTTATTTATTCAAGCAATTTACAAATGAATTCCAATTTACAATTTAAACATTAAAAAAAAACATTTTACTAAATTATTCGATTCACAGCAAAATTAAACTCGATTATTAATCCTTTAAGGACTATGGGACATAATAATATGTCTGTCCCATAATTTCATAATCATTTTATAAATTATCATATATGAAGAATTTTTTAAATATTCGTATACGACTTTTTTCATGTTATTGAGACATCAAATCTTAATATTGGCCAAAAAAAAATAATGAAAAAACAATTAACAATTAAGAAAATGCCGTTGTATGCTTCTAAAGTTATATACACATCTGTCTGAGCCCAGGTTACATAGCGCATTAAACGCAAATGATTATCTTTCAATTGTGCTAAGCAAAGAGCAGCCGAGACCGCCCTGCTAGGCACCCCTGTGTTAAGGCGAGCTCACTTCGGGAGTCCCACTAGAGTGCCACGGTTGTGTCGAAGAAAAATTTAAGATAACGCTTTTTAAAATTATTTTAATTTTAATTTATAATTATTATTATTTAGCAAATTTAGCAATTTAAATATATCAAATTTATTATTTTTTTTTTATATAAGAAATGCAAATATAAAACAAAACAATTATAAATAAGATAAAAAACGATTTTACCGCGAAAATTTTGTAGCACCCGACAAGGGTGCTACAAAATTCCGAGTTCTCACAATTTACCGAGAGTAGACACGTATACCCTGGACAACGGCGGCTGCAACGTCGCCGAAACATCGGGTGCTACAAAATTCACGCGGTAAATTCGTTTTTTATCTTATTTATAATGTCAAATAACCGCGTTAGTCTCCGAGAGTAAACGATTTCAGCGTAGGAATTATGCACAAAAATATTTACAAAATTGAATCAAAGCTGAAAAAATAATCGAAGAAAGTGGCAACGTCAGCTAGCTAGGCCAGGACCCGTTCTAAGGTAAACATTTATTTTTGAATGAGCTTGCAACAACACCGTGTTTATAAAAATGGCATATATTCCAACGAACAACAAACTCTGGTGATTTTAAATAAAAAAATAAAATTTTATTAGGCAACTTTTTGAATTTGTTTTTTTTCTTTTAGTAGGTACGTTTTTAGTGCGTACCTATGATTTCTGAGTTAAAATTTAAAAAAAATATGAAAAAGTTGTAACTTTGCATCTTTATGGACCACAGAGACACTCAAAACCCATCAATTTTTAAAATATATATATAACCAATTTCCATAAAACTTTACATTTACGTTATCTACATCGCCCTTTAAAAGTTTTATGTATCAAACATTTCCATACTCATTTCCATACTACCGCAAAGCTCATGGTTTTCAAACCTCTTCTGTACCTATTCTGGTTGATGTCGCCCAACTGAGCAAAGCTTGTGTTTGGGCAAACATTATATAAACAAGGAGCTGACGAGTTTAAGTTCAAGAAAACAAAGCACAAATAAATAGGTTAAACAATTAAAAAAGAAATAGGCAAAGTTATGAAAATAATGATATTTATTAAATTGTCATATTAAATAATCATATTCTAATAATAATATGTAAATTATATATTAAACTAGCTGACCCGGCGAAGTTCGTACCGCCTAAGAGTCAATGCATGTCGTGTTACAGATTAGCTGTCTGAGCAGACAGGTTTAAATTTCACCAAGACAGGACTGCAGCACCCAGGGTTGGCTTCCAACGAGGGATTTCCTCAACGGTCAATAGCACAGGAATATTTTTTTTATACGCATTAAATTATGATAGCCCGTTCTGAGTTTCACCATGACAGGCTGTTGCAGTTATAACAAAATGAAGTCGGTTTTTTCTTTGTTACAATTTTGTATTATTTGTTGGGAAGTCGTATAATAAGGTTGTTTTCAGCGATATAACGAAGAAGCCGGTTATAAACCAATCGCTCTATTGCTTTAGCATACACAGGTAGAATGGGAATCGGCCGATAATTTTAGGAAGGTAGCAGGTATTCCTGAATGAGCCTATAGGAATAGGAATCACTAAATAAATGAATTAACTCAGTACTAAAATGATATCAAATCGATATATCATAATGTTTAGTAATAGGCTCAATAATAAATAAAATACTATAAATTACAAACGGAGCTGCCATGGAATTCACCGACCGGAGTCGGGCCCATCATAACACTATTTTTTACACTTCTGGGGGGTGAGCAGTGGATTCCAGACTAACCACCGGCTGTGGTAGGTTTAGGACAGCTGTCTTGCCACATGTGAGCGTACACCTTACCACCCATTCACTCCCCCTTCGAAGCCATAGAATTTGAGATGCGCAAATCGCGGGTTTGGATATTTTTTCTAGGAAAGAGTTTATTATTTTTCTGGAAAAGCCAAGATCTTTAAAGAGATGAAATAGAGATTTAGCTGGCAGGCCACGAGCGCCAACTTCCACCGCGTGAAGGTGAACAGTGAATACGTTGGGTTACGGCATTTGCGATATCATGGTATTTATTTAATTTGTACTTGTGGTCTTTTGGGATATTTGATTCCCATGGAACAGTTAATTCTATAATAAGGGCCACCTTCCGAGATAGAGAGTAAGGAGTTATATCTGGACGGAGGGCTGTGCATCCGAGACTTTCAGGGAATTTATACTGCTTAGAGACCGAATCAACCTCCAGAATCCAATCTGAAGCTTTCTCAATTATTGAGAAAGGTTTTGTAGTTAAATGTTTTTTCCTTTAGAGCCATCCCGCACAAACTGTATTGGGGGTTTGGAGGATACTGTCAAACCCTTGTTGGCACGAGCCACTGAGAGGCTAATTACCTCGCGAATAACAGCGAGAACTTTGTCATGGCGGTAAGTGTACCGTCCTTGATCTAAGGCCACCTTGCAGCCATCTAGAATATGTCTAGCTGTGCAAGGGGTATTGCTACAAAGGGGACAAGAACTATCATCGGCATAGCTTCAACGAGCGAGGTTACTGGGGTCTGGAAGTGTATGCTGAAAGGCATTCAAATAAAATTTCAGCATCTCTGGCGTCCAGTCATAAAGCATTACCTTCCAGTGCACTACATTACCTTCCTACCTTAATATAGTATGTAGATAAATGTATTTGGAGTTAAATTTTGTCTACTCATCCGAAGCTAATAATTCTTGGCGTATTATAAGACGTGCCCTAATAGGTATTAATTTATTCAAAATACGAGTTCTATGTTGCTGTAAATGTAGGACAGTGGATTATGATTTTCCAGTCGACTAAATATTTTTCTTAAATCTATACTAATATTATAAAGAGGTAAAGTTTGTGAGTTTGTGAGGTTGTAGTGAGTAATCTCTGGGTCTACTGAACCGATTTTGAAAATTCTTTATACAATAGAAAGCCACATTATTTGTTAGTGTCATAGGCTATATATTAATCCGAAAAATGAAAAGACTTTTTTGTGGTAGTCGGATTTGCAAAGTAAGTCGGAGAAGAAACGTTCGAATGAAAACGATTCTTACGAACGCTGCCCTAACGATGAGAGATATATAATTGTGTTCTAGAGAAAAGTTGTACAGCTTGATAATGCCTACAAAAAAGTCAGGGACAGTATATATCTAACTTTTATATTTAAGTCACAAAAAGTTGTTTTTTATATTATCTATACTAATATTAGAAGGTAAAGTTTGTGAGTTTGTGAGGTTGTAGGCAGTAAACTCTGGATCTACTGAACCGATTTTGGAAATTCTTTTACCAATAGAAAGCCACGTTATTTGTGAGTGTCATATAAACTAATATTATAAAGTGGTAAAGTTTGTGAGTTTGTGAGGTTGTATCGAGTGATCTCAGGATTTACTGAACTGATTTTGAAAATTTTACCAATAGAAAGCTACGTTATTTGTGAGTATCATAGGCTATATATTAATCCGAAAAATGAAAAGACTTTTTCGTGGTAGTCGGATTTGCAAAGTAAGTCAAAGAAAAAACGGTCGAATGAAAACGTTTCTTACGAACGCTGCCTTAACGATAAGAGATATATCATGGTTGAGTTCCAGAGAAAAGTTGAAAAGCTGGATAATGCCTACAAAAAAGTCAGCGACAGCATATGTCTCACTTTTATATTTAAGTCACAAAAGTAGTTTTTTATATCAAAAAAAAATAATTTAAATCATTAGGTCATGTTTATTGGTCATATTATCAACAAATATGAATTCTTATCAAAATAAGTAAATTTATCGTCACAATTGTGTTTAAATCAAAAGACTTTTCCCTTTTCTGCATATAATTTCCCTTTTACAGCATATAAATTCCCTTTTACTGCATAAATGGTTAAAGAGATAATACGACATAGGTATGGAACCGCGACCGTATCTCGGGTTGGAACTCCTGAAAGACAATATATTTTGGTATATCACATCTAATATACTACCTATACTGAGAAGTTTTGAACAATTTAAATAAACGTAATTTATTCAATCATAATCATTTCATTCACTCATTTCAAACCCGTTAATATAGCCAAATTGGCATGCAAATACATACATACATATGCAGTAAAAATATAACCCTCCTTTTGGCAGTCAGGAAATAAATCATAGCACTCAGCACTAACCGAAACACACTCATAGTTTCATCACAAGTAAAAATGTTTACCGCCCAACGAAGTGGGCACGGGTCATAGTCTTCTATAAAGCGCTATTGATTGTGTATCATAAATTAGAGCTTAGTGCATCTTTCTTTGTTCCTTCTTCAGGGGAGCTAACGGGCCCATGATGAGTTGGCCACGATGACCCATGTGTTCAGGGTCGGTCACACTCACGGGTCAACACCCATCCGACGGCCTCCACGCACGGAGTGCGAACCTGGGTAGGACACTGGGTCAACCAGTCTCCCCTGGGAATCAAACCTCTGGCGCTCCTGGACGGTCTGCGCATCGTGCGGCGCAAGCCAATCGATTGTGCTCTCCGACTAACAGTCGGGGGAGTCTGGGAACTGTATTGCTTCCTATAGAGCGGGGGTGGTTGTCTACCTTACGGCGACTGCTCTTGAAATGACCTTTGGCCATCCGATCCCGGTTCAGAGCCGGGCAAAGGACGCCTTGGTCCGCGATAGATTCGGTGTACTCCGTTTCACCGCTTCGTAAGGGAGAGGACCGCGCAAGCGACCTCGAACTCGGAACCAATCGAGAGACCGGAGAAATCTGGTCACAATTGGTAGTTAGGGCGGGAGTATGTCGAGCCCGCCGGGTTTATTCCTGGCTAACTCGCGGTAAGGCGTTGGACTCTCACGGGTTGTGGCGTAGCTAGACGTTGGATTGTTATTGTCCAAAGTCTTCTACGCTCACTGCAGGGCGATAGAACGACTAATCGTTAAAACGTCCTGTGGTGACGGGCTCGCCCGTTTTAGTCGACACCGCAAGATGTTCCTTCTTCAGGTGACATGTCCTACCAGAAGGTTGTATCAGACTTGGTCGAGCTTACAGCGGGCGTTCCGCAAGGTACTGTTTTTACATTACCTTCTCCAAATTTAATTCCCCGGCCCACCAACGAACGAGGCGGGAAAGTATTGTGAAAGCGTAAATTGTTTTTTCGAGATGACGACGGAAATATCTATTTTATAGATGGAGGTCTGTATGTGTTTTTGTCTGTGTGCATTCCTCCATGCAAACTTTTCAATAAATTGCCTGAAAGATTAAAAGCGATCAAAAACATCTATATTTTCAAGAGATCCACCCGAGTTTACCTCCTTAAAATTAACATGTATGCTCACAACGACTTTTTAAAATATTGCGAAAATACATATCGTCGTATCTAACCATTTAATCTAATACACATGTATTGTCAATTGTTTTGCTGTAAACTGTTATGATATAGTCTTTATTTTTGTAAATCGGTAGGTTTAAAGTTATATATTGTATATCATCTCTTGGCTAAATTAAATACCTAGTTTAAAATTAATTTAATGTCATTCCTACATAATTGTTATGGTTGTATTGGCAATAAATACATTTATCTTATCTTATCTCATAATAGCGCCCAAACGTTTAATCCGATTGAGCTGAAATTTGGCATGCAGGCACCATTTGGTCATGGCAAGAGTTGAAAAGATTGTGATTGAAATCGTTCCACCAGAGGGCGCGCTAGTCATACTTCTATCTCGAATTATTGGACTAAGAGACTTGAAATTCGGTACACTGATGTCTTGTTGTACCTACTGAAATCACGTTGTAAAATTTTGGCTGGAAGATCTTATATTACAAGCGACACAAAAAAAAACAAAAAATACCGTCACATTTAAGAAAATAATACATGATTTTTTGAAAAGTGCCATTTTATTACCACGGAAATAGTTCAAAATACTAAAATATGCAACTTTTGCTATCACAGTCTATTGACACAATCACTACCACACTATGAGAGGCCACGGTCTTCCACTTCGGTTAAACCAGGATAACACACTCGCCATTCCGATACACCATTCTTCTGTTTACACGCACTCTTTAAATGGTCCATTCTGCTCGTTTATGGAATCAGCTCCCTCACACTATCAGGCATGCACCTTCGATGCATACTTTCAAAAAGTTGTTGAAGAAACATTAATTTTTACACAGCCACTAACCAAATACCTCACCTTATCCTCGCGGACCAAGGCTATCCTTCCCTGGTCAACCTTAGCATAAGTTATTGACATATATTTGTATAAGTTTATTTTAAATTTAAGTTTACTACTTCTGTGTGTATTATATGGTGACAATTAGGAATTAATTTATCAAATGGTTGGCTGGAAGATATCGCTATAGCGATAAGTCCGCAATTTGGGTATAAATTGTCTTTTTTTTATAAACCCAGTTTAACATTCATAAGGTACTGTTTTTATAGGACAATAAAGCTATTCTATTCTATTATATTCTGTACTATCGCGTGAGGAGTGGTGGAAGGGGGGGGGGTTGCCAATGGTGGGGGGGGGGGGTGCGGTGCATTTTACGACGGGCCATCCATACACACAATGAAAGACGAAGTTCATATTCGGAATCGACTAAGTATCGAATAAGCAAACACTTCTACATTGAAGATGTTTTAATGACACACCACTATATCGCCAAACACCTCGCCATACGGCAGTAGGTTAGGTCACTCACGGTCAATTTTTTTTATCTCGGTCCTTTTTCAAAAAAAACGGCAACGTACGCATCAAAGCAATGTAACCATATTTTTCGTAATTCACCCCGAATACACGAATTATTCGATACAAAAAAAACACTTTTCGAACATCGCTCAAAGTAACCAAAAACTTCTTTATTTGCTAAAATATTTCAAAATCTATATAAAATATACAAATGCAATACAAATATAACAGATTTAATAATCACATTAAATAGCATGTTTCCTTAATAATAATAAAATAAATAAATAAGCATAGGGAATAATAATAATTATTATTATTATTTATTGTGAACTGTAAGTTGGTCGTACAAAATGGATAGATAGAACCTCGAGACCATTTACAAGATATTCAGGGCTGCGAATGATAGATAGAAAAATAGATAGATAGATAAACAGATAGGCAGATGATAGATAGATCTAAATCGTATAACTGTATGTTAGAAGGGCAATGTTTTGATAAAAAATTGTTGTATACATTTTGAGCACAGGGCTTACGATTTCAAGCAGATGCTTATAACCATAGAACACTCTCTGTGATTAGTACTTATTCATTTTTTCCTTGCTGTATGTCCGCAAGACGTATAGAGTAAGTAGTAAGTACACAAGCAATATTATTTTCCTTTATGGTGTTAAAATAATATGAACCGATATTTTTGAGATTTACTTAAGAGTAACCGGTCAAAAATAATCAAATCTAATCAAAACTTCTTTTTTAAAACAGTTCTTAAATATTGTGGTAGGTTAAGTTATTTTTTTAAAAAGCTTTATATACACTAATTTGATAATAGCTTAAGTTAGTTTTTATAAAAAAAATCATATAGCAGAGTTAGCTAAACTGCATACATTCCAGAATTTCTATATATCTATCAATCTATTTGAAGCCTCGAAAGGAGGATTTGAGTGAGAGTTCTCATTTTAGTCCGTATGTTTATGATTGCGGGCATATCTCGCCATAAGTTTAATAAAGCAGATCACAGTCGTATCGGAAGAGGTCTCGCGAGTCGCGAGTCACGAAGGGCAACTTGAGCTTTCAACTACTACGGGTGAACCCGTCACGTCAGGAAGTTTTAACGATATTGATCGTTCTGTCTCCCGTGGGATGAGCGTAGAAGACTTTGGGACGGCACAGACCTACCGCTCGGCAAAGCCACGAACCCGCCAGAGTCCAACACCTTACGGCGAGGCACTAGGAAGGTAACCCAGTGGAGGTACCTCGCCCCATTGCTACCAGTTTTGGTACGACATCTCCATCTGGAATTGACCTTCAGGATACCTGCCTCCCCCCGACTGGTTACGAGACCGAAGTCGCTTACGCGACCTCTACCTGCCGTAGTTCAGCGGTGATTCAGTTTGAATCTATCGAGGACCAAAGGCATCTTTTGCCCGGCTCTGATTTCAGGATCAGGTAGCCTAATGGTCAAATCAAGAGTGGTTTACGACAGGTCAACATCCAACCCCGCTGCTTAGGAGACAGTGTATTTCCATAGTCTCTAGACTCCTTCAGCAATTAGTCAGAGTGCACATCCGATTAGCATCGCCGAACGCTGCGAAAACCGTCCAGTAGCGCCGAAATGCAATCCCGTCAGTAGAAATCCCGCCCGAGATGCGAGAGTCTTACCCAGGGTAGTCTTCCACACGAGGAGGCTTCTAAATATAGATTATGACACCTTATATATAACACCATTTCTACTGCTATAAAGGAGATATTTTAGCAGTAGAAAAGGTGAGATTATGACACCTTATATATAACACAATTTCTACTGCTATTGCCGATACAGCCGGTGATATTGTAGCAGTATAAAAGGTGATATTAAAAAATGTAATAGTATATATGAGGTAAATAACATCTCAGCCGGAAGAATTCTAAGATTTATAAGAAGCCTCAGGATGAACTTGATAAATTGGGAGCCAAGGTATATGGCAAAAGTTCAGGCTTGGTTCGCAATGATGAGCGGCAACACTCTGTAACGCCTTCATTACTATATTCCAATACGATCTATCCATATTCCACTATCTATCTATATAACTGCATTACTATATGTCTAAATACAACCGACCGAAGGTAGAAGACTTACAAGAAAATCTAACTCCGCCAACAAGCTTGTTAGACGCCAACGCCTTACGGCGAGGCACCGGGAAAGGTACTCAGCGAGCAGTTTCGCCACCTAACTACCAGTTTTGGTAGGATATCTCTGCCTGGAGTTAACCTTCAGGGTATAGATCTCCGTCCTCCCGACTGGTTACGGGTCCGAAGTCGCTTACGCGGCCTCTACCTGCTGTATTACAGCCGTAATTCAAGTTGAATTTATCGCGGACCTGGGCATCCTTTGCCTGTAGTGCCTCACGGGTCCGGGTAGCTTCAAGACTGGCATGACAGCAGGTCACCATCCATCCCCGCTGCTTAGGAGACAGGATATTTGTATAGTCTTCAGATTCCTTCAGCAATTAGTCAGAGTGCACAGCCGATTGGCGTCGCCGAACGGTGCTCAAACTGTCCAGTTGCGCCGGGATGCAATTCCACAATGAGAAACCGGTCTGCCAGCTTGTGAGGCCTGACACGCAAGAGTCTTACCCGGGGTAGCCTTCCGCACTTCTGGATAGGAGCTAAATCGTGAGTTGAGCCGATCCGAAAACAAAATAGATCTTGTGGCCCAAGCAGGATGAAATCGTTCGCTACCTGAAAGAACGATCACATATCGTTATACCAGACTGGGGTGACGGGTTCGCCCGCTGTAGTCGACACCGCCCCTACTGTCTAAATACAACCCCTTCATTACTACCTACATTCGCTGAAGTCTCGAAAGGAGGATTCGAGCGAGATTCCTTATTTTCGTCCCATATTTTCACGATTGCGCGCATATCGCGCTATAATTTCAATAAAGCAGATCACAGTCGCATATCCGAAGACGTCTCGCGAGTCGCGAGTCGCGAGGGGCGGTGCATTCTACGACGCCCGCCATCCACACAATGAAAGACGAGGTTCATATTCGGCACCGACAATGCTCTCGGCTCGCCCTGTGAGACTGGCGGTCTCACTCTTTCGCTGTGGCTCGTTCGGCGCCCGTATTCGTACGACGACCGCCGCGGCGTACGGTGCGCTCTGCTGGCGGCCGCCCATCCGTTCAACCCTTCGTTTGACAGGTCGCGCGCGAATCGCGACGCGTGTGCTGATAAGTGACTAAAACACCAGAAAAGTGCTCGAAAAACACAAACAGTGACACGGACGAGTACAGTGTGAAACCTCAAAAAATCACTCACCGACAACTTTTTTATCCTCGGTCTATCTCAGGGATCTAACCATCTTGTAAGTTACCCCCCCCCCCTCCCCCATACACAAAATCTGTGGCAATTACGCAAAACTACATAAGTCAGAAATACCATTTTCTCAGGGGAGCATTTTGAAATTTATGACTAAAATTGGCTCATGGAATAAAAGATGTGTGCTCTCTTACACTATATGTGTAATTTTAAAATAATATGTATTAATAAAAAGATAATTAACTTATGCTACTATGACCACCTATCAATAGTTAAAAAAAAGTACATAAGTTACACATATGTAGTTTTGCTCACCTGAACAATATATAACTAGTGAGAAAGTAGGTGCTATAACTTCTATTATATTGTGCGTCGAGTTATGTAGTTTTTCCCAATGAAAGAGTAAAAAAAACGCTGTTAAAAGGGTCATTATAACTCATTTTGGTCAAAAAACGACTTATGTAGTTTTGCCTAAATGCCACAGATTATTCTGTATTTCAAAAAAAATAAAAACTTCTTTATTTGCAAAGAAATCCTATTTTTGAAAAAAAGGGTATTTATGAAGTTTAGGAAACTCTTCATCATTAAAGATGTTTCAATGTCAGCTCACTATATTTATCACGCTGATTCAAGATGTGGTGATATATCATTAATGGTGGATATTTTGATTTTAGATGATATAATAAAGTATAAAAAGATAAATTGTTAGTTTATAGATAAATTTAAAGTTTAATGATAAATTTTATGATAAATTTAAAGTTTGGGTATTATAGCACTATAGGAACCTCTTCTAGATTGTTGATTTTTTAACGTCACCAGACTATATTGACCACGGTGATTCCGAATCTGTAATAATATTTATTCGGTCTTAATAAATAAGCGAGATATAGACATTCAAAAAAGCGCCAAACCCATACATTTCTGTAAGTTAAGTTTTTTTAATATTTTAAATAATACATAGGTAGGTACCTATTTGGCGGTAAGTTAGATTAGTTTTTTAAAGCAACCTTAAAAAATGAGTTTTTTCTTTCACATTTAGCATTACAATGATCGAATCTAGTAGTATTTCTTTTTTTTTCGATTTCTGAGAAAGGAAAGGCAATATTGCAATAATTCTAAAGTTTGTGGGGTTAGAGGAATTTTAAAGGTATTTATACAGTTTAGCAGACTCTTCTACGTTTAAGATATCTTAATGTCATCCCATTCCTCACACATTTTCAGAATCTGTAAAAATCTTTGCTCTATCTCTATAAATAATCAAGATATAGATATTTAAAGAATCATCAAACACCTATATGGCAGTAGGTTAAGTCACTCACCGACGACTTTTTCATTCCCGGTCTTTTTACGAAAATTTGACAACGGCAACAAACGCATCGTAAAATGCAGATCTCAGTGATATAACCATGTTTCTCGTAAGTCATCTCAAACACAAAATATTCTATATAAAAAAAAAACACAAAAAATCGAAAATCGCTCAATGAAGCCAAAAATTTCTTTATTTGTGAACAGAATTCAAAATCTAAAATAGCATCAAACGCACCTATATACGCACCTATAAACCCACCTATATACGCATCTATAATACCATATTTTCTTGTATACGAGATAATCACGAGTACGAGATAGTCAAAATAATTTAAGAAAAACTCACTCAGAGAAAGTCAAGTTTCGTCTATCGATAACACTAATCAACACTATCTTATTTGTTACACAATTCTAAAATCGAAACTGCATTAAACACATATTGAAAAGAGGATCTTAGCGATATAAACATTTTTCTTGCAAGTCACTCCAGACCCAAAATATTCCGTTTTTAAAAAAAACATTGAAATTTCGAAAATCACTCATAGTAGTGACAACAACTTCCTTTTTTTCAAACCGATTTAAAAATTTAGCATCAAACGCATCTATAAACTCGTACCTCAAAGATATAACCATAGTTCATGCAATATACTCTAATTAACGAGATAATTAAAATAACAGTTTTAAACTACTCAAAACTTTCGGTATTATTGTAGTATAGAAACCTCTCCTAGATTGTTGCGTGTCCTCTAATTTTTACGTCACCAGACTATATTCACCGCGCTGATTCCGAATCTGCAATAATCTTTATTCGGTCTCAATAAATAAGCGAGATATAGGCATTCAAAGAAGCGCCAAACCCATACATTTTGGTAGGTTATGTTAAGTTTTTTTTTTATTATACATAAACACCTATTTGGGTAGGTTAGTTTTTTTTAAACAACCTTAAAAACTGAGTTAAACAAACTTTTTTTGTATGTAAATTTGGTCTTTAGCATTACAATGATCGAATATAGTAGTATTTCATATTTTTTTTGATTTCTGAGAAAGGTTCCTATACTGCAATAATTCCAAACTTTCTTATTGGTTATCCAATTCCAAAATCTAAAACTGCATCAAACGCATCTTAAAACGAGTATCTTAATAATGTAATTAAACTACAGATCCCTTTCGCAAAACGTAAGATATTACAAAATCAAAATTAGTAACATTTCCAAAAACTTTTTTATTCGTTGCGCGATTTCAATAATTCGTACATTGCAAGATGAGTCTTAATGAGTCGACGACAGAAATATTTTCAAATATTATGTTTTGAAATGTAGGTCAATCTAATCAAGAATTGAGAATCAAGAAGTCAAACTATATAAATAAAAACGATCGAAAAATTAACGCAATATTTAACGCCTCCGATGTAAAACTATTAAACCAAAATTTAAACACGATTACAATAGCAAAACCAAAAAGAAAACATTACAAAACCGACTTTTAAAATATTAAAAATCAAAACTTTTTTTTAATCGTCCGATCTTGATAATTCAATCTCAATATAACGCATCTCGATACGTCGATTCAGCCAATATCATTAAAACTCATCTAACCCCACCAATTAATCATCGAAATGGTTTTAAAATAATAATGTCAAACTTTCAAACTTTCTTATTTGTCATCCATAATCAAAATATTCAACAGATAAATATCTCCACATCTTGAAACATCCTAAATTTGCAGGGAATATATACAGTTCATTTCAAAAAACTAACTTAGCCTACCGCCAAATGATAGTTTTTATTTACTAACATAACCTACGGCGCCATATAGGTTTTTACGAATGATTTAAAAAAAAACTAATTTAACATTCTGAAATGTATGTGTTTGTCGCTTCCTTAACGCGTATATCTCGCTTATGTGTAAAGATAGAGCAAAGATTTTTAGAGATTCGAAATCAGCGTGATGATATAGTGAGGGTGACAACATTAAAGTAGAGTTTGCTAACAAAAAGTAGAAGTTTGGTAAACTGCTTAAATACCTTTAGAACTCTTCTAGCCCCACCAATAAACCATCGAACCAAATTTAAGCTAACAATCAAACCCTTTCAAACTTTCTTATCTGTCATCTAAAATCGAAATATTCAACACTTAACGGTAGATAGTCACATCTTGAACAACCCTCAATTTTTAGTTTTCCAAAATAACCGTTTATAAATAGTGTATGAAGGATTACGTGGAAGAACAGTCAATGTCAATTTACTTTTTTTAAGACGAGATACTATTTTTGATGACATAAAAATTTAAGTAAAATGTATTTTTTTAAAGAAACTTAACTATTTTTGGTTTACAGTCAATATATATATATATTTTACACTCAAACAACCGCTGGCTTGAAGGTCATATTTTAGGTTTTAAAATGAATTCACCAAAGAAAAAAACGTAAAGTTGATATTGATCGTTCATTCACGTAACCCTTCAATATAAACTATCAATCAAACCCTTTCAAACTTTCTTATCTGTCATAAAAAAAAACAAATATTCAACACTATCTCGGTATTTATTAAGTATTGCTACCAGTTCTACATTGTTAAGTTTTTAACTTCGCCCTACTATTTACATATATTATTTACCATGCTGATTCTGATACTGCAATAATCTTTTGTCGGATTCTGATACTGCAATAATCTTTTGTAAGTTAAACTTCGGCTACGTAACGACCAAATTTGGTTGCACATCAGAACACCGTTGACTACGTAACGACCAATATTAGCGGCTTGCTCCCAGAGCGCACATTAATATTATTTTCTAATTCGAACGCATCCTAAAATCCATACCAAATATCTCATTATTACTATAGATACATAGACGGCCGCTAGAATAATTTCTCGGATATTTCTGGTAAAATTCCATTGTCAAACAACATATTTTTTTTTCTCGAGAAATCATCAAAATTTTTATTGGTTTTTATGAGCTAATACCTAAGTATTTTTGTACGTAAATAAGCAAAACGAAATATTAACTTTGATAGAGAATCTAATAAAGATCACGATAGTATTTACAATTTCAAAATAGGGCTTCTGATACTGCAATAATCTTTTGTAAGTTAGGTTAGTGTTTCTTTAAATTCATAAACACCTATGTGGCGGAAGGTTAGGTTGGTTTTTTAAGCCGTCATAAAAACTAATTTAAAAATAAAAAATACGACGCGATTTTCTATCAGATTTAGCATCATAATGGTCGAATTTAGTAGTGTGGGTATTTTTTGTAAAAAATATACGAGATAGCAATACCTAATAAATTTCTAGATTTCTACATCTTGAATTACCCTCGAATTTCAATTTTCCAAAATACCCGTTATTTAAATAATTTATATTTTTATTATATCTCTCCAATTATTGAGCAACTTGAGTTGTCGACTACAACGCCCGTCACCACAAGGAGTTTTAACGATTAGTCGTTTTATCTCCCTGGAGTGAGCGTAGAAGACTTTGGACAAAACAATCCAGCGTCTAGCTACGCCACAACCCGTTAGAGACCAACGCCTTACCGCGAGATAGCCAGTTGTGTTATCTGGCGGGCCCGACACTCGCGCCCTAACTACCAATTGTGACCAGATTTCTCCGGTCTCTCGATTGGTTCCGAGTTCGAGGTCGCTTGCGCGGTCCTCTCCCTTACGAAGCGGTGAAACGGTGCATACCGAATCTATCGCGGACCATGGCGTCCTTTGCCCGCCTCTTACCCGGGATCGGATGGCCAATGGTCAATTCAAGAGCAGTCGCCGTAAGGTACGCAACCGCCCCCGCTCTATAGGAAACAATACAGCTTCCAGACTCCTCCGACTGTTAGTTGAGCGGCGCAAGCCAATCGATTGTGCTCTAACAATCGGGGGAGTCTGGGAACTGTATTGTTTCCTATAGAGCGGGGGTGGTTGTCTACCTTACGGCAACTGCTCTTGAAATGACTATTGGCCATCCGATCCCGGTTCAGAGTCGGGCAAAGGACGCCTTGGTCCGCGATAGATTCGGTTCACACCGTTTCACCGTTTCGTAAGGGAGAGGACCGCGCAAGCGACCTCGAACTCGGAAGCAATCGAGAGACCGGAGAAATCTGGTCACAATTGGAAGCAAGGGCGCGAGTGTCGGCCCGCCAGGTAACACTGGCTATCTCGCGGTAAGGCGTTGGCTTCTTGCGGGTTGTGACGTAGCTGGACGTTGGATTTGTTCCGTCCAAAGTCTTCTACGTTCACTGCAGGGCGATAGAACGAGAAAATCGTTAAAACGTCCTGTGGTGACGGGCTCGCCCGTTGTAGTTGACACCGCAAGTTGTTAGTCAGAGTGCACAATCGATTGGCTTGCGCCGCACGATGCGCAGACCGTCCAGGAGCGCCAGAGATTTCATTCCCAGGGGAGGTCCTTCGCCCGAACGTCCTACCCAGGTTCGCACCTCGTGCGTGGAGGCCGTCGGATGGGTGTTGACCCGTGAGTGTGACCGACCCTGAACACATGGGTCTTCATGACCAACCCAGCATGGGCCCATTAGCTCACAAGTATTGAGCAATAATAATTCCCCACCCCTATTAGAAATGTGCATAGGCGCGTTGTTCGCGTCTGTATTCGATTCGCGCGCTAACGATATTCCCCCGCCCCTGAAAAATAGAGCGGTGACCCGCCACTTTTCGAATGCCGTATTTAATTGCCGTATTTTCAGTGCGTTAGTGTATAGATTTTGATATTGTATTTTTGTACGAGAAACAGACTATTTTCGGACTAAAAGTGCGTGATCGGCGGTTGGATGGTAAGTTTAATTATTCATTTTATAGTCATTTATGGTCGGTTATTTATGGATCTGGTTTAAAGGGCCATGTGTTTATGTTATCGTAATGCGTTGTGTGCATTGCGGGTTGATTTAATAGCTTCTGGAGCTTTTTGAATGCCCGCGGCTTCGCTCATTTGAAAAGAATCACGACATTTAATTATTTAAAAAAAATCTAATGTTACAAAGCTATCCAGTGTAATTATTAGATTTGTATAAAAAATAAGAGTATAATTATTATTAACTGGCTTACCGACTAATATTAAATATATAAATAAGTAAATAAACAAATCTATAAATTAATAAACATAAAAATTGGCCAAATATATAAATATAAATAAAATGCATTTTATGCACACATTATTAATAGCAGACTAATATTATAAAGAGGTAAAGTTTGTGACGTTGTAGGAAGTAATCTCTGGATCTACTAAACCGATTTTCAAAATTCTTTCACCAATAGAAAGCCACATTATTTATGAGTGTCATAGGCATAGGCTATATAATAATCCGAAAAATGAAAAGACTTTTTCGTGGTAGTCGGATTTGTAAAGTAAGTCGGAGAAAAAACGGTCGAACGAAAACGTTTCTAACTAACGCTGCCTTAACGATGAGAGATATATGATTATGTTCTAGAGAAAAGTTGTAGAGCTTGATAATGCCTACAAAAAAGTCAGCGACAGCATATGTCTAACTTTTATATTTAAGTCACAAAAAGTAGTAGTTTATACTAAAAAAATAATTTAAAATATTAGGTCATGTTTGTTGGTCATATTATCAACAATTATGAATTCTTATCAAAATAAGTAAATTTATCGTCTCAAGTGTTAAAAACAAAAGACTTTTCCCTTTTACTGCATATAATTTCCCTTTTACTGCATAAATGGTTAAAGAGATAAGACACTCACAAATAAGACACTCATAAATAACGGTAATATAGTCAAATTGGCATGCAAATACATACTTACATACAGTAAAAATATAACCCTTCTTTTGGCAGTCAGGAAATAAATCATAGCACTCGGTACTAAACGAACCACACTTATAATTTCATCACAGGTAAAAAGTTTTACCACCCAACGAAGTGGGCACGGGTCAGCTAGTTTAGTATAATCATATTACATACTACATAATCCTGAAGTTTGTAAAAAACAAGGTTATCTGCTGCGTTTATAGATCCAACCGTTTAACAAACGAGATTACGCGAACAAATACAAAAACAGAGCGATTCGGATTAGTTTGCTTCTAAAAAATCTCAAAACAAATAAAAGACGACGAAATTTGGTTTGTTTTACCTTACTGCCGATAACGGTGTTGTTTTGAGTTTATCTAGATTACGAATTGTAGATTTAACTTGTTAACAGAAGCTTTCAATAGTTTTTACAGCAATATTAAGTGGGAATGTTATGTCTATATTTTGTCAATGTTGTCATAATATTGGGAATGTAATGCTAGACATAATATTGTCAGTGGGAATGTTATGCTAGACATAGTATAATTAAAAATGTAGCTAGTAATAATTTTTGATGCATTTTTAATCGATATCTTTAATTGAAAGATTACATATTAGGACATCAGGGGAAGAACGATGAGGGTTATGTTTTTGTGCAACTGAGAAAAACGACTTTAAAGATTTGAGGCAAGGATACAAAGGTGTTCATGGTCAGGAGGCATATGTTATTTTAGTATTATTTGACGTCATATTTCGTTAGGGTTGATATTATTGTTTAAGAACCTATATGTGTATATAATACATCAGTATTCCCCACAATCGATTCGATTCTCATCGTTTTTCCCCGACATGCTATTTCAAAAATGTCCATTATTGCCATAATATTTCCTATTTCCATCATCAATATTTCCTATTCGATTTTGCCATAAGTTTCTTATGGGTACAACGCACATTTTCTCATACTCAGTTTAAAATGAAGAAAAATGGTACATTCATCGTTCTTCCCCTGGTGTCCTCATATGTTTCTACAACGTTACTTAAACGTGAAAACCTTTAATTGGCTCTATTTTATCTTACTCCGTCGTTTTCTTAAATTATAATTAGCTGTTGGTTTTCCTAAAAATAAATAAATAAATAAATAAAATATTTTTCTATTTAGTTATAGTTTTTTATGCAGTTTAGCAAACTTATCTAGATTGAGGATGTTTAATTTTATCCCTACCTACTATATTCATCACACTCATTCCGAATCTGTAAAAATTAACTCTTACCTCTATCTTTATAAATGACCGAGATACAAGCATTTAAAGAAGCGCGGTAGGTTAAGTTAGTTTTTTAAACGATTCAAAAACACCTATCCACCGGTAGGTTAAGTAGGTTTATTTGTAAACACGATTCACAAACACCTAGTTTTTTAATACGATTTATTGACACTTATTTTAAAAGTTAAACGTATTTTAAAAGTTAAAACGTTTTTATAAACACCTATATGGTGGTAGATTAATTTAGTTTTTTTAAACGATATAAACACTTACATGATGGTAGTTCAAGTTAGTTTTTTTAACGATTAATAAACACCTATATGCCAGTAGGTTATGCTAGTTTTTTTTAACGATTCATAAAAATTTACATGCCGTTAAATTAAATAGGCTTTTTTGTAAAAAAGTTCTCATAAACAACTATATGGCGGTAAGTTAAGTTAGTTTCTTTAAACGATTTATAAAAACTTGTATGGCCGAAGGTCAAGTTAGCTTTTTGAAAGGTCACAAAAACACCAATATGGCGGTAGGTTAAGTTATTTTTTTAAACGATTCATAAACACTTATTAGGTAAGTAAGTAAAGATAGTTTTTAAACCAAATTATATGGCAGTATTCTTATAAGTTCTTTTCGGATAGGTGTATTCTAGACCTTTAGATAGACATAGTTAATCTTTCACTATTCCAAATTTAATAATCGTTTGCCCGATAATTTTCACATCAAAATACGAATTGAACCATTCGAATACCTCGATAAATCTGTCTGTCATAAATCTGGTAACTAAATATAAACTCCATTTCAGTATTCAGACGAATTATTAATGAATCGTTCCGGAATTCGCCATTTCTGCGAGCGTGGCTGTTTATTCGGAATTTTATCAAAATAACAAATTACGTTACTTTTCCTCGAGAAATGTAATCAAAATAATGAATTATGATACTTTTCCTCGAGAAATATTATCAAAATGACTAATTACGAAATTTTCCTGGAGACATTTTGTCAAAATAACGAATTACGATACTTTTCCTGAAAAAAATGTATCAAAATAACGAATTACCATACTTTTCCTCGATAAATTTTATCATAATAATGAATTACAATAATTTTCCTCTTGAAATTTTATCGCAATAACGACTTACGATATTTTTCCTCGAGAAATTTTATGAAAATAACGAATTACGATACTTTTCCCCGAGAAATTTTATCAAAATAACGACTTACGATAGTTTTCCTCGAGACCATCGAATTTATCGATTAAGCACAAATCTGGAGCGGTTGCATCTTCTGTCATATTACATTTCTCGGCGTCTCTCGATTCTCAATACATTGTAGCGCTCCGTCTCTTTCCGCGGTATCCGGTTTTGCGTGGGAGAAAGGGAGATAGACGGCTACAATGCAGTCGCTTGCTCGTCTGATAGCTCCTTGTGACGTCGGTTATTATTATGCTAAGGCAGTGGATTATAATCGACTCTTTACTTTGGAAATTTTGAATTCCAAAATTCTAAATATTATAAAAGCTGCATAAATATCGATCAAATTAATTAAGATTAAAGAGTTATTAGTTTCCATTATAACCATTACAATTGTGTAGAATATTAAATTATTCTTAAATTAAGAATGATTACACAGTAAATTACTTAAAATTATTCAAATTAACACGTTGACTGCCAAGGCAATAGTCAGGATTCTGGTATAAAAATCCAATCCTTTTATATTATTGAAATAATAATAATACTATATATTCATCATTAAAAATAATAAAGAATTTACTTTTTACAGGACTGCCCAACAAGAAAGGAGTGTTCAGGGTTCATCTATTTATGTTTTCCGTCTCTTTATTCTACCATAGAATCTAAACGCTTGAGCCGATTTAGAAGTGTGTGGTATTGTTGGGACTCTTGGGTCATCCCGAGTGTCATAGGGTACCTTAACTGTCAAAATATCAAGTAAATAGTTGTCTTAATGTCCAAATGTCAATAAATTAACATAAATATAAAGTGTTTAGTGTCAAATGAAAGGTCTGATTGACTACATTCCGAAATATATGTATCGATTTAGATAAATATATAAACCACAAATATGTAATAAAAACCGTGATGAAAATAATTATAAAGACAATGGTTCACTTTCAATACAGCAATTCCGAATTTCCTCATGTAACAAAATATTCTTGCTTTCGCCATCTACTCGTACGAGTATACTTGTAGTTGGCAGTCAATGAGTTAACAAAAAATAATTAACAAAAAAGAAGAAAGAATATAACAATTAACAAAAAAAAATATTAATAAATTACATTGGTCAGTACGATGCTGTTTTCAAAGTATTTTAAAATGTTTTATTGTACATGTTGATTTTAAGCATATACACCCGGATGGATCTCTTGGAAATACCTGTGATTTTAATGGTCTTTAATTTATCACTCTTTTTGTTAAAAAGATTAGGTTCTATGAAGAACCTAGTCGCCTGGAACTTGGTACTACTTATGGTATGATTGGTTGGAGGTAATGGGTTTTATTCCTGGTGTTATGCCGATGTACTTCCTCGTAGGATGTTACCTAACTCTTATTACAGTAGAATTCGCAAAGAGCTTCTTGGGCAAAGACTGCATATACGTTCAATATTCCCTAGTTTTTGGAAACGTTCACGACATGACTGTCAATACCCACTATCGAACGTATGTTTTTTTCTGAAGATTGAATACACTGTTGTGTGCGCTGCAGTACCCCATTTTTTATTTTTTTTTCATTTGTTGAGTGGGGCTTTTCTAAGGTCTTTATGAGCATTGTAACACTGCGACCATTGCTGATGTATTGTGTTCGCCACCTACTATAGTTCTGCGCTAAGCCTTGTGTCATTTAAGAACCGCAGCAGGCTTTTGGCGCCAGATTGTTTTACCTCCTCAGGTATGAGGTAATGACCACCCAAGTGGGTCTATCTTTTACGCATCAGCGGGCCACACTCGCACATGAGGTGCTGGGGAGTTTCCTCTGCTCCTTGGCAGAACCTGCACATTTTTGTGTCTCTGAGCTTGAGGTTGAACATGTGTTTGTTCAGGTCACAATGACCCGTGAGCGCCCTCACCAGTATGCGTAGGTTGTTCCTATTTAGCGACAAGGCCTCACGGGCAGTATAGAAAAACAAATAACTAGATAGTTACCCTGGTTAATAATACTTGAATTATTTTATAGTCATATAACGCTTATTGCTATTGATTTAATGGACATTTTAACGGTTGAAAATATGCATTTCGTAATGATTAATAAGTCGATACTTAAACTATCGACATGTGTCCAATCAAAAAGACATATACAGGCAAGTTTCACCGAGAAGGCGACCCAAATATTGGAATATATCGTGTAATGGAAATATACAAAACGTGGCTTGATTCAGGGGTATGTTTCATCATTTAGATTAGCCTAAATATATATTTTTTATTATTTTATTTCCATAATTCAAGTTACAAGTTACACAAAAAAAAATCCTTATCCTAACACAAAAAACATTTTATAATAAGTGTACATATTATACCTAGCTTAGAAAGGAAATTATTTTTTTTGACTCATCGGTATACAACCTCACTAGGTATGAACCTGTGTTGAGGTGGTACTAACATCGGTAAATTATTTTGAGGCGAGAGGGCAGGACTTAAGTATTATATAATACGCGAATAAAATTTGCAGTCTATTAATACGTTTGCAGAATTTTCAAACATTCATTCCATTTCCTCCCGGCATTTGAATAATAACACAAATACAGCGACAACCAATAAAGGCCCCACTTAAAACTACTTACATGTGTTCAATCAAACATAACATGGAAACGAAACAGTCTCTGCTTCAACGAATTTCGTCGAATCTTTTAATAGGAGCACAAAAAAGCGGTCGATTAGTCATACATATAGGATAGGATGAGTGATACACGCTCCAGCGAGCTCTGGAAATGACATTATAAAGTGCGTTTCTGAACAAAATAAGACGAACGGTTACGTAATCGAGGTTAAATAGTAAATCGCGGGTTCAACCGTTACGATCTTGCAAGAGGAGTTGACTTATAAGTTTCCTCAGGGGCACTCACAATAGATATTTCCGTCTTCATCTCAAAAAAATAGTTTTAAGTGTTCGCAACATATTCCCTCCTTGTTGGACTTCATTGTTCAGATAGACTCTGAACAATGGCCCGGGTAGGACTCTGGCCGTATGGTCAGTTTCCCCTGGGAATCAAACTTCTGGCGGTCCTGGACGGTCTGGGCACCGTGCGGCGTAAGCCAATCGACTGTGCGCTCTGACTAACAGGTTAAGAGTTTCAAGGCGATAGGTGAGGGCAGCAAACCCCGCCCACCGCCCGGGCAGTTATAACGACGAGGGTCGTCTTGTCTGCCCGGGATGTCGTGCTACGACAACCCTGCGCGTACCAGAAGGGTAAAACGCGCAGGGGGTGAAATAGGGTAAACCACCCCCCCGTACCGCCCCGAGAACCCATTTATTAGAAAAACACTCTGACTAACAGTCGGGGGAGTCTGGTAGCAGTACTGTTTCCTATAGAGCGGGGGTGGTTGCGGACCTTACGGCGACTGCTCTTGAAACGACCATCGGCCATCCGATCCTGGGTGAACAGCCGGGCAAAGGTCGCTGTGGTCCGCGATAGATTCGGTATACACCGTTTCACCGCTTCGTAAGGGAGACGACCGCGCAAGCGACCTCGAACTCGTAACCAATCGAGAGACCGGAGTTATCTGGTCACAATTGGAAGTAAGGGCGTGAGTGTCGGCCCGCCAGGTAACATTCCTGGCTATCTCGCGGTTAAGGCGTTGGCCTCTTACGGGCTTGTGACGTAGCTAGGTGGTGGACTGTTTTGTCCCCAAGTCTTCTACGCTCACTCCAGGGAGATAGAACGACTAATCGTTAAAACTTCCCGAGGTGACGGGCTCGCCCGCTGTAGTCGACAACCCAAGTTGTTCAGAAAGACTAATAGAAGTCATACTATCTCTCGGTATTATTTCTGTGATGTAATCAGGTTATATAAAAATGCGATTGATGGTTCTAATAATTGAATGTTATTATTGTTATCATTGGGTAAATTACTGGGTTTTTATAAACAATCAGTCCTTTTTAAAAAAAACTATTCAGTATCACTTTAAATACCAAAACAAGCTGGCCATCACCCTGTCGGCTGACAGAATCTGCTGAGCTTTCTTTGGATACGAGGGACCGCGTCGTCTCCACGTTTAGCTTGTTAATTTGGTTTATGGAGTACTGTGGTTAACCCACGTTACATCCGCAGTACCAAATCTGTCCAAAAACTCTGGAAGATCCGCTTCAAAAGGACTAAACACTTTCTTGAAAGCGTAAGAGGAGTACGATAGTCAAAAACCTCGGAAGCCATTTCGCAGAATTCTCAGTTTATCTTAGATTAAGCGTTTGGGCGCCTTCGTGGAGGAATACACACACACAGGGAGACAGACAGATACACAGACTTCAATCTGGAAGTGGCCTTAATCGTCTAACGGGGGCTCAAAATGGCTATTTCCGTTTTCAGCTAGGAAAAATGTTAGCGCGTTCACAATACTTTCCCTCCTGATATGTTGGTGGGCCGGTAAAGTAGAAACCGAAGAAACGAGTTCATTAAAGGGTGTATCCACGGGCCCCCCTCCCGCGACGCTGTGCAGTCCCCTTAATCGTCGACGTCGCCCATTCATACTCAAGTCAACCTCGGCAGAGAATATTAATGCGAAGCACACGCACACACGCGCGCAGATCCATGCACATACACCCAGGACGCGAGCACGCGCGCATGTATGCTATTAATTTTCTATTGGAATAATGCACAATTTTGAAACAATCCAAGGCGCGGTCGCTATGCGACATTCGCATTTCTCCGCGAGATATATATTATAGCTAAGATATATATTATATCTAAGATAGTTAGTTAACCGTCGAATCGCCTTACTTGAGAGGGTATCCTTATTTGAGACAAAACTTCCAATAAACTTTGATTGATTTTATTTCCACTTTTCAAAAACTTTCGAAAAATCTTCAAGCATCGAAGTTGCTTGTGTTCATATTTTTTTGCTTTTGCTGAAGACATTTTTGGTTATACCAGATTACGAAGTCGCGGCACGAAGGTAAGCTTTGTTTTTATCGAAATAAACTTCGAACTATATCGTGATGTAGAAGAAGAGACATATTTAATTAATGTACTAAAAACTGTATCAAAAATATTTGCAATAATGCAGTAATACAATTATATATTTTTTGTAAGGTTTTGGCTTTTTTTGTGGTAATATTGACTTTTTTCAGGTTTTCAAGGTAGATTTAAGTTCTTTAACGTATATTTTGTGACAATTGAGTAGATTAACATGCATGCCATTGATTTGGCACCACAAATTAACATTAACCCTTCAGGCCTCGGCCCCTCAGCCGATTGACAAGTTGCTGTCCCAAAAAAAATTAGTAAAAATTAGTAAAAAAATTGAATTACGACACTGTCTCACCAAAACATTAATTACTGCCAAACCACTGTACCCATAATTAAAATGAAACATATTACCATAATGAAACATAATAAAATAAAACAAATTAAATTAAAATAAAATTATAACGGGGCAGTCACGCTGAATCGTTTTGTGGCCGATATCGGCCAATCGGGGCCTGGGGGGTTAAAAAACAATTTTATTTCAATATTTCGGTGGTTTTTATATTTTTCAAAATAAAAACATTACGAAAGCTTTTTTTTGTACTTTATTCATAACGATTCTTTATAAGTTTAAAAATGTCTCAAGTTAAAATATAAGGATCTAATGTGATTCTTTCATGTATTTTTCATGCCTGTCTCAAGTATGGCAACTTTGGCAGCTAACATGAGACAGTAGGTTTTTATTTTTTTTTGTGTGAAAATTTAAATTAATATTATATTTCCATGTTATATATAGTAAACTTATAGACTTTCACCTGAAAATTGGTTGAAAGTTTGTTGCCATTAATCCATTGTATATTTATTTTGCCATTAATTCAGTTAAAGTCAAAATCTGTCTCAAATAAGGCGATGCGACGGAACGTGTCCGGGCCAGGTTAGGACACGTCTCTCCAAAATTATGCGCTTTGGATCATGTTGTTCGTCTCTTGTAGGTCCTGGTGTGGGGGTTGGGGTTTGTCAGCTGCGGACAGGATAGTAGGTGGACTTCATCCTGCAGCGTTCCACAGTCATATGTTGGATTCGCTGGGTAGCCCCAGCGTACGTGATTTACTCAGTATCTTGGCACAGTGTCGTTTGGCCCGATGGTAGAAGGATTGGACGGTGAGTTCAGACTCACCGTTTAAAGTCAAAGAACTGAGGAATATTCTGGATTCCAAAACACTAAAAACTGTTTATTATGCTTTATGTGAATCGATTATTACTTACGGCATAATTGTATGGGGTGGATGTGGTAAAACCCTGCTAGAGCCATTGCAAGTTGCGCAGAAATTTATATGAACAATTATTCTACGTAGACCATATCGCCATCCCACTAATGAACTTTATAAGGAAGCTACTTGGGTTGTCGACTACAGCGGGCGAGCCCGTCACCTCGGGAAGTTTTAACGATTAGTCGTTCTATCTCACTGGAAGTGAACGTAGAAGACTTGGTGACAAAACAGTCCACCGTCTAGCTACGCCACAAGCCCGTAAGAGGCCAACGCCTTAACCGCGAGATAGCCAGGAATGTTACCTGGCGGGACGACACTCACGCCCTTACTTCCAATTGTGACCAGATTACTCCGGTCTCTCGATTGGTTACGAGTTCGAGGTCGCTTGCGCGGTCCTCTCACTTACACAGCGTCCTATGCCCGGCTGTTCACCCAGGATCGGATAGCCGATGGTCGTTTCAAGAGCAGTCGCCGTAAGGTCTGCAACCACCCCCGCTCCGTAAACAGTGCTGTTTCCAGACTCCCCCGACTGTTAGTCAGTGTGCACAGTCGATTGGCTTACGCCCTAACAGGAGCGCCAGAATGTTGATTTTTAGGGGAAACTAGCCCTAAGGCGAGAGTCCTACCCGGGCTCGCACTTGATGCGTGGAGGCTGCCGGATGGGTGTTGACCAGTGAGTGTGACCAACCCTGAACAGAATGGGTCTTCGCGGCCAACTGAGCAAGGGCCTATTAGCTCCCTTACATTCTTTCCATCTATCTTTTTTTCTTCTTCTGACAATGCACGGAGCTATTTATATTACGGTGAACGTTGTGAGTGCTCCATTATGCCTGGCGCGTTCCCTCGTAATAAGATGTTAGTACGCATCTCATTATTGGTAATGCCGACTCAAAATTTCTTGGGTTTTATACTGGGCTATTACGAAGACTAATGCAGAGGTTGGCCTACGAGGATGTTGAGTAGGCGACACGCGGTATGTCGGAATGAATCCGCTACAGATGCGGTACGGCTGCTAAAATCAGCCATTGGCCCGTACCTAATTGCTCAGCCGCGTATTATATTTTTTGATATTTTATTTTTACCATTAAAGAATAGGAGCTGATGAAGGGCCTTTAGTAGGAAATCTATACTAATATTATAAAGAGGTAAAGTTCGTCACGTTGTAGGAAGTAATCTCTGGATCTACTGAACCGATTTTAAAAATTCTTTTACCAATAGAAAGCCACGCTATATGTGAGTGTCATAGGCTATATATTAATCCGAAAAATGCAAAGACCTTTTCGTGGTAGTCGGATTTGCAAAGTAAGTCGGAGAATAACCGGTCGAACGAAAATGTTTCTAACTAACGCTGCCTTAACGATGACAGATATATGATTGAGATCTAGAGAAAAGTTGTAGAGCTTGATTATGACTACAAGAAAGTCAGCGACAGTAGTATTTTATAAAGTCACAAGAAGTAGTATTTTATATTAAAAAAATAATTTAAATCGTTAGGTCATGTTTATTGGTCATATTATCAACAATTATGAATTCTTTTCAAAATAAGTAAATTTATCGTCTCAAGTGTTTAAAACAAAAGACTTTTCCCTTTTACTGCATATAATTTCATTTTTACTACATAAATAGTCAGAGATAATACGCTCACAAATAAGACACTCACAAATAACGGTAATATAAATTGGCATGCAAATATATACATACAAATGCAGTAAAAATATAACCCTCCTTTTGACAGTGAGGAAATAAATCATAGCACTCAGTACTAACCTAACCACACTCAAAATTTCATCACAAGTAAAAAGTTTTACCGCCCAACGAAGTGGGCACGGGTCAGCTAGTTTTAAATTGAGTTTTACAGAATACCGAATGGTTCAATACAGTTGCCCACATGACGTATTTCAATTACATGTTTGAAAATATGTTCATGGCATGTTCACTACCGGTTTTTTATAAAATATTTGTGGTTTATATATTTATCCATATAGATACATGTATATATCCGAAAGGTACTCAATTAGACCTTTAATTTGACACTAAACACGATATATTTGTGATAATTTATTAACATTGGACATTTAGACGACTACTTTTTTGATATTTAGACAGTTAAGGTATCCTATGACACTCGGGATGACATAATCATTCTTACAATACCACACACATCTAAATAGGTTCAAACGTTTAGAAGTTATGGTGGAATAAAGAAACGGAAAACATACATAGATGAACCCTGAACACATTCCACAAATTTTTTGATGGGCAGCCTTGTAAAAACATGACTGCGTTACAGAAAGTGAACTATTGTATTTATAATTATTTTTATTTTTGAAGTATTTGTGGTTTATGATTTCTCCATATATATAGGCGTATATGTCCGAAATTTACTCAATCAGACCTCTAATTTGACACTAAACTCGATATATTTATGTTAATTTATTGATATTTGGAGATTTGGACATTTAAACAACTATTTACTTGATATGTGGACAGTTAAGGTACCCTATGACGATTCTAACAACACCACACACTTTTAAATCGGTTCAAGGGTTTAGATAAATAAAATACAAACGGAGCTGCCATGGAATTCCCCGACCAAAAATCGGGCCCATCATCTATAATTATTACACTTCTGGGAGGTGAACGGTGGATTCCGGACTAACGACCTGCTTTGGTAGGTTTAGGACTGCTGTCTTGCCACATGTGACCGTTCAACTTACCACCCATTCACTCCCCTTTCGAAGCCATAGAATTTGAGATGCGGAAATCGCGGTTTTAGATATTTTTTCTAGAAAGGAGTTGATTATTTTCCTGGAGAGACCAAGGTCTTTAAAAAGGTGAAACAAAGATTTAGCTGGCAGACCACGAGCGCCTACTTCCACCGAGTGAAGGTGAACAGAGAAGCCGTTCCGGCTGACGGCATTTGCGAGATCATAGTATTTATTTAATTTGTACTCGTGGTCTTTTGGGATATTTGATTCCCATGGAACAGTTAATTCTACGATAAGGACCATCTTCCGAGATAGATAGTAAATATCTGGACGCAGGGCTGCGCATCCGAGACTTTCAAGGAATTTATACTGCTCAGAGACCGAATCGACCTCCATAATCCAATCTGAAGCTTTCTCGATTATGGTGGAATAAAAAAAACGAAAACATACATAGATGAACCCCGAACACATTATACTCCTTTTTTGTTGGGCAGTCATGTAAAACGGTCTTTTATTGTATTCTCGTGGTATTCTCCTTTATTTGTATATTTAGAATTCCAGTCTTATAATCATAATAACTTTCAAATATTGTTTTTTTTTTCAAAAATCTCACAGTAAATTAACATAGTACAAACTATGATTTAACGGTATGATAAGTTTTTAGATCCTGCGATTTAAATTGCGATAGTAATTTGTATTGGCGTTTTGTGTGAAGAGCTACCCATTAACCGAACGCCTTAGTTTGAATCTTACAAGAAATATCGTACGTATATTAAATATTCAATAAGGAGTTGGCATTCCAATCAAATTTATGATCAATTTGTCATTATGGGGGGCAATTTGGAGGAATCGAATCGAAAAGAATGAGAAAAAGGCGCGCGCGCCGTCTTAAAATGGCCGACTTCCTGTGCGATCGACCGATCGATCGACGATTGCACGCCAAATCAAGATGGCCACCTTTCCGGTATGTCACTCCATTGTTATAACCGGGCGAGTGTGTGCTTTACGTAATTTTATTATTTTAATATAAATAACATATAGGTCATAGCGCCTATATATATATATACCGTGAGTTTTTTTATTATTTATTTATTTATTTATTTATTTCCCGATACATAACCTTACAGATGATTCCTAATCGTTAATTATTTTTCTAGGCTATTATTCTAGATTAGAACTATTATTCTACTATAGACTATTATTATAACTACTGTTAATAATATTATTATTACTCTGCTCCATTACTATTACTATAATTATTATTCTAATGTACAGACTATTATTCTAGACTATAGCAAACGAGACAGAGAAATCCGTTAGAGAGTAATATTAAACGATTATACTTACATATATCTAATGATTATCTAACCTTTCTTATTATACTAGTTACTACTTTTTAACAATTTTAATACTACATACTACATATTTATCTAATTACTTGATTGCTAAGAAATGCCATTACCGTACTTTGCAGCATTAGTGACATCCTTGAAGTGAATGGATCAATACGAGTAAATAAAGAAGTTTTGATAATTTTTTTTAAGAAAAAAAGGTGAAATATTGCGTATATTGTATAATCGCGATATTTTACATACCGCTAGATGTCGCAGCGCGATCAACGCATTTAATACTTTTAAAAATTATATATTAGGGATTCGAATATCATAATGATTACTACACTATCACAATATTTTCTAGCCTGTTTAATATTTTCTATAAAAGCTCATATGTATATTAACATTATAAACACATTGTGATATATATTATATATATTTATATAAACTATACATTTACATTTTATTATTGCCTAATCGTATTATTTATATTAATTTATTATTTGTGCACGTGTACCCTATGAATGTATATATCTATGTATGTTATATATTATTATATATCAAAAATATTTATTCGATCTCAATAAATAAGCGAGATATAGACATTCAAAAAGCGCCAAACCCATACATTTCGGTACGTCAAGTTTTTTTATTTTAATTAATACATAAACACCTATTTGGCGGTAGATTAGATTAGTTCTTTTTAAAAACAACCTTAAAAACTGAGTTTAAAAAGACTTTTTTTTTTGTATATAAATTTGGTCTTGAAATTTTACGCGTCCGAAGCTTTTTTCTTTCACATTTAGCATTACAATGATCGAATCTACTAGTATTTCATCATTTTTTCGATATCTGAGAAAGGTTTTTATACTGCAATAGTTCCATTGATTATTATCCATTCCATGCCAATAATCATCAACTGTCATGCCAATAACCATCACCTTTTATTTAGTCTCGATACCTTATCCCAATAGTGGTGACGCCATGTTATTAATTCCTGTTAAAGCAACATACGTCTCTGATTCTTTATCGCCTGTGTCTCAGCAGTTTCCTGCCGTTTTGTTTGTTTATAAAATAACTGGCAGGCGAGAAAAAAAAACAATTGTGAATATTAACGATAAGGGACATAACGATTTAACTCAGCTAGAATTACAGAGCTTAATCGACACAGGCTTGCAATATGAATCATGTGCCAACTGCCAAAGCAGATTCGGAGAAACGAATATTTTCTGGAAAGATAAGAGTACCATTCTCGTTCATTATAAATGGGATAATAACGAATTTACCGTGTGAACTTTGTAACACTTGACGTTATATTTTTTTATTTGTTGTATGGGGCTTTTCTAAGGTTTTCATGAGCCTTGTAACACTGCGACCATTGTTGGTCTATTGTGTTCGCCACCTACTATAGTTCTGCGCTAAGCCTCGTGTCATTTTAGAACCGCAACAGGCTTTTGGCGCCAGATTGTTTTACCTCCTCCTGTTTTACCTCTGCCTAAGAATTGGCATTTTTAGTCCAACTAGTTGACGTTTATTGGTAAATGGCACGAGGACGGTATTATCGGCGTTAGCCGATAATTCGTTCTCTCTGCACCAATTGCTATCTGTACTTTTAGTTTAAAATGCATAACGTAGATTTAATTTGATTATTTAACATTTTACTGACAATTTGAATATTACGATGATTAATTTTACTACGTATCTTTTCGAATTACTAACTACTTCAAATATTAGGCTTCTATTTCGATTATTTATATTTATAGTTTGACAATCTAGTAGTTAATTCTTGACTACCTATGTATGTTCAGTAGAGAGTAGTAACGAAACTTACTACCTAACCCAATTATTTTGACACGTCCAAGAAAGAGCGGTCTTTAGCCGTCAATTCGAAACAACGAAAATGTAATGTAATGTAATGTAACGATTGTTAACGCATTTTGCATCATGTGTGAGATCGTGTTTGGGCAGAAGCCCCGCACAATGACTACTAGGTCATCCATCAGCATAGCCCTGTGCAGGAGTTGATTTATTGCAAGAGTCCATAGTAGGGGCCAGAGTACGCCTCCCTGCGGACAGCCTCTTGTGGTTTGTTCCGTGAAGAGCTACCTTGGCCGTGGGGTTTGAGAGCATCGCTTTCACCCTTGATGGTTGTGGTATTGTCAACTTGTTTCGACTCTAGCGCCTTCACCGGTGATTTAATTGGGGTTTTATCGAAGGCGCCCTCAATGTCTAAAGATAGATAGATAGATAGATAGATTTTTATTCGAAGTAGACTTACAGTACTTTCCGAACGTCTTATGTTTCTAGACATTTATGCCTTGCTTGTAGGCTTTACCATTGATTACTACACTATATAATCAATAGCTTTACATAATAGTAATAATAATAACAATAACAACACTTTACAAATGGTTTTCATAGCTATGTTACACAAAAACGACTTGACCAGACCAATGTATCGCTTATAAAATCTTCAATTTTATAATAGCCTTTAGAGCACAAAGTATCTTTTTAACAATTTTTCTAAATTTAGTGTCTGGTAAAAGGGTTAGTTCCTCAGGCAAAGTGTTATAAAAGCGAACACCGTCTCCAATGAAAGATTTACTCACTTTTGCTAACCTAGAGCCCGTAATGGCTAGTTTATTTTTGAACCTGGTGTTCCTATTGTGAATGTCACCCAACCTACGGAACCTGTGCAAGTTTTTACGAACATACATTATGTTACCGAATATATACTGACTATAAACCGTCAGAATATTCATCTCTTTAAATGTCTCATTTAGCGATGTTCGGGAGTTTAAACAATAAATAGATCGTATGGCTCTTTTCTGCAAAGTAAATATCGTTTGCATATCGGCTGCGCGGCTCCAGAGCAAAACCCATACGACATTGTGGTATGGAAGTAGCTGAAATAGACAGTTCTGGGTAGCTTCATCAGTTAGTTGCCTTATTTGACGTACCGCAAATGCTGCCGAGCTAAGTCTTCCTGCTAATAATTCAATATGAGACAAAGATGCGCATAATGCGATTTGTTTTTCTTCCAACGCCTTTGTTTGCCTTCCAAGCACTTTACGTTGTGGCGATGTTGCAACCGCCGTTGTCAAGGGTATACTGAAGTGCGCTCGGCGACGGGCATTAATAGCATTTCCACGTATAAGAGATTGCCTTTGGATTGCTTTTAAATGTTACTTTGAGTATTTATTAGAATCTTAATATAGTTTTGATTAAATTTCGTTGATTATTTTTGACCGGTTACTATACGTAAGTAAGTCTCAAAAATATCAGTTCATATTATTTTAATATCATAAATGAAAATAGTAATACTTGCGTGCAACTCTTTAAGTCTTGCGGACATACAGCAAAGGAAAAAATGAATAAGTAATAGGTAAGCATAGAGAGGCCAGTATTCCGTTTCTCGCAGGCTTAAACTGACTGAGCTGGTGCAAAAAATAGGAACTTTAGCAGTTTCGTTAATTTGTTGGTATTCCGTTTCATCAAAATTAAGAACCGGACTTACATACATCCTAACATTTTACAAGCGGTGTCTTAATTTTGACAGCTCGGCCACTCGCTCGGACGCCCGTCATCGGCTCGTCACCGCGCAACAAAGGCCGCAACAATCCGCAATAAATTTAAACTGAAATACCGCTAACACCAGGCAGAGGCCGCGCAAGCGATTTCGAATCCGCGACCAGACTGGAGAACGGAGAAATCCGGTTAAATCTAGCAGTGAAGGAGCAAGGTCGGCCCGCTGGTTTCACTTCCCAGTGCCATGCGGTAAGGCGTTGGACTCTCACTGGCTCGTCGGTGGAGCTACACAGTGGACTGTTTTTTGTCTTGACGGTCACTCCGTGAGAGATAGAATAAATAGAATAAAATAGAATAACTTTATTTTGCTAAAAATCATTACATATTAAAGATTAACTGATTAAAAAAAATATGTATGCACAAATAGTGGACATATCACTATAACAATATCTTACAGTGAGCCATTTGATAAAATATTTTTTAAATATCATCGTACAGTATACATAGAAGTAATAAAGTTACGGAAAAATACGGAACCCTATTTAGAAATTGTAAATACTATCGTGATCTTTATTAAATTCTCTATCAAAGGTAATATTTCGTTTTGCTTATTTACGTACAAAAATATTTAGATATTAGGTCATAAAAACCAATAAAATTTTTGATGATTTCTCGATTAAAAAATGATGATGTTTGACAATGGAATTTTACCAGAAATATCTGACGCGCGAAATTATTCTAGCGGCCGTCTATGTATCTATGGTAATAATGAGATATTTGGTATGGATTTTAGGATGCGATCGAATTAGAAAATAATATTACTGTGCAAGCCGTCAAATTGGTCGTTACGTAGTCAACGGTGTTCTGATGTGCAACCAAATTTGGTCGTTACGTAGCCGAAAATTAAAAAAGAATTTAAAATAAATAGAACGGCCTGGCATCGTTAAAGATCTCTGTGGTGAGGTTCGACCGTTGTGTTGACTCGGCCCGGTGGCATAGTGGTTAGGTCGCCTGATCTTACATTGTAAGGTCCCGGGTTCGATTCCCGGCTGGGTCACCATTTTCCGTTGGAATCAAATTAACGGAATTGCATTTTCAATTCTGTCGATCGAATGCAATAACAAGACACACACTTACAGACATGAAGTGAAGTGACACGCACACATACATATAACACGTCATAGTAGGGTTGGTTGTAAGACATTGTCATATGACAATAAAACCGCCCATTATGACATTTTCACATTAAAGAGTATATACAAACAAACATCCCTAGATGATACTTCTACATTGAGGGTCATCCACGCAAGACCTTCAAGGAATTGGAAGTCACCTTTTGAGTCTTCGTTTCCCTACTCAATTTCGTGAATTAAATGATGCTTTCGATCGTGTTGCAAGAGCGAACGCTTGAATATGAAACCTTGTGTCAAATGCGCGACAGGCGCATCGTCCACCTGTCTGTCTCTCCAAATGACGTTACATGTCGCTTTCAGCGTAGGCTATTTCCTTTTATACCAGAAGCTTTTGTTCTAGTATTGCATAGGAATCCACAAAGTCACAATAGACGATAACGCGTATGTGGATTGTTCAGTTTTGAATGTAATATTTCTGCACCATTTCTACCGTCGTAAATGAAAACACCCCTTCAGCTACGTAACGACCAAATTTGATTGCACATCAGAACACCATTGACTACGTAACGACCAATATGGGCGGCTTTCTCCCGGAGCGCACAGTAATGTTATTTTCTAATTCGAACGCATCCCAAAATCCATACCAAATATCTCATTAATACCATAGATACATAGACGGCCGCTAGAATAATTTCGCGTGTCATTTCGCTGATATTTCTGGTAAAATTCCATTGTTAAACATCATCATTTTTTTTTCGAGAAGTCATGAAAATTTTTATTGGATTTTATGAGCTAATATCTAAATATTTTTGTACCTATGTTAATAAGTAAAACGAAATATACCTTTGATAGAGAATCTAATAAAAATCAGGATAGTATTTACAGTTTCTAAATAGGGTTCCGTATTTTTCCGTAAGACAAGTACAAGTTAGAAATGCCAAGTTAGAGTTTTTTTCACTTTTTCGACTTTCTCATATTTATACATAATTATCTTATTGTTTTTTAAAATGAGATTTCAATGATTCTTTTTATGATTGCTATAGTTATAGTACTTTTTGTCGAGCGCGGCGATATTGCAAGAAATTCTAATAAATTGCCGCGGTCTGCCATGAAATTATGCCGCTACTCGAAGGGGTAACTTGAAAAAAGACGTTTTGAGAAAAACGCGGTCAAAGTTTAGTTATTAAATATTTGTTTTCATGAACAAAGTAAGCAATATAGATTATTTCTTTTAATCTTTAATGTTAAAAAATAGTTAGAATTTCAATTCTGCATAAAAATATATTTTAAATTATAATTGTTTAATTAATTAAATTAGTTATTGTGTTTTAAATTAGGAAAATAATTTGATAAATTTTATATTTTTAAGCTATAACACCGTAACTGAGTGGTTACTGTGTTATAGGTAAATTTTACTCATTACTGTGTTCTAACCATGTAAAATAAATATATATTTTTTAAATAAATAAAAAACTGCAGGCACCTTAAACACAGTAATTGAGATACTGTGATTAATTCGTTTAATAATAAATTCACTTTTAACAAAATTTTACCTAAAACCATTGTATCTGAGGAAGCCGTGATGTAACCAAACAAAAATATTTCTGTAATGCTTATAAGTATTAAAAAATGTCACAGTAAATAATAGGTTACTGTATTTTAACTTAAAAAATTATACATACTGTGTTTTTATTGAAAATATTCAGATTTTTTAAAAAATACTGTGTTTTTATCTAAGGTATCTCGGTAACTATCCATCGACAGACAAACCGAAAAATTTGCCTTATAGTACTCCAACTCGTGATTTTAAAGAACTAAACTTGTATAAACACAGTAAATGAAGTTACTGTGTTTTCATTTACGACCCGTCCTACCAACCGCGGTGAAAGTAAAGTATTGTGGACGCACTAATTTTTTTTCGATATGAGAACGGATATATACATTTTGATCCCCGCCATCCTGAGACGATTAACACTGAAGTCTGTCTGTGTGTCGGTCTGTCCGGCTGTGTGTCTGTCTCTGTGTGTGTTTGTGTTGTGTATTCGTTCACGATAGCGCCCAAACACTTCATAGAATAGAATAGAATAGAATAATTTTATTGTGCTATAAAAAAAACATAACTTAATGAATATTACACTGGTTTTATAAAAAAGACAATTTATGCACAAATGGCGGACTTATCGCTATAGCGATATCTTACAGTCAACCATTTCATAAAATAATTCCTAATTTTCACACCAAGAAGTAGTAAAGTTTAATTTAAAATTACTTATACAAATATATGTCAGTAACTTATGCTAAGGTTGCCCAGGGAAGGATAAAGGAGAGGACAAGGTGAGGTATTTGGTTAGTGGCTGTGTAAAAATAAATCTTTCTTAAACAACGTTTTGAAAGTATGCAGCGAAGGTGCATGCCTGATAGAGTGAGGGAGCTGATTCCATAAACGAGCAGAATGGACTGTAAAAGAGTGTGTGTGGACAGAAGAATGATGTATCGGAATGGCGAGTGTGTTATCCCGGCTTGATCGAAGTGGAAGACCGTGGCCTCCCAAAGGGTGGAAATTCTCCTTGAGATAGGAGGGTGAAGTGGGGTTATTGAGTAGGTATGTTGTAGTGTTGGACCGAAATTACATTGTGAATTTTTAGCCTGGAATATCTAGTATGCAAGCGACATAAATAATACCTAAAGTCCGTTCGTCATGTTAAATAAAATACTACATTTATAAAAATTATATTATTTTAATATCATGGAAACTACTACTACAAAATATACTACGAATTGGCGCGCCGGGTAGGTTGGGTTGGTGCGGCCGTGGGGGGGGGGGGGGGGGGGTAGGCTTGTCTACTTCTCATGAAAGTTTCGGGGTGATACAGCCAAATTTTTTCCTGTACACATTTGATCATAATAATGTAATTAACATAAAAAAAGTACATAATTCAACAAAACAACAAAATACAATAATAGTATTTTTCTTTCTCTATTTCTTTATTTTAGGTGTTTAAATGTCGACCTACGCGATACACTTTTGGATGAGGAAATACAAAAGCCAGCCGAGTAATTGCCACTTTGCATCCAATAAAGTTCCCGAGTTGACGTTCTAAAACTGTCACTTAGTTTGCAAATTCAAAGTGTTGACAAAGATCATTAATTTATAGCTCGGAGAATCTTCACGCTTGCCAATTCTCGAAAATGATGTTCTCGTGCACCTGTCCTGATAAAATCTACTCAAATTAGCAGTTAAAATTGTCTTGTAATTAGAGACATTTGTTCTTACTGCAATCTTTCCGGGGGTGTATCTCCGGAACTACATAACCGATTTGAAATAGAGTAGTTGCATAGGATAGAGATGGGTCATGAGAAGGAACAGTCAATTTTAATTTCAATTTATTTCCAAAAAAAATCCTAACAGATTGTAGAAACGTAATATCTACGTACATTTAAATTACAGTCTATTAGTCCTTTTTTACAATATCTATATTTATCACCACGTATATACAGTTCAAACGTACTTCATTATTGCTTTTAGGACATCAAAATCATTTTTAAGATGTATTTACTAAAACCACAAATTAATATATATATATATATCGACTGACACCCCCTGGGGGTTGTTCGCAACCCCCCTAAAAGGTCGCAAACCACTGGTTTAAAACCACTGGTCTGTCAGATTGAATGTGTGCCAGTGTACATTATTTGAACATACTGACTTCTATGTTTACATTGCAGTATATCATAAATCGTTCAATATGCATTGAAATTATGTTAAATGAAGTTATATATATATTTTAAAAACAGTTCTAAAACATAATTATGTATTTTTTTTTAATTTGAATTAGTGGAGATAAGGCTTATTTTCTGTGGTACACCGCGTTTTGATGGGCGTCAGCGGCTCCCCCCTTTGCATACAAGGCCCCGCCCGCGGCCCCCCCACTACTCCGCGCACGCGGCGCACGCCCAGCGCTGACATTTAGATTTGGATTCATCGTGTAAATCGCATTTCGGATTTCGAGGAGAATTGGCACACGGCAATTGTCAGCTTTCAAAATAAATCTGGGAATGTCACACAGCGGTACACAGCGGCCGGCGCGGCGCGCGCGCCGGCCGACGATGAATGTCGTAACAAATCAGGGTTGCGCAATGGTGGACGCGTGCGCACAGAGGCCGCCCTGCACGCAGGGCGCAGTACGGATCCTATTCTATCTAACCAAACGCGAAATCGTTGCGTCCTCTCTCTATCAGATGATGTATTTCTCTTCTAAATTGATGCAGTAGTTACGGTGATATGAGTTCGATAAGATTGCATTGTATCAGAAGGTCATGAGGTACGAGGAGGTATCCCGGCGAGCCAGCTATACGTCCTCTCTTTATCACAGGGGTTCTCTTATAAATCGATATAGTGGTTCCGACGATATGAGCCCGAAAAGACTGTATTGTATCAGAAGGACATGAGATACGAGGAGGTATTCCGGCGAGCCAGTTAGGCGTCCTCGATCTATCAGATGATGTATTTCTCTTCAAAATCGATGCAGTTGTTCCGGAGATACGAGCCAAAAAGGATCGCGTTGTATCAGAAAGACATGAAGTATCAGGAGGTATTCCGACAAGCCATTTAGCCAATATCATGGAATTAACTATCATGGAATATAATAGAATCATGGAATATAATATAACAATAAAATTAATTCTAAACATATCGCATGGAAGGAATACAATACGAGGAATAAATCCAATTTCCATATAAACCGACAGCGACTTAACAAAGTGCGATACGGTTTTATTCACCAAAATTTGTATTGCTATAATAAGATTCCAGAGCAAATGAGAGCCTTGGAGAGGACCAATTCAAAAAGTAATTGTAAATAATTGGGTAAGAAACCCAATTTATGGTATAAGGGAGTTTGAAAATTCAGAGTTTATTGTCATGTTGATGATTATTTAAAGTAAATTTTTAAACATATTGGTATTATGATAGCTGACATTCTAATTCTCATATAATTTATTTTACATCTATCATCATTTTGGCATATTGCTGGATTGACAATAAAATACTTTTATTTTGATTATTCTACGTGAAATTTTCATTTCTATTTTAATATATTATTCTCCCTGACTATTAAATGACATTAGTATATTTTGATTATTTGTATGTAGGTAATATTGAATATAATATTACCGCCATGACAACCATCATGATAGTTATGTTTTTGATAATAACATTTTTAGCATTTAATTTTGTGACGCATCCAAGTGTAGGAATGCCTATCTACTGGAGTAGGTGCTTGTATTGTATTCAAGCAATCATGTTCTTTGTGAACGGTGCCTTTAGCAGCGTTTGATTCAGAAGATCAATCATCATAATATGAGAGTTGGCACCATTTTCTGACGATTCCTGGTATATACATTTCTCTGCAACCAACCCCTGAACGGATGATGAGAAAAGCGCGGCGACACGATCTCGCAGCGTCTCGTCTATCAAAAGTTAATAATAAACATAGAGAGACAAAGCGCATCGGATTTGTTGGAAAGTGGCATTTTGCACTGAGGTTATTTCGGACCCAGACGTCTGCCCATAAAGGCGCGCACGTAAAACAAACACGTTGCTTGGCGTACACGAGATTCAATACTGAATTAGAGAAGATTGCGGTAATGCAGCGCAAAACTACAATAGCGAAATTATTGTCCTACAATATGAAATAACGATTTTTCAAATCAGTTGAGCGGTTGCTGAGATACGTACGGATTATCAAACACATTAACTCTAAAGTCTTCCTAAATGGCATCCCTTATCATGTGACGTCATCTTTTAAATCTTCCTTATGCACGTTTTTTTTATGGGAGTTGAATCAAATTGCCGATAGGCAACAAGCAGGTTCCAAAATAAGGCATTAAGCTTTGTGGCTAAAAAACAAAAATTTAGCCCCATAGACTAAACAATCGAAAATCGAATATATTTTTGTGGAGAAATGTCCAGAAGTGACCAAATTCTTCTCCAAAACCTTACGCAGATGACGATTATGTCCGATAAAGTGGTAAAACTTGCCCATGGGATCAGGCAACCATGAATCAAGTACGAAACCCCAAAATGTATTACATTTTTCTTTTAAACCCTATCCGCAGCAGCAGGAGATCATGTTTCGCAAGGAGGTCTCTCATATTCTTCTATCATATGACGTCACGATCTTCCAAATCGTTTGAGCGGTTGCTAATACGTACCGATTATTAAACACACCGACTCAAAAGTCATTCTGAATGGCATCCGTTTATCAGTGACGTCAACTCCTAATCTGGCCTCATACGCTTTATTAGTGCTGGTTTTTTGATAGGATTTGAATTAAATGGTGGCATTTGACACTATTGAATTTTCAAATTTTTCATGATTATTTCATACAACATTTTTTGAACTTAGCCTTGGTATGTATACTAAGTGTAATAATCTTGATAATCAGAGACATATTATTATAATAATATATCTATTAGAATATGGTTTTGACTATTTCTATTCTATATTTATTGTTGTAATTTTATATTTGCAATATTTCTAATTTCACTTTTCTGTATTTTACATTTATAATTAATTGGATATTTTTGGGGGGGAATGTCCAGGGGTTACCAGATTCATCATCAAATCTTCAGGCAGACGATGATTATGTAACGAGTGTTATAGCTAGAAATGGTTCATTCAGCCCATCCGACCAGGGCAACATGAATCAAGCACAACACCCCAAAAAAAAACAATTTTGTTTGAATCCCCAACCGCAGCAGCTGCAGGAGTCTATGTTTCGCAAGGAGGTCTCTCATATTCACCTTACAAGAACCAAGGCCTCGGTTTACGCTAATAAAATTCAAATTTGGAACGTTCATCTGTTGATTTCAATCGCAAAGGTCTGTCTCTTTCGTTAGAGTCCAGCGGATCGGCTGACCCGTTGAAAAACCTCCTCGTGCCTATATGTTCTCCTGATATAATGCCATATTTTCGAATTTGTATCTCCTGAACGATAAACCCGATTTAGAGGATAAACACACCATCCGATAGAGAGAGAAAGACGCATAGATTCGAATCAAGATTGCGCCCTCCACACAGCGATGACGACACGCCACCCCTGGAAACCGGAAGTGGCGTTCGTTAATCCGTTCGAAACTCGAAATTTGAAATTCCCGCCGAAGAATGGGTGTATGGGAAATGACGTAATGACGTAAAAGCCGCGGCGTGGGCGTTGTTCGAGCGACGGCAAAAAATATGTCAGTTCCACATTTAAAAAACACAACCGAAAAAGGGACGAACGCAGCTGAGCGCAAAGCACTCATTACAACCTCGATTCGTACATTTTTATATTTCTTTCATTTCAAATAATAATACATTAGCATTGCAGTAACAACAAGACGCGAATGATTATGACATAGATATTAGTATTACATACATAGGTATAATTGCCTAAAAAGCGAATTACATTAAATATGTAAGGAGATGTAATGTACCTACAGTACCTTGCGAATTAATTTGGAAAAAAGAGTATTTTTCTTCGAAAAGTGCTTTATTGGACATAAACGTATAAAAACAGTACCTACTAATAATTATATATTGTTAGTTTTCATATAAAATGTGTCCCCCTTTTGAGTTGATAATACCTTTCACTCTTGTAGGCATATATTTTCAACAGGTTTTAACAGCTTCCTTTCAGTTCATCATGGTGAAACCAGACACTGATTATCTTAGTTTTCGTTGTACAATTCATCTTGGAGAGTCGGTTATTTCAAATGGCCCAGTGGTTTTCGATCGGGTTGAGATCGGGGAGTTTCCGAGTCATTCAAGTCGAGTAATTTGGTTCTGTGTAAAAAACTGTTTCACTTTTTTGAAAAATGGCATGGGACAAAATCTTGTTAAAATACTCCCTCGTTAAAGGATAGACTTTGTGGAGTTCCAGTATCATATGGTTTGATAAGATGTCAATACATTGGTTAGAGTTCATCATGGTGACATCAATGTTGGATACTAGGATTACGGTGAGGATAAAATCTATGATGACCACCTATCTTGCTGTCGGTACCAAAATTTCCGAAATAATTAAAAAACGAGCATTTAATTTGAATCGTGGATTTAAATCCCTGCCCTATTTGCAAATCAATTGGTATGTATACAACGCTACTCCCGTTTTGTGATTACATTGAATTATAACCATTACCAATTACTAATTGAGTTTCACAGAATCAAGGATCAGCAGACAAGAAGCCAACAAACTAAAAACACAAGGCAAGCTACTGGGTCGAATTATAATATTCCGATTGTAAAGTCCTCATTTGCCCAAAGGCATTTTTACTTCCTTGCGCCGAGATTTTATAATAATTTAAATGAGAGTTATAAGAATGCAAACTACTTAAATTCATTTAAAATACTTATAAAGAAGTACCTGCTTGAAAGGGGTCCAATGTATGCGGAGTCTCAATTGCTCTCGCTAATAATTTAAGTTGTTTTATTAAATTATATATTACTAACTAATATCAAACCTCTTGTATTATTTGCTATGTATATATATGTGTAGGTATGTATATATATATATTTATGTATGTGTGTATGTATGCGTATGTATATATGTATATATTCTTATGTATTATGCAACGCAACTTAAGTTCATAATATCAAAAGAGTCAGCTCGTCGATACAATTAAACAAAAATCAGCATCCCGAGATACGGGTCTCTGACCTAGTTAGGAATGCAAATAAACATTTTCACCATAGGATGTGCTCAATCTCTCAACCATCGCCCAACTCAACCATATTATGTAAATGGTGTTTATATGACATATTATATGAAGTTATTGTAAATTAATAAATAAAATAAAATAAAATATCTAACATTGTATAGTATAAATTATACAAAACTCTGGCAGCAGACGCAAAACATTCGATGAAATTCAGAAAAGTGATTCGCTTATTAAGAGACGATTCGACTAAATTGATATATTTCATGATTCGCGCAACCATACAAAGATTAAATATAGGCTTTGAGGTTCAATACCATCATGCTGTCTTAGGTATTGGCTGTACCTATGACCATTGACTAACTCTTAGCACTTAATCATACATTATCGCCGCCATACTCAGTTTTGGGGATACTCCTTGATATTCATACCTAAAATGTCTGTATCTTCCGATTCCTTAGTCTATCACATATCATATCGGTTTATACCTATTCTTTGAATGTCTTATCCTGAACAAAGAGTGTAGTTTTTTTTTAAAAACTGAATTGTCATAAGTCTGTTGTATGGCTGCGCCCCGGTGCACTCATGCAGATATTAGGAAATTGAAATACCCCAGCATTTCTTTAACGTCACTTGATATTGCAGTAGAAGAGGAATTTAGGGAGTAGATTATTTTCAGTGGTTAATCTTGTGATCTGTGTTAAATTGGGTTATTTGGTGGTTATAGGGCGGTTTTCTTATTTAAATCGAGAGCTGAACACACCCAGCTGCTAGGCATTGTTTGAAAGCTCTCAAGCAAAAATTAATTTGTATATTTGATAAATTTTATGTTATTCTCAAGAATTAATAATTAATGTGCCTTTTTTTCAGTAGGTTTAATAAAATATGCTCCATACTATCGTCAAAACAGTGAAGGACGCCACACTGAGCATAATAAAAACAACTTATCTTCGGTATTTACCAATGGCAACTCAATTTAACCCAATATTTATCCCGCTCTTCAATCAGAGACGGCCGCTTACAGTGAATAATAGAGGTCATGAAAAGTCATCCGGTTTTCTGACAAGCGATCCATCCATTGCAAAATTCAAGGCAATGCGAACATATCCAACGTTATTAGTCCAAAAACATTTTTGTTTCCGTATTTTGATTGGAATCGACTAATTTAATTGCAGCTTTAGGTACACGAAAACTTCTTTTCAATAATTGCTATTTCTTTTCGTTATAGTTAAAATAAACATACTTTCGGGGAAACCGAAGTTACCAAATTTTTGTATCCAAAAACCCTGTTATTGTAGCATTTTATATTAATCAGCAACAGCAACGAACCATCATAATTTTATGTTTTTATTTTATTTCGTTAATAATAATGAAATGGCAGTTTTTTGCGGTTTTTTAACACGAAGAAGATAAGTTTGCTTTAACATTTTTTCTCTTCGTTTGTTTCCCAGGAGTACAAAATAATAATATTTCATCAATCAAAACAAATAGGGTGGTGTAATACGCTCTTCTCTTCGAGACCGAAAGGGGTTCCATTTTCAAACGGGGAAGAAGAATATGATATATGCGTGCGCGCGGATCTGTTTACAGGATTTTTAAAATGACAAATGCGGACACCATCCGTTCGGCTCCAGAAAACTGGGAATGAATATAAATTTAATGATGAATGACTTTTGACAGCTTTTAGTTTCAAATCGAATAGGCTGTCTGTATTGAATCATTTTCATCAAGTTTCCATCCATGATAAAACAACAAAATATAATACATGACTCGCACAAAACTACCGAGGAAAACCTTTATTTTTCGTAACTAACAACAAAACAATCAAAGGTTGCAATGGAGATTGAGTATGCTGTTACACCTAATAAACCGACGAGGCGTAATCTAAAATCATATATTTTTCGTATATTGTAGTAGTAAATCATATATTGTTTGTTTATAATTTTTAATAATAATAAATAAAACTTTACTTTGAACACTCACGTTCATGATATTTGGAATCCGCATAAAGATACCTATATCCTCATGCTGGAAAAAGTGCAGAAGTGTTTATTTAGATTTTTGTACTTCAAGCAGTAAATATATCATCTATTTTTTGTTTCCAACTGCCTTTTCCGACAGGCATAGCTAAAATTCTCTACCTCAGATGAGAAATGCTGACCATGTCTTATCTTTTCAATCTGATTCGAGGTAAAACCGATAACCCTAGTTTACTAACTAAGGCGTATCTTTTCTTATAATTATCTTATAAGTATAAGTATATATAAGTGTATATATATATATATATATATATATATATATATATATATATATATATATATATATATATATATATATATATATATATATATATATATATATATATATATATATATATATATATATATATATATATATATATATATATATATATATATATATATATATATATATATATATATATATATATATATATATTCTTATAAGTATCGTTCCTAATAATTATCTTCGTGCACAATCGCACTATCTCTTCGCAGAGCCGTTCTTGCGCACCAAATTTAAGAGGTGGAAATTGTTGGCGCGTGCTTTGCGGCGCTTTAATTACATCAACTCGATGGCACCAGATTTTTATATGTTTGCCACCTAACCATCAGCTGTTTTAGTATTTTAAACGACATTCTATTTGTATAGTTACTAATTGATATAAACATATTGAAACAATATAAACACAGTTGATATAAACATATTGATATAAACATAACAGTTACTCATAGAATAAACAGAACATTGAGAAGCAAAATTAATAAACATTAATTTGGCTTCTCAATGTTCTGTTTTTTTCTGTATTGTCGATTAGCAATAAGTGTAGTAGTAGTAGTAGTAGTAAACGGAGTGGGGGAGAGGGGGGAGGAGGTTGTATCCAGCCCTTGATGTCACCTGGATCTATGAGATCTTTTGTAACTACCCACTTTGTGGTTGGGTCATTGGTCTGCTAGTAGCCTGGTACTGCTTACCAGTCCATACAGATCACTGACCTTAAAGTTAGGCAGATCGCTGGGTTCGAGAAAGGCTCGTCCCAGTAAACTGTGTCTTTTGCGGCGAGGCCTGGGCAGAGACCTACAATGTGTATTCTTTCTTCAGGTTCTTCGACACATATTCACAGTCCTTGCTCTCGGTTAAGCCAAGGTTGAATATATGTGCTCTAAGGGTCGTGTGTCCGGTGAGGAGACCGATAGTTCTATGGTTCTTCTTGCTCATATCAAGTAGGGCCTTGGTTTTCTTAGGAAGTGGTGGCTCCATTATGGCCTTTACCTTCCGACATCCTTAGCTCTGTTTCCAGGATGCCCGATGTTCCTGCTCGAAGTAGTACCTGATGATTTTCTTATCTAGTAATAAGTGAGTAAAAAAAAGCTATTACTATTTATAACGCGCACTGTGGACATTTCACAAAGTAACAATGAATATTAAAATGATTTATTTCATAAAGCAAGTTTGGGAAACCGTTCTTCATTTATTATCTATTACCTATATTTACCCAGTTATAATTATTGTCATCAAATGCCAAAAAGATATTATTTCTCAGCTGACGCATGAGTGTTCATGGTCACCCCCGTGCTCTCGCACACAGGCTCACCTGCCGAGCACAATCGATACATTATTCCCTCACTCACACGCACACACGCACAGAAAGATAATCTTCTCTCCCTTTCGCCGTCTCTCTGTTATATTTTTGTTAAAAAGACCTCGCCTTTTTTGGATTCTGTCCGACCGGGAATGAATCGAGAAATATTATGATTGCCGGCGGAACGCGCGGGGTCGTTGCACCCGCAATCTTGGGACTTTTTTCGGTAAGGCGCAATTTTCGCATGCGTGTTTTCTAGTACTTCAAAATTCCAGAATCATCTAGGCCTACCCTCTTTACCGAATGCCGTATTTCTCTTCTAAATCGGTGCAGCGGTTCCGGAGATATACTGCAGAAAATATTTCGTAGTATTAGGAGGTAATGATGGAGGAGGAGGCTGTATGGATAGCCAGACGCAGTTCGGTTCTAGCGAGAGAGACAGAGCTATGTAGACTTGGCATTTTTGTCGGTAAGGTGCAATTGTCGAATGGGTGTTTTCTAGTAAGCTACACTCTACTGAATGCTGTATCTCTCTTCTAAATCGGCTCAGCGGTTCCGGAGATATACCGCCGAAAATATCAAGTGGTATCAGGAGAAGATGAGGGAGGAGGAGGCTGAATGAAGAGCCAGCCGCCGCTATATTATAACCATCCGACAGCATACCCTTTGTTTTGGTGATGATATTATGTTGATACTCACTGATATACAACCCAAAAATTCCCTCAGTCTATCACAGAGATTCCTTAGTCTATCACATACCATCAAATACAACCGCCTACAAAACACGTCCAACAAGACGGATGCTTTTAGATGAGAGATGGCCTCACAAAAAAGACACCTCCTGCAATGCGAAATATGAACTCCTGTCGCTGCGGATAGGGTTTCAGAGGAAAAAATTGTGAATTTTGGTTTTGTGCAAACTTCATCGTACACTATCGTCATCTGCCTTTTAAGTTTTGGGGGAGAATCTGGTCTTTCGTGGACATTTATCTCCAAAAATATAATAGATTTGCGATTCTTCAATCTAGTGATTTTGAACCCTTTTTTAGATCGCGACCCCCTTTTTGGTACAATTTTTTTTTTTCTCGACCCCCACTTTCTTGCGACTGGTTTCTCTTACACAGCGGAAACTGTAAGCATCCAATAAATATAATTTTTTGTAAAAACCATGGCGAAAATCACATTAATTTCAACTGTTTTACACTTCTGAAGCTGTACCTAATTGTTTTTATGTTAGGGGCTCTAGACGATCAAGCATGCTTGTTAAACATCGCGTCGCGGGCTCGGAGGGGATCGTAAACCGCAGTAATTATGCAGTATTTTAAATATTTACCAAAGAAGCCTTATTTTGAAGTTAATACCAGGGAGTCACGTTAATTAGACTTAATTGATGAATGACGTGACTTCCTGGTATAAAACTACAAATTTAGACATTTTCAGTAAATATTTACAAAAAAGTTTTGCAATTTCCTGCGGTTTACGATTTTCTCCCAGCCCGCGACGCGATGCTTGATAAGCATGCTTGATAGTCTAGAGAGCCCTTATCATTAACATCAAGATTTGTAAAAGCATTAGCAATACACATAATAAATATAATTTTCTTCCGAAGCTGTAAAAGTTTGCATATTATATAAATAAAGATTTTGTAATATTTTTGATTTTTACTTTTAGATAGCCTGCGACCCCTTAATGGTTTCTCCCCCCCCCCCCCCCCCCGACCCCCCCCCCCCCTAGGAGCCATGATGCACTGGTTTATAATCATTGCTTTAGTCTTTCGGCTATCATTTAATTCCACTCACATCAAAAAACATGCATTAATAAGTAGGACACCGCCGGATACGAACGAAACGCGGCAGAAAAAGGGACGCCATTTTGCAACACTTTTGAGTCAGCACGTTTAGTAATCCGTACGCCTCTCCGAAATCACTCAACCGATTTCAACAATATTAACTTTATTTGATAGAGAAGAATCTGTTGAGTATTTTCGTTATTGTAGTTTTGTGCTGCGTCATCACAATCTCTTCTGATTCAGTATTGAACTATGGCATCAACGTCTACAGAAGATGCTCCGCAAAATGACAACATTTGGCTGGCATATTTTTAACCAGCGAAGCACAAAACGTATTAAAATGGGCAAAAAAGCGGTTTAAATTAAAAGGGGTTCGGAGTGGATACGCTCCCCTCATTTTCGCGTCTAAAATTAGCGCTTTTAAGAGGGTCTGGTTGGTTCACGGTCTCAGTACATTTTCCGATTTTAAGCTCGAAAACCGTTCCAGATATAGAAAAAAACCACCTCTATAAAAGTTACACATAATTTTAAGAGGATTTCGATTTCTAGACATTTTTACACGACTGCCCAACAAAAAGGAGTGTACTGTGTTCAAGGTTCATCTATTTATGTTTTCCGTTTTTGATTCAACTATAACTTTTAAAGGCTTGAAGCGGTTTAGGTGTGTGGTATAGTTAGAATCATTCCGAGCAAGTAGTTGTCCAAATGTCCAAATTATATCGTGTTTAGTGTCAAATGTTCGTTCCACTGTATGATATTTTATGTGATGTTCTGTTTTGAAAATTGTAATATTTATGAATTGCTTTAAAAAAAACCCAATTAAAAATATTGTATGCGTTGCACGAGTAGCGGCATTATTTCATGGCAGACCGCGTTAATTTATTGGAATTTCTTGCAATATCGCCGCGCTCGACAAAAAGTACTATAACTATGGAAATAATATAGCAATCATAAAAAAAATAACTGCGCAATGATTGCATTGAAATTTCGTATATAGAATATTGAAATGTCATTGTGTAAAACAATTAGATAATTATGAATAAATATGAGAAAGTCGAAAAAGTGAAAAAAACTCGGCATTTCTAACTTCTAATGTGTTACGGAAAAATACGGAACCCTATTTAGAAATTGTAAATACTATCATGATCTTTATTAGATTCTTTATCGAAGGCAATATTTGGTTTTGCTTGTTTACATACAAAAATATTTAGATATTAGGTCATAAAAACCAATAAAAATTTTGATGATTTCTCGAAAAAAAAAATATATGTTTGACAATGGAATTTTATCAGAAATATCCTCGAAATGACGCGCGAAATTATTCTAGCGGCCGTCTATGTATCTATAGTAATAATGAGATTTTTGGTATGGATTTTAGGATGCGTTCGAATTAGAAAATAATATTATTGTGCGCTCCGGGAGCAAGCCGCCAATATTGGTCGTTATGTAGTCAACGGTGTTCTGATGTGCAACCAAATTTGGTCGTTACGTAGCCGAAGGATAAATAAATAAACAAATTTCAAAGAATATTTGAGTTTTTTCGTAGCATTCATAACGGAGTCAGAGCGCTTGATACAGCAACAATGGGTACAGAAAACCCTCATTAGATGCGAGAGTCTACTTTGAAAGTCAAATTTCTACAATAAATGTCTAGTAATTGTCCGTGGTACGCATGTCACGAGTATTCCGCGCGCACACCGGACGAATAATCAGCGTCGAATTATTACGGCCACAAAGTGTAAATTGTTCTAGATTGTTCAAGCGTCGTCAGCGTCAAAAGGTGAAGAGTTTCTACTTTCACCGAATACGACTCGGCGAAAACGTTGGAATTCAATTTTATTGGCTTACGCAAGACTAATACGTCGGATATAGTAGAGTATCACTGCCGCAGTGGCGTGTCCAGGGTTGGTAAATGGGGCAAGCCCGACATACGTACAAAATAAGTACAAAATACTGACTTTTACCTTTGAATATATTTTACAATGTCTACTATATGCTAAATCAAATATTAACGAACAAGAGGTAAAAGGGAATATGCACTCCCACAATACACGCAGACGTGATGACGTTATCCTGCCTAAAGTACGCCTTACGCAGACACAAAAGTCCTTTGGATATTTGAGCTATAAACTCTGTAACCAGCTACCACTCTCCACAAGAAAGATGGAAACAAAGGCGTTTAAAAGATTTATTGAACAAAAGCTGCAATCCACACAAGCTTTCTATAAGCTGGGTGATTTTTCTGAGCATGCAAATTCTTTCAAATGGGAATAACATTAATATGTAACTTTCAGGTACCTCATTTTAGTTCTTATTGTTTAATTATAATATTATGAACTTAACCCGGATGTTGCTGAAACTATTTATCATGGCCAATATTGATACTTTTTTGCATGTTTTGCTTTTATGTGTAAAATAACAGGGCAAAAATAAGTAAAAAAATCTAAGTATTTCAGAAAGCCTGAAAAGTAGTGGCCTTTATAACGCCCGGTAGTAAAATCCACGTCTATTATAAGGTCCTAATACTATTCAGTAAAATCCTTTTTCTATTTTTTCAATGAATAAGTATATTTATGGATACATGTTTTTTATTAATGTTTTAAATAACATCACTAGTGCGTTCTCATCTTGAATTTGGGTCCTCGATATGGAACCCATATTTTAAAACGTACTCCGATAGAGTCGAATCCATTCAAAGGAAATTTCTGAGAATGCTATCATTTAAATGCGGCCTTAAGAATCATCTGACTGGCTACGAGGAAAGACTGGCTGCTTTTAAATTTGTCACATTAGAAAAACGCCGGCAGGTTGCAGATTTAGTGTTTCTGTACAAAATTTTAAATAATAAAATCGATACCTCTTGTATAGAAAAAATACAATTTAACATTACTAAAAGAAGTCTTCGATACCCAGACTTATTTAAAACACCTTTAGCAAAAAACTATACCGGAGTAAATAACGTAATCCCACGTATATGTCGTCTGTATAAAAAATTTCATCTTGACAATCGCATCGATATATTTCATGATAGTTTATGCTCCTTCAAAGCGTCCCTCTTTAAAATACTGTAATTCTGGTATTTTTTGTTTTTTTCCTTTTTTTAAACGTATTTTTTTAAAAATTCAACCATTGTTCATGCATTGTGCTAATTGTGTACTCATATAAAAAGGATATTGATATAGTCATGTAACTGTAGTATATATATGTCACTGTATGTGTTGTCAATATTCTGTTTGGGTACCAAATAAAATAAAATAAAAATAAAATTACGAAATACATAAAAAAACATAAATGAAATGTGTGTGTGATACGACATGAAACATATTTTTGAATGTAAGCGAACTATTTTTGAATGTAAGGTCTCTAATGTTGCTCTAGTTATGGACCGCCGAAAAGAAAGATGGTCACATTCTCCTCCATCAGCTTTGTACAGCAGCCAGGCATTGTGTAGTCATATCCAAGCAATGGGAGAGAAGAGAAAAATACCACTTCTTCCTACGTATAGAAATGCGATACAGACCGATGTTTTGATCTGATCGGTCAACTCCTCCCATGTGCTCATTGTATTTCTTTATAATTGCTGGCTGGTCAATCTGCACGTACCTCTTCAACTGCTGAGAAAATATTTTCGACTTATTTATTGCTTCAATTTCGTCTACATTTGATACAACAGTTTACACTGTTATCGTTCCATTTACAAGCTAAAATTCCTTCTGGTCGACTGAATTTATGTACGAAGGAACCTCTTTCAGTCTTTATAAACTCTTTGTTAGGTGGTAAAGGACATTTCGATAACCTATTTTCTCGTATCGTACCTGTGGCTTTCAGGCTCCTGTTACCAAGCTTATGGTATAATGGGATCGAAGAGAAAAGGTTGTCAAAAAATAAGTGAAGTGGCACACCTGGATATCTGGATTGAAGGGCATCAGCGTATTGCAAAACTACACTACCACCTACACCAAATTCATTATAAGCATATTGAGTTGTCAACTACAACGGGCGAGCCCGTCACCACAGGACGTTTTAACGATTAGTCGTTCTATCGACCTGCAGTGAGCGTAGAAGACTTTGGACAAAACATTCCGACGTCTAGCTACGCCACAACCCGTAAGAGACCAACTCCTTACCGCGAGATAGCCAGGAATAATACCCGGCGGCTCGAGACACTCGCGCCCTTACTTCCAATTGTGACCAGATTTCTCCGGTCTCTCGATTGGTTCCGAGTTCGAGGTCGCTTGCGCGGTCCTCTCCCTTACGAAGCGGTGAAACCAGGGGCGGATCTAGGTTTCAATTTGAGGGGGGGTCATCACCGGGGGACTAAGGGTATGAAATACCCCTCTCTTTAAAACGGGGGGTCCGAAAGTCTTCAAAAATGTGTTAAATGCACACTTACTTAAGCATAGTTTTTATGAATTTCTGAGCCCAAATTTTGATTTAATTTACAAATCAATTTTCATAGCATTGCAACTTAACAAGTACCTATGTATGTACTTTTTAAAATTGGAAATATGAAAGTCGTTAGTTATTTTTTGGTTACATTGTGTAGCCCAAAAAACAAAGAAACAAATAAATTAAATAAAATGAGAAATTTGTAACTTCATAAGTACAACAAAAGTGGAGAAAAAAAGTTACAACTTTATTTATATAAGGCTTACAAAACAAACTCTTGCCTCCTTTTCTTTTTTGCAAATCTAACTATAATTGACTCTGGATCAATTGAAATGTCTCGATGGACGTTCAGAAGTGCCAAGCCTGCCAGTCTTTCCTCTCCCATATTGGCCCGAAGCCAAGTCTTCAGACGTCTTAGAGTGGAGAAGCTTCGCTCGGCGGTAGCTGCACTAACGGGAAGAGTTGCTAGGATTTTAAGTAACTTTGCAATTGTTGGATACATTTCAATGTCACAGCTATCCAATGCTTCCATCAGTGTACTTGGTAATTCCCCTCCTTCTTCTAGGCGTCGTTTCCAAAGTTGTCTCCACAGCAAAGATTCCTGCATGACAGCAGTGAGATTTGGTTTTCCCAACAAATCCCAGTAAAACTTGACAACTTTTTCGATACCAATTCGTTCTTCACTAGATTGACTAGCATTTGGCAAAATAACCCTTAAGCTGAATAAATTCAATACATCTTGGGACAGCCGCTCATTTAAGTCTGTTAAGACATAGTCTAGAAGAGGAATATAGATGGACTTTTTGAAAAATTCTTCAGATGACTCAGCTGGTAAGTTTTGGCGCTGTGTTTGGCGACCAACAACCCTAGGCATCTTCAAGTCAACATCAAGTTTGTCAGCGATTTCCTTGACTTCTTTGTAAAGATTGTTAAACACTTCATCAACTCGTTTTCTTTTGTCCTGCAGGACACATAAAGTGTCTTGAAATGCATTGGTTGCTTTATGTAAATCAAGTGTTGGTGTTTGTAATAGACGACTTAAAGACACAGTAACCCCTAGAATGTCACTGAGGCTTGTGACTGAGATTAGAAACTCAGGGCTGCGAATAGATTGGAGCAAACTAAAAGCGTCAGCAGCTGTTTTTCTGTCTTCCCAACTTGTCATTTCTTCTAGAACATCGTGAATGCCAAGAATGGACTCCCCTTGGAACTGAAGGTACCCATCATGTCTTTCGACCCAGCGAGTATCGCATATACTCTGAAGAGAAAAATTATTTTTTTCTAATACCAGACAATGTCTCTTTGGTGACGATTTTAAGAAAGAAACAATCTTTTTCATTGTTCCACTTGAGTTTCGACATGCCGCAACTTTGGATGAACTTGCCAATGCATTGTTAAGAATGTGGTTATGACACGGACATCGTTGTGCATGAGGTGCCTTTTTCTTGAGTTCTTGGACAGCACCCTTTGCTTCTGAAGCCATCACAGAACAACTATCCGTACCAAATCCCACACAAAATTGAAGGTCTAAGTCAAACATCTTAGCCAGGTCTTCCACTATGTGTCCCAAGGCGATTCCTGTCAACCGAGATTCGTTAGATTGTTTGTTTACATCTTCTGGCCTAATTAGCTTGTAGGCATTTGCAAATGTGACAAAGTCTTCTCTTAGTGTTGATTTATTTTTACTCTTATGCACATAACGGAATGACAGGCTTAATTGGCATATATTGGAAATGTCAGTGGTCTCATCAAATAATATTGAAAACACTCCAGCGTCTTTAACTCTTTTCAGAATTGCACTTTGTATTTCTGATTTGCAACAATCAATTATTTGATTTTGGGTTGATTTGCTAATATAAGTGGCGTTATTTTTTGCACACTCCAAATGTTTCCTAAGAGAATTATCTCCAGCGTCAACTCTAAATCGTAGGAGCTCCTTGAAATTCCCATCATTGTGCACTGGGCCATTTTCCTCTGAAAGATTTATGCTTCCATCGTCTCTGTGCCCTCTTAAAGGTATATTTTGCCGGCCACAGAAGATTATGGTTTTGACAATGGGTAATAAACGTTGCTTATTTTCTTCAACTTGTGCATTTCTTTGCGCATTTACTTGATTTTTTACTTCCAAAGATGGTTGCCTATAGGACAATAAAAAATGTTTTCCATTTTGAACTGCACTTTTATGGTGCGGATTTCTTTCATGGACATTTAAGTCACCTTTTTCTCCCATAAGATTGTCAAACTTTTTAAGAGGTTCTTTGGCTAGTTTTCTTAGTGGAGTAACGTTGTGATTAATTTTTCCTAAGCCAGTAGGAAAAAGAACACAATATTTACAGTACAGCCCTTTGTCCTTATGTGAAATTACAAGCCAGTGAAACTTGTCGAGATGAGATCTCTGAGCATATTTTTTTGTGAGTTTTCCTTTCTTCGTTAATTCATTATAGGGAAACTGGTAGTTTGGAGGAGGAGTCCATGGTTTCTCTAACAACGTAACCTTGGTATGATCATCTAAACTGTTGACTCCAACATAAAATCCAATGTCACTGGAAAATTCGGACTGAGATTTTATGGTTTCCACCATTTCATTTGGATTTTCAGCCAGCGATGTAGTAGGCCTGCTGGTACAATTGGATACCGGTTGAACGTCTATGCATTTGTCTTTATTAAAATTCAATAATAATAAAGTCGGTGAAGAAGCATTCTTGTCATCATTTGTCAAACCTTCGGGAGCAGCAGCAGCAGCAACAAATGAGTGTTTGGGTTTTTTTTGAGAAAAATGAAGAAATTGTTCTGCAAGCAGGATCAGTGCGTTTTTTTGCTGAAAGTGGTTTGTTCAGCAACTGGAACTCGGCGGGATCACCCTAGAAAATAATATTTTATTAAAAATCTGAAATATATATAAAATAATATTACGGTACTGTATAACAAAAAATCTTAATAAAAAAATGTTTAAAATATTTTAGAAAAACTTCAACTGACTATTTGAGAAATACTTCAAATATTTAGAAATACCCCAAATAGATTTTAAAATTATTTTAAAAATATTTCCAAAGATATAAAATCTATAAGTATCGTACACACTAAACATAATAAAAAGGGTAAGTCTACATTAAAACTGGCCTCTATTTCGCCAAAATTTTTGGCTTAGTTATAATTAAAAAAAAGTGAGTGTGGTTTTATGAAACCACGATGCAAGTGAAACTTTTTTGGGATCTAGACATTTAACTGAAAATGAAAATTATTTGATTTAGGGTATTAAAATCGCGTTTTTAATATTAAGTTAATAATTGGAAAAGGGAATGATAATGGGAAATCAACAGTAGACAAGATATCCAACTATATGGCGTTGACTGCTCTGGCGAGCGCTTTACCCCTACTCCGCGGGCGCGGCTGTAATGCGTAATGCGAGACGCGATAGATGGACGGAAAAAATTGAGGCGATGGAATAAAAGTTTCACTTTATAACAACATTTCAGTGATATTTCACTTCGAAATGAAAAAAATATAAAATATAACACATTTAAAAAATAACATAAAATAATAGATCTGAAATAAACATTACACATTTTCATGAATATGAATTTCAAGAAGCAGGGTTGCCAAGGTAGAAGTGACACTAAATAGCTGTCTATTTGGTTCGTAGTGTCTGCCTAGTTACACCATTAACATTTTTCTAATTTAAACGCAATGTGTATTGTGTACCTATTTTGTTAAAATAAATAAGTTACAATAATGAAACTTTACACTGCTGCTTACCATTTTTAGTGGACTTTCCAAGTCCTTTCAAGAAAATAACCAAATTGTCAACGAGTCAACACATACACAATGTACGCAACGCACAGCCAGACACACACATGCCAGCAAAGCAACTGAACCGCAAAACCCGGCTTTCACTCCTGTTCCGCCGTCAGAGTATACGACCTTGAAGCAGCCACGTGTGCAGTGTATTCCAAAGGTGTAGTGTTGCCACCCTTGCTACCATTTCGGATAAAATATTTTGTGTCATTATTTCATTTACTAATTGATTAGTCTAGTTATAGTCACAAGTACAATAATAGGCATTTTAAGACCAATGCTCGGCCGGACCCGTCACTCCAGGACGTTTTAACGAAATAATCGTTCTATCGCCCCGGAGCGAAACGCACAGTACAGTCGTCATAAATTCAGTATATTAAAAAAACACCAACATTTGGGGGGGGGTCATGACCCCTGTGACCCCTCCCCTAAATCCGCCACTGGGTGAAACGGTGTATACCGAATCTATCGCGGACCAAGGCGTCCTTTGCCTGGCTCTGAACCGGGATCGGATGGCCAATGGTCATTTCAAGAGCAGTCGCCGTAAGGTACGCAACCACCCCCGCTCTATAGGAAACAATACAGTTTCCAGACTCCCCCGACTGTTATAGAGAGCTTGCTAGTGAGTGACCACACAAGTCTTGTTTAATAGCCTGGGTGTCCGTGCATCTGGGATAGTGCTCGTGGCGCGACACCCCACCGGGGTTGGTCTTGTTGACCAAATAATCATTTTGACATTTCATCTGTGAGGGGCACGCTTTTGCCTCGCTGCAACGCGCGACGGCCGTGTGATCCAGCTGGGTGGTGTGCGCATCTGGCGGCCTCCAGCCTGCCTGCTCAGCTGCTTAGCTGCTTGTCTGCTGGAGTTTTTCTTTTTTTCCTCGACATTCATCTGTGAGAGGTGCGCCCACGCCTTCTTCCCCACGGTCTTGGCCGCGACGCAGTTGTGCGCCGGCTGGGTGGCGTGCGCGACGCTGGGCGCGAGTCCGCAGACCTGCGGGCCGGCTTAGCAGCGCCGCAGATTCGCCGGCGTTGGAGCTTCGCAAGGAGGAGTGCCTGCGCGGAGTGCGAGCTTGCGTTCTCGGACTTCTCCTTGTGACTCTGGGACTGTTACTCGGGGATGGCGGCAAGTGATCCGGGTGGGGGCGGCGACCCTTTCAAAAGGTCGCCACGCATTCCGCGGTCCCCCCCGCCGCCCCCCCGCCCCCCGCCCCCCACTTCACCGCGAGGTTCAGTGGCTGGGGCGGTTTCGGGCGTGGCGTCCCCTGAGCGAGGCGCGGGAGCGTTCCCGCCCCTGCCGGTGCCCTCGCGGGTGTGTGGGAAGCCCGGGGGTGGTGGCGAGACCTCGCCGCCCCTCCCACTTCCCCCCCAGCGAGCCGCTGCCCCAGCGTCGCCGCGCAGTGCGGAGGTGGTGGCTGCCACCGCCATTATGACGCGGTCAAAGAGGAAGCTGAAAAAGAAAACCCCTCCGAAGGCGGCCAAGAGGGTGAATCTTGAGTGCAGCGACGAGGACGGCGAACGGGAGACGGACACGGACACTGCGGGCGATGGGGCGAGGGCCACCGCCCCCCCCCCCCCCCCCTACCAGAGCTGTTGGTACGCGCGCGCCCGCGGTGTCTGTGTCTACTCCGCCACCTGCGGTCGATGCCAGTGACGCTAAGGAGGCGGTGAGTGTGGTAGAGGACGCGTTGGCCCGCATTATGGCCATCACATGCGAGGGGGATACCCCGGCCCGCTCCCGTCTAACGACGGATCAGAGGACGAGGCTGGCCGGGGAGACAGTGGGCATCCTGGGTCTGGTGTCCAGGCTTGCCTGCGATCTCGCTGCCGCCCACGGGCGGCTCGGGATCGCGGATGAGATCCTGGGGGGGATGAGGTCGATGGAGGCCTCGGTGAGGGAGCTGGTTACAAGACCTGCCCCTTCGCTGACCTCTCCCCCGAGCTCGTCCTCGCCCTCTTATGGGGATGCCCTTAAGAGGGGTATCAACCTTCAGGTCGCGGGGAATCGGACCAGGGAGGCCCCAAAGAGGCCCTCGGTCCTAATCTACCCCGCGATTGAGGATGCCGCAGCCACCTCGGAGGCGACCAAAGCGGCTCTTTTAAAGGCACTTGACCCTGCGGCCTACGGTTTCCGGCCAGTCACCGTGAGGAAGGTTGCTCGGGCCGGCGTGCTGGTCCAGACCTCTACTCCTGGGGGTCTGGAAAGAGTGAAGGCCGCGGGCGAGAAACTTCGCGGTGCGGGGCTGAGGGCCGTCGAACCGCAGGGTCGATTTCCGCGGATTGTTATCCACGACATTCCGCGGGACCTAAAGGAAGGAGAGATAAGGGAGCTTATTTGGTCGCAGAACCTCGAGGGCCGCTGCTCGGTGGATAAGTCAACTGCGCTAGGCTCGACCCGCCGGGCGTTCGCGTTCGGCCAGAGGGACGGCCCTGTCGTCCAAAGTGTTTGGATCGTGCACCCGGCGGTGCGAGCGGTGCTTGTGGCGGAGGGGAGAGTGTTCCTGGACTGGGACTCTTGCAGAGTGCGTGACTACATCGGGGCGGTAAGGTGTTTCCGCTGCCACAATTTCGGGCACACCCAGGGGAAGTGCTCGCAGGAGGTAGTCTGCGGACATTGCGCCAGCAAGGGACACGAGAGGTCGGCTTGCCCTGCTAAGGAGGCACCCCCCAAGTGTGCCACATGCTCGAGTCTGCGAAAGGAAGTAGCTCACGTGACGGGCTCGTCGGGCTGTCCGGCCTATCAGCGCGCGGTGGACAGGGAGATAGCCACCACGAACTATGGCGGGGCATAGTCCCCAACTAATGATAAGTTGCGCGCAACTGAATCTGCAAAGAAGCCGGGCTGTAACGGCCGAATTCGGTCGCACGCTTGAGACGATGGGTATTGGAGTGGCGTTTGTGCAGGAGCAGTACACGTTCCTCGGTAAAACCCGGGGTATAGACGGGCGGTGCGTTGTGCTCGAGAAGGGGCGCCGACCCATGGCAGGGATCGCGGTGAGTTCGTCTCTCCCGCCTCCCCTGTTCCTGGATCGGCTCTCCAGTGAGCACCTCGCCTGCGCGTCCATAGTTATCAACGATGTGGACTGCTACTTCATCAGCGTCTACTTCCAGTTTGGCGAGGCTGTGGACGCCTACATTGCTGAACTCGCCGCGGCCCTTGACGCTCTTCGGGGTCGGCCGGTAGTGGTAGCGGGCGATTTTAATGCCCGCTCCCCGTCCTGGCACGACGACGGCAACCTGGACCGCCTGGACAGGGTCGCGAAGGGAAGAGCCGAGGCTGTCGAGGAGCTGATAGCGACCTATGGGTTGCATATTGTCAACTCCCCCGGGCAGCCCCGGACCTTCTGTGGCCCCGGCGGGTCCAGCAATGTGGATTTGACGCTGTGCTCCCCTGGATTCGCCCGGGAGCTGATGAACTGGACCGTCCACGAATCGTCGTCTTCCTCAGACCATAGACTAGTGACCTTCGACATTGGCCGCCGTGTGAATCCCCCGTCCCCCTCGGAATGGGCGTACCGCACCTCGGATGTGGACTGGGACCGTTTTGGGGAGTCCCTCTGTGAGAGGCTCTCCCCCGGTTCCCGTCCCCTCACTCCAATTCGGCCGAGGCACTTAGTGTAGCACTTCATGAGGCAGTTGCCTCGGCCTGCGAGTCGGTCCTCGGTCGGAGGAGGCCCTTCGGCGGCTTTACGGCCCCGTGGTGGTCTCCGGAAATATCCGACCTTCGCAGGTGCTTCCGGCAAGCGTACCGCCGCATGGGGGAAGCCCGCAGGGGTTCTCTTCCCCCTGAGCGTGTTGAGGTACTTCGGGAGTCCCTGAGATCGGCTCGGAGCGTCTACCACGCCGCTATTAGGCGTGCCAAGACTGATTCCTGGCGTACATGGGTTAGCGAAGTTGGGAATGCAAACCCATGGGACATGAAGAACGTCATCGACAAAGGTGCCAAGCGGGGTGGGAACTACCTCTCTAGCATTGTCGAGGGTACTTCCGCCCCTCTTGACACCGAAGGCACTCTTTCAGTTCTCCTCGGTTCTTTGTGTCCATCGGATCGGAATGACAATGACGATCCCCACCACGCGCAGCTGCGGCGGCTTATTGCCGTAGACTCGCGCGTACCTGATCTGTCAGAGGTAACAGCGGACGAGGTCGGCACCATCATCGGGTCGCTATCGCGCAGAAAGGCACCGGGGATAGACAACTTTACGTCTGATATAGTGAAGCGGGTGTGGGAATTCGCAAGATGGGAGGTGACTGTCCTGATGCAGAAATGCATTAGGGACGGTCATTTCCCATTATGCTGGAAGGCTGGCCTCCTGCGGGTGATTCCCAAAGGTAACGACAAGCCGCGCTCGGATCCGAAAGCGTACAGGCCCATCACGCTCCTTCCCATAATGGGTAAGGTGCTCGAAGTGCTTGTGCGCGAACGGCTGGAGAGGACTCTGTCTCCCCAGAACGAGCGTCAGTTTGGCTTTACCCGAGGGAAAAGCACGGAGGACGCCATCCTGTTTGCGAAAAACTGGGTCCGCAACTACGACGGCCGCTACGTGGTAGGCGTATTTTTGGATATCTCCGGTGCATTCGACAACGCGTGGTGGCCGATGCTTATATGCAAGCTTCGCGCCCGCCTGTGCCCGAACAATTTGTTGAAAGTAGTGAGGAGCTACTTTTCAGACAGATCTGTCACTCTGAGGTACGGCCCGACCAGCGTCACCAAAACCCCGACCATGGGCTGTCCACAGGGGTCAGTGTTGGGTCCTAGCCTTTGGAACATTCTCTTTGATGATTTCCTCGGTCTACCTTACCCGGAGGGGTGCACCGTCAGCGCTTATGCAGACGACGCTCTTCTCCTGGTGGGCGGCAGGAGTCGCGCAGAGGTCGAGAGAAGGGTGGCTGACTCGCTGGACCTGTTCCTCGGATGGGGTCAGCGAAACAGACTCACCTTCTCTCCGACGAAAACTCAGGCGCTTCTCCTGAAGGGACATCTTAAGCGGAACCCTGTCATCAGGATGAACGGTCGCCCGGTATCCTTCCCGGCCACCGTTCGATACCTGGGGGTGACGCTTACGGCTTCCCTTTCCTTTCTTTCGCACGCAAAGATTACAGCCGAAAAATCCCGGGATCTATTCTTTGCGCTCCGCGGAGTGAGTCGGGCCGACTGGGGAATTCGTTTCCCGGCGGTCATGACTATCTATAAGGGCGTCTTCGTCCCGCGTGCGACTTATGCCGCACGCGCCTGGACGGAGTCTGCTGTTCCTGAGGCGACGCGTGTCGCGCTGCTGCGCGGACAGCGCATCCCTCTCGTGGCCCTGACCGGGGCGTACAGAACGACGTCCACTCTTGCGTTACCCGTCATCGCTGGCGTTCTGCCGATTGACCTGGAGATTCTGGAGCGTGCAGCGTTGTCGCGGTACCGCCGGGGCGAGCCGGTAGTCCTTCATGGCCTGTCGATCGACCCGGTGGCGCACCGAGCTGGGGAGTTTGCCCGCCTGATTCGGGTGGAGTCCTTGCGTGTCTGGCAGGCTAGATGGGACGCCGGGGGTACGGGCCGCCTCACCCATTGCTTTTTCCCGTCCGTCGCAGTGCGGATGGCAAATTCGTTTCTGCGGTTCGACCACCATACCACGCAGCTGGTTGGGGGCCACGGAGAGTTCAGAGCCAAACTATTTAACTTTGGACTTGCCGATGACCCCCGATGCGCCTGTGGGTATGGTCGCCAAACTGCGGAACACGTAATTTGGTCTTGCCCAATTCTAGCGGCTGCACGGGAGAAATTGATGGATGCAGTGGGCGCGTGCGTTGGGCGCTCTCCGATTTGGTACCCGGATCTGGTCAGTTGTAGGAGCTGCTTCCAGTCGTTTGGCGAGTTTGTGGAGCACTGGGTGGCTTCTTGGGAAAGCATGAGGCCTCGGGATACCCCCCAGGGGGTACCCTCTTCCTTGGTGGCGTGATTCGGCGGCTACTTCCAGCCCGAAGTGCCCGTCTTTGTGTCCGTCTCTTTACCGCCCCGAAGGGCGTTTCGTTCTTTGCAGGATCCAGGGATTCCTCCCCCCCGTGGCTGCTCCGAGACCTGCCCACGGACCGTGCGCCTCCACCATCATCGTTTCTGGAGCGTCCTCTACCCCGCTTACCGGCCCTAAATTTGTTATTTGTTGTTTTATTATTTTATTTTGTGAATATGGTAAATTTAGTATTATTTTTGTAAATTTTTACTTTGTAAATTCTTTTATTATTATAAATAAATGGGTTCTCGGGGCGGTACGGGGGGGGGGGGTGGTTTACCCTATTTCACCCCCTACGCGTTCTACCCTTCTGGTACGCGCAGGGTTGTCGTAGCACGACATCCCGGGCAGACAAGACGACCCTCGTCGTTATAACTGCCCGGGCGGTGGGCGGGGTTTGCTGCCCTCACCTATCGCCTTGAAACTCTAAACTGTTATAGAGAGCTAACGGGCCCATGAGGGAGCTAAGGGGCCCATGATGAGGTGGCCACGATGACCCATGTGTTCAGGGTCGGTCACACTCACGGGTCAACACCCATCCGATGGCCTCCACGCATGGGGTGCGAACCTGGGTAGGACACTGGGTCAACCAGTCTCCCCTGGGAATCAAACCTCTGGCGCTCCTGGACGGTCTGCGCACCGAGCGGCGCAAGCCAATCGATTGTGCTCTCCGAAATGTTTGAAATTACGTAGTTTCCTGAAATGTTTTGGCCAAACATGATTCTATTTCTATTTATTAAAGATACTTTTGAGTGATATAAAAAATAACATAGTGATCTTAAGTTATTTAATTATTGTAATCTAATTTTTACTTTATAAAAAACTAATCATTTGATAATGTATTATGTATAATTGAAAAGCCAAATCGACTATATTAGACGACGCGCGATGTCGAAATCGTCATTCGTAACTCTCCACTGCCAACGGTGGGACGTATTCGCTTATCGCCGCGGTATACCTATACATCTTTATGTATTGATCGAATGCGCGCGGGCGCGTGGCATTCCAAAAATACCTAAATTTTTAGTCGCGTCAACTCGGAAGGGAGCCCTAAGAAATGCCGTTTTATTTGCTTGACTTGAGCGAGTGAAATCAAGTTAAGACAGAACCCTCCACAAGGTACAATTTCCTCCATTGTTTATCAGGCAATAAAAACCACAAATCAATAGAAATTATACAATAAAAAATCTGCTCTGTCACTGTTCAAAACAAATTGAACTAAATACGGAACACGCTCGCATTCTTCTCCATAACGCAAGTCTGGCCTAAACGTCAATACAAAAGTCGTAGAGATACATATACTGTTTTGCGTAATTTTCCATATGTTAGAATGAGAGGACTACTGATTTTAAAAGCCCCGTTGCAAGCCCATGTGTGCAAGCGAGATGACTAGCTGAATTGAACTCAGTAAGATTGCAGAGAATTTTCGGTTTGTCGATAAGCTGTTTTGTCGCGTGGAGCGATCTGTGCCCGCGAGATAGCAATAGGCGCTCGCAAATTCATATATTAGTTTAGCGATCTTTTTAAGTACATTTTTATGATATAAGGCAAGCCGGGCTTTTCGGCTTGTATGAAGGAACCGCCACTGAGTGGGTCTTTACCTATGTAATTGCTGTTTTTGCACACTGGCCACTTTGAGCTTTGATAACTCGGGTTTAAGTTGGAATTTCAAATTCAAATATGATCAATTTTAATTCAAGGTCATGTTATTAAGCTATTGCATAGCTTTTATCGCGGGTCTAGAGGCCAGCGCGGCGACCGAATGAAGAAATTTCTTAACGAAAATTAATGATTTTAAACTGATAATTACGTCTAAACGAGTACTGCTTACAATTCAAAAAAAATATATGTTAAACAAGAACATTTTCCTAATATTCTTAGTTTTGAATATTTTAGATTTTGTTTATATTACATAGTGTAATTAATTTGTGAAATTAGGTCTAACCGAACACAAAAACGACTACTACTCAAATACTGTCTGGGGTATTATTATGAAACCTGCACCATTTTAAAGATAATTTAATTATCTATCTTTTTATCTACGTTTTTTTTGGAATAATCCGTTTTTTTTGCTTTATCGAATAAAAAATTCGTGCGCGGCGCTCTATCGGAAGACGTTTAAATTATTTCGAATCATTTGCTTTTGCAGCCACAAATGATTCGGAATAATTTCAACGTTTTCCGATAGAGCGCAGTTATCTGATATTAGAAAAATAAAATAAAATAAATAAATAATTATAATTGCATAAGTTGTTAAAAATGCTATGCAATAGCTTTACCGCGGCAGTCCCCGAATGCCAATCGCATTTATTCTTTTTTAAGAATCAGCTGTTTATTTGTCTTTTCGACGTTTGTTTTTGTTCAAATGCTTTCGTTTGTGCAACCATGGTAAAGTTGAAAATTTGCATTGTTTTCAAATATGAGATCCTGTGCCGGTGTTTACTATTACAGCTTCTTGCAGTCTGACTATACAGTTACCGTAAATGTGTACTGTTAAGAATTGCGAACAATTGTGGAGAAGCTCGTCATTAAAAAACGGAGCTTGATCAATCGCTCATCGCCACTGCTTAATATTATGAATGACAACGCATAACCACATATTTCACTGCAAACAGTCGCAAAGTTGCAGGAGTTGCGGCTGGAGACTCTTGGTCACCCACCGTACTTGCCAGACCTTGCCCATCTAATAAAGTATTTTTTTTTCAGAATTTAGATAACTTTTTACAGGGGAAAAAACCTTATTTTGAAGACTCGATGAAAAACACTTTCAACGCATTCATTGGTTCCTGTCCACGAGTGTTTCAGCAGATTAATTAAGCAACTCCCATTAAAATGAGAAATCTGCATAGATAATAGGGGTCAATATTTCTATTAATTAAATATATATTTTGCAGATGTGGCTTATTTCGATTTATCAGAGGAACTGCTCAATGCAAAAGTTTGTAAAATGTATGCATACGATTCATCTTCGGTCTACGTAAGTATGATCACGTGTCCGACTATAGGGCACAGTTAAAGTGGTTGCCAGTACGCCAAAGAAGAAATTTTTATATACTTGCTCAGCTATATCGTGTACTCTCCCAATTAACACCATCATATCTCCACGAGCTCTTTGAACCACTAAGTTCCCACGGTCTCGTACTTCGGTCAGCCTCTGAAAGTTTATTAAAATTTCCGAGTCATAATAGTGATTTCTCTGGTACGATCTCCCAGCAAATATACGAAACTCGCCTTCTTTACCATCGTTTAAGACTCACCTTAAGGATTACTACCTTTCTACGAAGTAACCAGTTCTTCCCTTTCTCTCCTCTTCCTCTCCCGATTTCCTCTCCTCGGGCATTATTAGTTTTAAATTCTTCCACTTGTCTGTATATTATTTAATAATCTTTATTTTCACAACGCGCATGTACCACTGTGTTTAGGTTAGTTGTAAGACATTGCCATGTGGCAATAAGCTCGCCTTTTTGTATACTAATTAAGTGCAAATAAAGAGTTTATTATTATTATTATTATTATTTTGAATACAAGGTTTATGTCCTTAAATTTCCTTTATAGAACAGTAACTTTATAGATAAGGACCCGAAATAAAAGGAAAACTAAAGATATTTCGTGTTTGGAAGTCGCAAATTTATGGTTTGTGTCTTCTCTGTATTGTTTTATTTTATTATTGTCAATCTGATCACGGACGAAGAGCGCGTGCCGTATTTTTTGCTTTTGGTAATAGATTCATGTTATAAAGGATCGATCTAACATAGGAAATCATAATGTTAAAAAAATACGCGAGGTATTATCGAATATGTCGCCAATTGTAGTACGAGTTAAAGCTGGTATCCTTACCATGTCGTCCATGTACATATATCAGTGCCTTTTATACGCCAAAGAGAATCTTTTAAATTGCGAGCTTCACTCCACTCGGCGGAGCCATAATACATGACATAAAAACAATGTGTTATTGCCTAAAGTACGCTTGACTAAATATCAAAAAACATTTTTACATATTAGTTTTAAATTGTTCATTGCTTTGCCATCATCGACGAAAAGACTTGAGATGGCAGCATATAAAATCTGCTTGAAAAATCAGTTAGTCAAACATGCCTTTTACAAACTGGACGACTTTTATGATATTGCGTCCACAATTGCTTGATGATAAATAACCATATTATGTCTATACTTTCGCACTAAGTTTTAGATTTTATTGACATTGTTTTTAATTACGCATGTTTCAGAATTTTTATTTTTATGGTATTGATTATTATTTGTTTGATTATTGATTATTTTGTAAATTTGACTATTTTTAAGTAATCACCTCTGGTTACAATTATTTTTTTTCTTTTAATTAATCAACGCGGTTTTATCATCCGCTAAATTATGATTGTAAAACTTGACATGTTCCTCAGTATTGTGAAATGCTTTTATGGAATGAATAAATGATGATGATGATTATGATGATGATGATGATAGGCTTAACCGGTCAAAAGCCAGCCTTCGCGCGCAAAAACTGCGACGCAACTTTTTCGTCGATTTTGTAAATAAATAAGTTATATATCGTCTTTTCATGAATTCCCTCTTGTTTCCTGCCTTCCTTGACGCCTGCATGCAGGCGTCATTCGGTCATGGAAATAGTTGAAAAGTAAATTGTGGTTGAAATCGGTCCACCAGAGGGCGCGCTAATCATACTTCAATCTCGAAATATTTATTTATTTATTTAATTAATTTAACAACGCATTTACAATAAATATGCATCGCTAATATTCATGTCAATATTTAATTAGTTTTAAAAAATATTAAAAGAAAAATAACAATTGAACACGGCCGACATGAGCATGAGCATGTAAGTGCTGCTGCTGCCCAACTAAGTGCCAGGACTTGTTCCAGGCAGCGAGCTCTCTGGATTTGTATTGACTGTATTGACATATATTCGGGAGTTAATGGGCCCTTGCTGAGTTGGCCACGAAGACCCATTCTGTTCAGGGTTGGTCACACTCACGGGTCAACACCTATCCGACGGCCTCCACGCATGAAGTGCGAGCCTGGGTAGGACTCTGGCCCTATGGTCAGTTTCCCCTGGGAATCAAACTTCTGGCGCTCCTGGACGGTCTGCGCACCGTGCGGCGCAAGCCAATCGACTGTGCACTCTGACTTACAGTCGGGGGAGTCTGGAAGCAGTACTGTTTCCTATAGAGCGGGGGTGGTTGCGGACCTTACGGCGACTGCTCTTGAAACGACCATCGGCCATCCGATCCTGGGTGAACAGCCGGGCAAAGGACGCTGTGGTCCGCGACAGATTCGGTATACACCGTTTCACCGCTTCGTAAGGGAGAGGACCGCGCGAGCGACCTCCAACTCGTAACCAATCGAGAGACCGGAGTAATCTGGTCACAATTGGAAGTAAGGGCGTGAGTGTCGGCCCGCCGGGTAACATTCCTGGCTATCTCGCGGTTAAGGCGTTGGCCTCTTACGGGCTTGTGACGTAGCTATATGGTGGACTGTTTTGTCCCCAAGTCTTCTACGCTCACTCCAAGGAGATAGAACGACTAATCGTTATAACTTCCGTTGACAAGTTGACATATATTCGGCAATTTAAAAAAAAAAGAAAAAAAACATATAAATATATATTACCGTCACCATTACAAATTTAAGCTAATAAACAAAACCGAAAATATTAAACAACAAACAACAACAAACAGAAAATAAACAATCGTGTTAAATTAAGTAAAATAAAAAAAATGACAATAATAATAAACAATAATAACCAAAATTTCTGAATAAGAAATAGTAATTGCAGTTAGAGGCTTAAAATTTGGTAAAAAGATGCGTCGTAGGGCCTTAACCATATTGTGAAATCTTGGTTAGAATATCTCTTATACAAGCGACGCAAAAAAAAAACCACGAAAATACTACAAAATACTAAAATATACTACTTTTGCTATCAGTCACTTGACACAATCACTATCAAGGGGGGGGGGGGGGGGGGGTTTGGTTAGGTATATGTATTTTTATTTTTATTTATTTATTTATTAATTTACAATAACTTTATATATGTCATATACACACCATTAACATACTATGGTTGAATTGGGAGAGATTGAGCACATTCTATGCTGAAAATGTTTATCCGCATTCCTGACTAGGTCAGAGACACGTATCTAGGGATGCTGATTTTTGTTATTATGAACTTACGTTGCATTGCATAATACATAAGAATATATACATATATACATACACATACATACACACATACATAAATATATATATACATACCTACACATAATACATAAGCAAATAATACACGAGATTTGATATTAGTCAGTAATACATAATTTAATAAAAACAACTTAAATTATTAGCGAAAGCAATTGAGACTCAACATACTTACAATGGACCCCTTTCAAGCAGGTACTTCTTTATAAGAATAATAATAAGAATAGGAAAAATTTATTTTCAAAAACCCGATCTGGGTATAGAAATTACATATAAAAAAATGGTATTTCTACAAATAAAATTACATTTCAAATTATAAAAAAGTCTATAAAAAACTAATATTGAAAAAAAAATAGAAATTCAAAAATAACAAAGACATAAAAACTAGAAAAATTAAAATAAACAGAAATAATGAAAAACATAGAGAATCAGCAATTCAATAACGAAAATATATGAAAACTAGAAAAATAGAAAGCATCCAAAGAGTTCTACATAAACTACATTTAATAAGGATCAAACTATCAATCAACAATCAAGAAATAGAAAAATGCATCGACTCTTCAAAGAACAAAAAATCACCTGGTCTCGATGATATACCTGTTAGCGTAATTAAAATCCATAAACGTGTACTGGCACCTTGTCTAACATATCTTTACAATTTAAGCTTTTCAGAGGGAATATTTCCAGATTGTCATAAAGTAGTGTATGGAGTAATGCTGACGCCACGCGTTATATTGTTAAGCAATCTGATCATTTGTTTCAAGTTCTTTATTGCATCCACTGTCTACTGATGAATTTTCAGCTTTTCCAAAACACTTTGTGGGTACTAATTAAAATGACACCTTTCCTAGTACGCTAGCGCCAGGTATCCGGGAATCTGGCCTTCTGACTACCCTGGCATTCTATCGTCAAAATACTGTCTGATCTGAATGTATTTTCTGAATTTCTGAATTTTAACAAATATATTTTACTTCATAAGAAACAGTTTGGATTTACAAAGGGTTGCTCAACCATAGATGCGGGAACCGAACTATTGACAGGTATATTGAATGCCTGGGAAGAGTCACAAGACGCATTAGGCATACACCATGATACACTAGTTAGGAAATTACATCACTATGGCATTAGGAACAAGGCTCTTGATCTTCTTACTTCTTACTTGGGAAATAGAATTCAGAAGGTTGATGTAAACGGTAAAAGATCACCAGGATCAATGGTCACCATGGGTGTCCCACAAGGCTCCATTCTTGGCCCATTTCTCTTCTTAATATACATTTAATGATTTACCCTTTCACATAAGGAATAATCACGAAATTGTATTGTTTGCTGATGATACTTCTTTGACGTTTAAAATTAGTCGAAAATTGTACAATTATGACGAAGTTAACAATGCACTCTCATAATTTTAATACTAGACATAAGCATAACCTTGTTGTACGTGCTACTCGTCTCCACAAAATAAGCAATTATTTTTTGGGACAATGTATACGCTTCTATAACAAACTTCCTCATACTATTAGAGAACTATCTGTAAATAAGTTTAAAGCTACCATCAAAGCAAAATTGTATAAAAAAGCATACTATACAATATCTGATTATGTAAATGACAAAACGGCTTGGGAGTAAGGCTTGGACGCATCATAAGAACATAAATTAAAAATAATATTTAATTGTGTCTATATGAATAAAGAACATTTTGATTTTGATTTTTTGATTTTTGTATCAGCTTTTACAAAACTCTTGCACTTCTTTGTCGCTTGTCGCTGGCTACCCAAAAAATACTGTATGGATATTTGGAACTGTGTGAACAGTTCCTAATATCCATCTGTTTATCGATAAACCATATCCAAGCGGATATGCTATAAAATCGGCACGCGCCAAGTTTTCCGCTATATCGCGATTCGTCCATAATAATGGTATAGCTCAACCTTCTAGAAAATAAAAACAATGGTTTAATATATATTGTTATTCGCGTCGTTGTATGCCGACCATGTGAGGCGATCGCGCATATTTTCTATAAGGCATTCCATTGCGTAGCGTTAATTTAAAAATATCACGTATTTTGTAAGTGTGCACTGCCCTTAATACGCATGAATCGAGGCGACGAGCCCGGCTCACCTATATGGAACAGTCATTTAATTTACTATGGAAAATGAATAACAATTGTGGCCAAAACACGAACACAACACTTCTATTACCATGTATATAAATTGGTAGTTCAAAATTGATAATCATACAAAGTTTAAATCTACATTCACCAACATATTGTGTTCTCCCGTAAACATATGTCGAAGGTCCCGGCGAATAGTGATTTCCATCAACACAATACCAGAAATGTCATCGACACAACACCAAACGTCAATAAATTAATATAAATATATTGTTTCTATAGTCAAATTCACTTTCCGGAAATATACATTTATCTATATGAATAATTACAAAACTACAAATATTTCATATATACTAATATTATAAAGAGGTAAAGTTTGTGACGTTGTAGGAAGTCATCTCTGGATCTACTGATCCGATTTCGAAAATTCTTTTACCAATAGAAATCCACGTTATTTGTGAGTGTCAGAGGTAATATATTAATCCGAAAAATGAAAAGACTTTTTCGTGGTAGTCGGATTTCCAAAGTAAGTCGGAAAAAACGAAAACGTTTCTAACGAACGCTGCCTTAACGATGAGAGATATATGATTAAGTTCTAGAGAAAAGTTGTAGAGCTTGATAATGCCTACAAAAAAGTCAGCGACAGCATATGTTTAACTTTTATATTTAAGTAACAAAAAGTAGTATTTTATATTAAACAAATAATTTAAATCGTTAGGTCATATTTATTGGTCATATTATCAACAATCATGAATTATTGTCAAAATAAGTAAATTTATCTTCTCAAGTGTTTTTAAAACAAAAGACTTTTCCCTTTTACTTCATATAATTTCACTTTTACTGCATACATGATTAAAGAGATAAGACACTTACAAATAAGACACTCACAAGAAGACACTCACAAATAACGGTATTATAGTCAAATTGGCACGCAAATACATACATACATACATATGCAGTAAAAATATAACCCTTCTTTTGGCAGTCAGGAAATAAATCATAGCACTCAGTACTAACCGAACCACACTCATAATTTCATCACAAGTAAAAAGTTTTACCGCCCAACGAAGTGGGCACGGGTCAGCTAGTTAAAAAATATATTAGTTTGGTTTGTCCATCGTGTCTTGTTAGCATTTTATTTTTTATTTTATTTTTATTTTTATTTCGGGAAACAGAGCGCATTGTCATAAAACCTTGCCAATTTCAATTAAAATCATACAAAGCAGTCTAAGTAATGACATGACTGTCATGGTTCAGAAAATTTAAATAGACTTCACATTGCGCAATAGTATTAATAAATGGTGCTTCTTTCAGATTGATTTTTTTTATAAATATATTAACCAATTGCACGAAATTGGTTAGTATCATAATTATAGTGAAGGCTATTTTGCCTTATTATTAAGATATTTTGCAAAGATGAATTGCAAATTTACTTTTAAATCGGAAATCACATAATTGTGCGTTGGCGTAATGACTCGAATATAATATTAATAAATAGTTATAATGATGATACTGACAAATTGCAAACTTTTAGAAGAATTAACAATAAATAATGAGAGACGCGATGACTTTACGGTAGCAGATGGAATTTTTCACATTAGATTTAAATACGATAATGTTTAGCAATAAATAGGTTATTCTGAACTTTTAAGTCTTCAGAAAATTCAGTGTTGAACTTTTAGCTAGTTTAAAGGAAATACTACATACTTTTTGTCGAAATACCGTTTTAATACTAAACACTACAAATATACTACGAATTGGCGCGCGGGGAGATGTTGGGTTAGCGCGGGGGAGCAGGGCTTGTCTACTTGCCGGGAAAGTCTTGGGGTGACAACCGATTTTTTGATATTCGGGTAGGTTAGATCAACGTTCTGATACCCGTACTTGAACCTCCATGCGGGCATTTCCTATATTTTTTGGATCCATCTCCTAGAATTTCTCATTTATAGTTGTTGTCACAATTCGTATGTATTGCATGTATCATAGAAATTATGTTTAATGTTTGGATGTGGCCAATATTGGCAGATCGTTGCTGGTCGAGCAAAATTGAATTATTTGATTGTATAGCGATCGCGACGCTCCAATTGATTTGATATAATTTGGCAACGTCAACCGCTTAGTCCGAGAGCTCACTACATGCAGTGGAAATACCAATAATGAAAAAGGTATACCATACCTATTACCGAAAAAGTGTAATTATTAAAAAATTATTACATTAGAGCAGTATAGTCTACGAAATATTATTTGACAAAAGTGTCGTTAAAATGTCATAAAATAAACAGTGATTCCCAACAAGTTGTAACCGTTTATTTTACTATGGATACCGATTCTACCTGCGTGGAACACCTTAACAAACCCTCTAAAGGCACAAACTGACCGCTCCACCGGGTTCGATCATAACATCTTGAACTTTATACCACCAACGATCAGAGTAAATATTGCAGTATAGGTACCTAACAATGATTGTAAAATGTGTATTTCAGACAGATATATTAAAATACGCTCTAAATACTGATGATTTCGAAATCTAACTGTTACTGTTACACTAATTAATAGTCTTAATCGGTTAGCTACTTACCATGTTAATTTCGATTTTACAATTATAACAATAATTCTAAAATGTATACCTACTTTATACAGATATATTAAAACACACACTAATTACTAATGATATCGAACTTTTAGGGTTTCACCAATTAATAGTCCTAATCGTTTATCTTTTTAGCCTAGGGTCCTAATAATTTTATTACTTTTTACTGCAATAAAGATTTTTCCTTAATTAATTCTATTGCTTATTGAAAGATTTGTAAGAAAATTATATTATTAGTGTTTTTACTTAAAAATTGATATGTATAAATAATTAATAATATTAAGCGATCAAGGCGATTTAGTCTAATCATATCAAGCCGTTAGACATTCGACGATCGGCGTGAAAAAGATCTCGATCGTTGTGAAAAAGGTACCAATGTGCTAACGACACTTTTGTCAAATAGTATTTCGTCGACTATAAGTTTGTATAATATACGTATGTAGAAATATGTACACTCAATAATGCCTCGCAGTCTTTCCTAGATTTATTTAGAAGCTAATTTACTAAAACTCTTCGAATCGTACGCCGGCCGTAGGTGCGTCCATTGTCAGTATTGTATAGTCTCGGAGTTAGAAATGTATAATGTCATTGTCCATTCCTCCGGTATATACTTCGATATACTTCTTACTCTAGCGCGTAGGTATTTTTCCGGCCTATTCTTGTTTCATTCTCAAGTATCTGGTCTACATAGAAGAGTGTTGTCAATAATAACCGGTAAACACTCCATCCCATTTGTGGATATCGACTACAACGGGCGAACCTGTCACCCCAGGAAGTTTTAACGACAATGCTCGTTTTATCTTCCGTATGGTGAGCGTAGAAGACTTTGAGGACAATACAAATCTAGCACCCAGCAAAAACCACGAACCCGCCAGAGACCAATGTCTTACGGAGAGGCACTAAGGTGGTATTTCTCTGGCCTCCCGACTGGTTACGGGTTCGAGGTTGCTTGCACGGTCCTCTTCCTTACTTAACGGTGATTCGGTGTCTACCGAATCTATCGCAGACCACGGTATCCTTTGCCCTGCTCTTCCCCCGGTATCGGGTAGCCTCGTTTCAAGAGGGTTTTACAATAGGCGGGTTTATCGTCATACGACAACCTCTTACAACCAACCCTGTGTTATATGTATGTGTGCGTGTAACATGTGTGTAATTGTTTGTCTTGTTATTGCATTCGATCGGCAGAAGTGAAATGCCATATCGTTTATTTTATCCCAACGGAAAATGCCGAACCCGGAACCTTAGAATGTAGGATCAGGCGATCTAACCACTATGCCACGGATCCGAACTCCACGGAATCGTTATCTACTAAACCTTTAACTGGTCTAGCTACTAGAGCTGTCAACTAAAACAGGCGGACCAGTCACCTAAGGAAGTTTTAAGGATATTAGATCGTTCTGTCTCCCGTGAGGCGAGCGTAGAAGAGTTGGAACGAAAACTGGTCTAGCAGTGGGCTCTCGGACTGGGTGCAGCAATGGCCGCCTGCCTCGTCTATTTCCCGCGAAAACAACCCAGCTATTTGACTCATTTGCAATGCCGGGAAGAGCGATCTCTACCAGTGCTGCACATCCAACGCCAGACATTCCCGCACTATTTATACGCAGGCAGGCACAAAACCCCACTGTTTTCAAGCCAGCTACATCGCGATTGTTCTCGCTTTTCGATACCAAAGAGCCGATGGATCTGCGCGTTGCGGAGGCGGCCGCAGAGTGCACAGAAGATGACGTCCGACACCTAAATGAACTGTTATTGCCAGCACCGGATTTCGGCTTATTACATGACTGTCCAACAAAAAGGAGGGTGATGTGTTCAGGGTTCATATAAATATGTATGTTTCCGTTTCTTTATTCCATTATAACTTCTAAACGCTGGAACCGATTTAGATGTATGTGGTATTGTTAGAATTGCTGTCATCCCGAGTTCCATGCATAGGTTACCTAACTATGTTACAATCGTTATGTCATCCCAAGTATCATAAGGAACCTTAGCTGTCCAAATATCAAGTAAATGTCAATAAATTAACATAAATATATCGTGTTTATTGTCAAATGAAAGGTCTGATTGAGTACATTCCAGAAATATACATGTATCTACATGAATCAATACACAAACCACAAATATTTCTTAATAAAAACGGTAGTAATAATAATTATTAATACACTAGTTCACTTTCTGTGAACACATGTATATTTCCTGAATATACTCAATCAGACTTTAATTTCAAACTTTACACGATATATTTATGTAAATTTATTGATATTTAGACATTTAGTCAGCTTCTTATTTGATATTTAGACAGTTAGGTAACCTATGCATGCCACTCGGGATGACAACAATGCTAACAATACCACACACTTCTAAATTGGTTTAAGTGTTTAGAAGTTATGGGGGAATAAAGAAACGGGAAAGCATACATAGATGAACCCTGAACACATTACTTTCCTTTTTTGTAGGGCAGTCGTGTAAAAATACGTGATGTAATTTTGAAATCTATAGTAAAATATTAAACTTTCGAAAGAAACGCTACGATCGGTGAATGGGACTGATGCCGACGTATCAAATAAGATAAGCCAAAGCAAAACTTCAGCCACAAAAACAAAAAATGGTTACGATGACGTACTATCAAAGTGGTATCACGAAATATGCTCATTAAGTAAAATCATCGACGCCATTAGCGGTCATTGATTGAACGCACTTTTTTCGTACGTCTGAAACACATCCCATATTTAACATCCATCCAAACTCGCTCGTTGGAGCTATGCCGAGGACATTACATTTCTCCTTTGTAGCAATGGGCGAACCCGTCACCCCAGGCTGGTATAACGATATGTGAGACGAACGTGGGATGAACGTAGAAGACTTAGAGACAACAAGCCTGTTAGAGGCCAACGCCTTACGAGGAGGCACCGGGAAAAGTACTAGCGGGCAGTCTCGCATCCTATCTACCAGTTTTTGTGGGATATCTCCGTCTAGAGTTAACTTTCAGGATGCCTCCGTCCTCTTGACTGGTTACAGGTCCGAAGTCGCTTACGCGGCCTCTACCTGCTGTATTACAGCGGTAATTCAGTTTGAATTTATCGTGGACCTAGGCGGCTTTGCCTGTAGTGCAACACGGGATGGGGTGGCTCAAGGTCATTTCAAGGGTGGCATGACAATAGGTCAACATCCACCCCCGCTGCTTAGGTTATTTTCTATTTTCACAGTCTATTTTCATAGTCTCCAGACTCCTTCAGCAATTAGTCAGAGTGCACAACCAATTGGGGTCGCCGAACGGTGCGCAGGCCGTCTAGGAGCGCCAGAAGATTGACTCCTAGGGGAAATTAGTCCTCAGGCCAGAGTCCTGCCCGGGATCGCACTTCATGCGTGGAGGCCGCCGGATGGGTGTGGACCCGTGAGTGTGACCGACCCTGAACAAATGGGTCTCCGTGGCCAACTTCAACAGGGCCCATTAGCTCCCCCTTGCACAGCTAGACATATTCTAGCTTGCTGCAAGGTGATCTTAGATCAAGGACGGTACACTTACCGCCATGACATGGTCCTTGCTGTTATTCGCGAGGTAATTAGCCTCTCAGTGGCTCGTGCCAACAAGGGTTTGACATTACCCCCCAAACCAGTTTTTACAGTTTGTGGGGGATGGCTCTAAAGGCAAAAACATTTAACTACAAAACCTTTTTCAATAATCGACAAAGCTTCAGATTGGATTCTGGAGGTCGATTCAGTCTCTAAGCAGTATAAATTCCCTGAAAGTGTCGAATACACAGCCCTCGGTCCAGATATAACTCTTTACTCTCTATTTTGGAAGGTGGCTCTTATTGTGGCTCTTATTGTGGAACTATTCCATGGGAATCAAATATTCCAAAAGACCACGAGTAACATTTAAATAAATACTACGATCTCGCATTGCAGATGCCGTCACCCAGAACGGCTTCACCGTTCACCTTCACGCGGTGGAAGTTGGCGCTCGTGGCCTGCCAGTCAAATCTCTGTTTCACCTCTTTGAAGATCTTGGTCTTTCCAGAAAAATAATCAACTCTTTACTAGAAAAAATATCTAAAACCGCGATTTCCGCATCTCAAGTCCTCTGGCTCTGGACGCTCACGTGTGGCAAGACAACTGTACTAAACCTACCACAGCCGGTCGTTAGTCCGGAATCAACCGCTCAGACGTGTAATAATGGTACTATGATGGGCCCGAATCCGGTCGGTGAATTCCATGGCAGCTCCGTTTGTATTTTATATTTTATTTATTTATCACATTTCGATATTAAGGGAACTTCCCACGAGTGTATTAAGAGTACGTATTACTATTTATTTTTTGATTCGATTACAACGATTAAAAACGTCTACATTCCAGCGGCGAAAATCCAGCGGTATATTAATCAAATCCATGTACTTGATTTGTATAGCATTCGACCCACTACCGGAGAAAGGCTCACCTCAGCCCATTTGACGAGTAAATTTTTTGACATTTGATATTTCGAAACGCAACACGAATATGAAATTCATCTATCTGTAAGCGGCGAAACGAATCACAGTCGCGTCGCTTTGAATCAATCACAATCACAAGCACGATCTCAAGCGACAAGCGGACAACGCGTCATCGACCCGTGCTTACACTATCAATATGGAACCACAATAATATGTAATCATTTAATTTAGGTAACATTGGCTTGGATTTGGGTAGAAAATAAAGACTGAAAAGAAGGTAGAAAAGAAAATAAAGTAGGACAGGCAGACGGGTAGAAAAGAAAGTAAACATTTGAAAAGAAAAGAATGAAGTTATAAAATCAATTAATTCGAAGAGAAGGAAACAAGAGACAGAGAAAAAAATTGCCATGTTAAACCCTTCGGCTACGTAACGACCAAATTTGGTTTCATGTCAGAACACCGTTGGCTACGTAACGACCAATATTGTCGGCTTGCTCCCGGAGCGCATAGTAATATTATTTTCTTATTCGAATGCGAGAAATCATCAAAATTTTTATTGGTTTTTATGAGCTAATATCTAAATATTTTTGTACGTAAATAAGCAAAACGAAATATTGCCTTTGATAGAGAATCTAATAAATATCACGATAGTATTTACGATTTCTAAATAGGATTCCGTATTATTCCGTAAGACAAGTGCGAGTTAGAAATGCCGAGTTTTTTTCACTTTTCCAAATTTCTCATATTTATTCATAATTATATAATTGTTTTACAAAATGAGATTTCAATATACTATATACGAAATTTCAATGCGATTATTGCACAGTTATTCTTTTTATGATTGCTTTAGTAGTTCCATAGTTATGGTACTTTTTGTCGAGCGCGGCGATATTGCAAGAAATTCCAATAAATTGCCCCGGTCTGCCATGAAATTATGCCGCTACTCGAGGGGTTAATATAGCATACGTTTATTAATATACCCCTCTACTAAAAATTTAGGTATTTTTGCAATGCCACGCGCCCGCGCGCTTTCGACATATACATAAAGATGTATAGGTATACCGCGGCGACAAGGGAATACGTCCCACCGTTGGCAGTGTCCAATTACGAATGACGATTTCGGCTTCGCGCGTCGTTAAATATAGTCGATTTGGCTTTTCAATTATAATATAATAAATTATCAAATGAATAGTTTTTTATAAAATGAAAATTAGATTGTAATAATAAAATAACTTAAGATCACTGTGTTATGTTTTATATCACTCAAAAGTATCTTTATTAAATAGAAAAAATATATGTTTGGCCATAACATTTCTGGAAATTACATAATTTCAAACATTTTTTTCGTGTGTTTTTTGTATGGTAGTTGCAAAAACTGTCTTGGTACCTACTATGCAAATAGACCATACACTGGTTTAAATGGTATTTTTTTAATATTGAGAATCATCTCTAGGTTTTTAAAAAACTGAAGACAAATCTCGCTCGTTTATATTTTTTTGGAAAACAGTAACAGAATAAAGATAATTTACAATTAATATGGATATAATTTACCAATTTCGTTTTGGCGAAATGATAGCTTAAGGATCGGGTTTTTTAAAATCCGGCATACTTGTAATAAAATTCTTTTTCGTGTTCTCACAACCAGGCCACAAAATTATGCTTCATATAGCTTTTGGCCGCCACGGCCTCTTAAACACAATTTGGGAATATGTGTTATGATATCTTGTATCAATTAGATATTTTTATGCTTAAAAGATGCTTAACACTTTAAAAATATGCTTAAAAGATGATGTTATTTTAGTGTAACTATTTTTTTAACCGACAATTGATATTTAACATGATCAAACCTTCCTTATTCAATATTTTAAATATTAATTTTATTTATATAGTTTCTATTACTTTCTTGTGACGCTTACAAATGCTAAAATTGTATCTAACCAATATTGGTTAGGGCGCTCCGCGCTGCGTAAAATGCCAACTTTTTAAATATTTATTCATTATTATCTTAATTGTTTGACGAGATAAGGTTATAATATTTTATATTTAAAATTTCAATGCGATCATTTTACAGTTATTCTTTTTACGATCCGTATAGTAGTTTAAAAGTTATGGTCGTTTTCTCAAGGCCATCGATTTCACGCGCAAAACTGTCCCGGGCAGAAGTGACGACTAAATTTTTACCCCGCGATAAGAAGGGTTATGGAAAGTATTGTGGACGCACTTCTGTCTGTCTGTGTGTCTGTGTGTATTCTCCGGCGATAGCGCCGAAACGTTTCATCCGATTGAGCTGAAATTTGGCATGAAGGCATCATTTGGTCATGGCATGATCTGAAAAGTGGTTGCAATCTGTCCATCCAGGGTTGGCTCCCGACGAGGGAACTCCTCAACGGTCAACAGCAGAGACCCAAAATTTTGTATACGCATTCAATTATGATAGCGACAGGTTTCGTACCCTGGGTTGGCTCCCGACGAGCGAAATCCTCAACTGTCAACAGCAGATACAAAAATCGAAAAGTCGTAAAGTCGAAAAGTCGTAAAGTTGAAAGTCGAAAAGTCGAATAGTAGAAAAAGTCGAAAAAGCCGAAAAAGTCGAAAAACTCGGAAAAGTCGAAGTCGAAGTCGATTTTGATTTTCGAGGGTTATAGGGTGGCGCTAGGTTAAGGGTGGGGGGTTATGGTAGGATTTATGATATTAATATTCAGATGAATATTAATCCCTTTTGAAACATGCGTATTTCCGTGTATTACAGCGTTATATTTTTCTCAGTGTAAAACAACCGTACTTTTAACATACAGTCATATAATAAAGATCTATCTATCTAACTATTGATGATCAATTTAAATCCAATTTTCACGGGCTAGTTTAATTTATGTTAGGTAGGTAGTAACTTTTCCGAAATGGCAGATTCCTGATCACTTCGGTACGTCTACGCATATTATATTACTATATTCTCAAAACTGATAAAGAAATGAGATCACTCCCACACATAATATTCATCTTATTACCCGTTTATATAATTTATCCCAACGTACTGAATGTGTTCGCGAAACAACGCGCTTGCTAATATAAATTCCGACAATTATTGCTCCGCACAGCACAGAGAATCTCGTGGTACGTGGTACGTTAGTAATCTGAGAATGGGAATGATAAGGAAAAGGAATTGCTCAGCAAAACATCTATCGGGTGGTCCAGTAACGTGAAATACTCGTTTAAAACACTGACTATTGCAGAAATAGTGGACGATAGCAGAATCGGAATTTGCGATAAACAAATCCGTGAGAAATTGGGATGTTTATTATTGTAAAAGTGTTATTGTAAAAAATATACACTAAATATACAGAGCTAAGCCAAATTCTTGATTCAGTAATAAGACCCCGTATGTAATTATGCAAAATTGTAATTTTAACCATTATTTTCAGAGAAGTCAACCTAGAAGATGAAAAAAATAATAACTAGTACATTAGATTTAGAAGAAATTCCCTCAAGGATGGGGTTTGTTATTTTTTAAAAATTATTTTTTTATTAATTGTTGTGTGCGGCTTTTCTAAGGTCTTTATGAGCCTTGTAACACTGCGACCATTGCTGATCTATTGTGATCGCCATACTATAGTTCTTCGCTAAGCCTCGTGTCATTTAAGAACCGCAACAGGCTTTTGGCGCCAGATTGTTTTACCTCCTCAGGTTGGAGATAATGACCACCCAAGTGGGTGTATCTTTTACGCATCAGCGGGCCACACTCGCACATGAGGTGCAGGGAAGTTACCTCTGCCTTGGCAGAACCTGCACATTTTTGTGTCCCGGAGCTTCAGGTTGTACATGTGTTTGTTCAGGCTACAATGCCCCGTGAGCGCCCTCACCAGTATGCGTAGATTGTTCCTATATAGCGATAAGGCCTCACGGGCAGTTTTACGGTCGTAAGCCTTAATTAGCGCTTTGGGTTGGTTCAACCCTGGCGTGTTGTTCCAGTGGTTGACGGATTGTTCTAAACATATTTGTTTGAGCATTAGGTTTGCAAAGCTTTTTGGTACGCCACAGCAATATTAAGGGCCGTATAACGTTCCGTTTGCCCCCGTTTTAGCAAGTTCGTCGGTTTTGTCATTTCTTCGATTCATAAAAGTCTACGTAGAAAATGAAAAAAATAATAAGAAGTACATTAGATTTAGAAAAAAATCCCACAAGGACGGGGTTTGTTTTTTGTTTTTGTTTGAATTAAGTTGTAACTGTTCTAATAGAGATTGCACAAATAATACATAAACTGTAAGAAAGTGATTTAAAAGACTATTCAACAAAAAAAAATTTGTTATGCAAAGCTCTTGGATTTAGGTATGCTCCCATACCTCAAAAGAATGATCTCAATTGTTCATGCCAAAACTTCGAAACCTCCAAATTTTCTCAACACCTTATCGTGGCCTCTTTAAGTTTCCAACCTTCGTTTTAAAAGCGAAAATCCTTCATTAGAACAACTCGATTGAGTACAACAAAACCGCTTTTGGCTTGATTTCTTAACCTTCGCAATCATACGCTTTTAACTGATTGTTCATCTAATGCGATTGTGTACGCGTGAACTGCACGTACTTGGAGCTACAATTAATATAAATAGGTACACCAAATATGTTGCGCATAACACGTTTTTTGTTCGTTTGTGGAAATAAACCTATGTACATCATAATTTATTATAAACTAGGAAGGAAAGAGGAAAAAAACTGGCAAAACACCAGATGAAACTTTGTAACAAGGCTTTTTTTGAATAAGGAGGACTACACCAAGTATCGCACGCTTTACTAAAAATTAACGGTATTATATATTAGCCTAAACAAGAATGGTATCGGTTATTTCCATATTTTTGGAGGGATCCAAAAACCATACTGGGTTGCCAAAATGTTAAAAAGTTGGGTTTTAACCACTTTTTAACTACTTTTTTGGAGAGAGGTTTAGGAGATTGAGATGAATAAGTTAATAGTAGAAACGAAGTTTTTTAAAAATAAGCTTTTTTTAAAAATGCTCTGTCTCGAGCCATCCTGGGGGCATCAGCCGTGTCATAGTGGAACTTAGAACGGGCTATCATAATTGAATGCTATACATAGTTTCATATTTGTGGTGTTGATCGTTGAGGAGTCCCTTCTTTGGAAGCCAACCCTGAATGCAGCAGCCCTGTCGCGGCGAAACTTAGAACGGGCTGTCATAATTAAATGCTTATACACAATTGTGTGTCTGGGCTGTTGACCGTGGAAGAGTATCCTCGTCGGGGGCCGATCCTGGCAGTAGAATCAGGTCATACTCACCATAAAAATGCACTGTCATTGGAACTGAACCAACATGTAAAATTTCAACTTCATAGGATAAGAGGAAGTGGTTGTAATTCAGCTTGCAAGATTTAACCTAAACAAACATACATACTGGGCTCGATTCCGTTTCTTCGTGAACTTAAATCGGATATTAGTTCGTGTGAACGAGACAGGGCAATACGCTAGAGTGGAATGTGAAATGAATGGTTGTCACTTTTTCGCATTAAAACTACCCACCAAAGGAAATCAGCTGAATCTAACACCGCAAAAAATGTATTCAATTTTTTTCGGTCGAGTATAAGTTCGACAGGTAGTTTTTATCAACGATCGCTCGTTTCATATTCCGCTCTAACGTATTGCTCTATCTTGTTCGCTTGAACTAATTTCAGTTTTAGTAAACAAAGAAACGCAATCGGGCCCACTAACTAACATACATAACATCACAAGATAAATAAAAGATTGTAAAAACAGCTAGTAGAGTAATGTTGGAACTACCTTAGCATTCAATTCTATAAAGGTTAGAGGCTAGCCGAGAAACGAACCGCGCCTCTTGAGGCAGTTGTAAAACGAAACCAAAACTATTTGATCCGCCGGGCGAAGAGCGCTTATAGATTTTATTTCTCAAATTAATACATCTATACTTGTATTTGTATAAATTAATACTTCTATACTAGTACTAAGTAATCTCTGGATCTACTTAACCATTTTCAAAATTCTTTTACCAATAGAAAGCCACGTTATTTGTGAGTGTCATAGGCTATATATTAATCCGAAAAATGTAAATACTTTGTCGTAGTAGTCGGATTTGCAAAGTAAGTCGGAGAAAAAACAGTCGAACGAAAACGTTTCTAACTAACGCTGCCTTAACGATGAGAGATATATGATTAGGTTCTAGAGAACAGTTGTAGAGCTTGATAATGCCTACAAAAAAGTCAGCGACTGCATATGTCTAACTTTTATATTTAAGTCACAAAAACTAGTATTTTATATTAAAAAAATAATTTAAATCGTTAGGGCTCAAGTGTTTAAAACAAAAGACTTTTCCCTTTTACTGCATATAATTTCCCTTTTACTGCATAAATGGTTAAAGAGATAAGACACTCACAAATAAGACACTCGCAAGAAGACACTCACAAATAACGGTAATATAGTCAAACTGGCATGCAAATACATGCATACATATGCAGTAAAAATATAACCCTTCTTTTAGCAGTCAGGAAATAAATCATAGCACTCGGTACTAACCGAACCACACTCATAATTTCATCACAAGTAAAAAGTTTTACTGCCCAACGAAGTGGGCACGAATCAGCTAGTATTTAAATAAAATCAGTCCTTGGCAACTTTCAAATTTTGGCATGGAAGACTTGGAAAAGTGTAACAACATATTATTCGTTTATTTATTTATTTATTTAACAAAGTATATTTAACATTTCAGACAATTATTATGAACATATCTAATCAGTTATGTTGGGTTCTTGGGTTACAAAAGAGTTATTATTTGTCACCGGTCTAGTCCGGTTTCCCCAACCTACCCGTTTCTAGTCAATCGATACAAATCTGCATTATTCAGCAGCAGTGCCCCACAGCCGAATGCCATTTTTCATAATTTGAATGAAAACCCTTCCTCGCGGGTATAGGCTCATCGCGCGTATTGGGAATTTGAATATTTCGCCAATTTATCATACTCACGCTTGTAGAATTCGCTTCGACAAAGAGGGGAGTATATTTTTAATTATTGTTTGGGGACGGACTTCGAAATTGTTGGATGGGATATTATGTACATGTAGTTTGTACACAGTTTGTAGACACACAGGCCGTTAGCATAGTGGTTAAGTCGCCTGATCTTACATTATAACTTTCCGGGTTCCATTCCCGGCTTGGTTACCATTTTCCCTTGGATCAAATTAACGGAATTTCACTTCAATTCTGTCGATCATATTCATATTCATTTTATTAGTATACTGGTATACAAATCAGTTACAGATTAGGAAACATTCATACATATTAGCAAACAAACATTTTTTTAATCGTAAATAAACAAAACAAAACGAAAAAAATAACACAAGAAGAAGAAATACAAGACAAAGTGAAGAAATCAACTTTAGCCACTAAATCATTTTAGACTTCACTCGGGTATATTCCTTCACTGAGTAAAACGCCTTATCTGTAAGGTATCTATCTCGTAAGGCGTCTCTTAAACACGTCAAGAGATTGCGCCTGCCTAATGTGCTCGCTGAGTTTGTTGTAAACAGCTGGGCCGGCGATATAGGCTAGCCTCTCCGACTTGGATAACCGAACGTAGCATGCTACGGGATCTTTTTGGATATAACATGATGCACACCATTCACTTCAAAATCGGATAGATTTTTGCGAACGAACAGCGCTACTTCCATTATATAATGCTATAACAAGACACACAACTGGAGCTGTCAACTACAAACGGCGAACGCGTCACCTCAGGAAGTTTTAACGATGTTAGATCGTTCTGTCTCCCGTGAGGTGAGCGTAGACCACCTGGGACGAAAACAGTCCACTGTCTAGTTACGTCACTCGCCCGTAAGGAGCCAACGCCTTGCCGCGAGATAACCAGGTTAATCACACAGCGAGCTGACACTCGCGCCCTTAATACCAGTTGCAACCATATTACTCCGGTTTCCCGACTGGTTACAAGTTCAGGTCGCTTGCGCGGTCCTCTCTCTTACATATCGGTGATTCGGTGTTTACCAAATCTATCGCGGACTACGGTATTCTTTACCCGGCTGTTCACCTGGTATCGGGTAACCGATCGGTCGTTTCGAGAGCAGTTGCCGTAAGGTTAACAACCACTGAGGCCGTTTCCAGACTCCCCCGGCTATCAGTCGCACAATCGATCGACGCCGTGTAGCGTCAGTCAATCGATCAATGCACAATCGATTGACTGATGCCGCATGGTGCGTAAACCGTCCAAGAGCGGCCGAAGTTTGATTCCTAAAGGGAAACTCACCCGCAGGCCAGAGTCCTGCCCGGGCTCGCACTTCCGCGTGGAAGCTGCCGGTTGGGTGTTGACCCGTGAGTTTGGCCGACCCTTAAACACTTAGGTCTTAGTGGCCCAACTGCAACGAGGCCCATTCGCTCCTAAAACACGCACACAAACAGTTACACTTCATAATATGGTTGGTTATAAGAGATTGCCGTGTGATAATAAACCCGCCTATTCTGAAATGTATTAAGAAAGAGTAGAAACAACAAGCAAATAGCTTGTTCTAGGAGAAATTACTGCTGTGTACTCTGTTACATTTGGAAAGGTCGCTTCTAGAATGATTACAAATTCGGAGTCTTGTTCTGGTAATAACGTTTTCATCGAAAAAATATTTAATATTTCGCGCATAATATGCCCAGGATGCTTGCGGACCTGACACGCATTCCTATAGCGATTCGGTTAAATGTTGGTGGATTAAAATGTTGGTGGATCGAGATGGTCGCATTTTGTGTCGTTTTCCGAATTTCATTGATTCTTTTTGTCTCAAAACATTCAGTGGTTACTTTGTTATTTAGCCAAAAACTTACTGTTTTTCAGCAAGGTGAATGGCGGAATATTGTAGGTCTTTCTTATGGTTTTAGGTCTAAATTAGACAGTAAATGGTCTTAGACTAAAACAGTCTTACGACCTTATAAGAATAAGAATAAGAATAAGAATAATTTATTTTCAAAAACCCGATCTGGATATAGAAATTACATATCTAGTGGTATTTCTACAAATAAAATTACATTTCAAATTACTCATAAAATTATAAAAAAGTCTATAAAAAAGTAATAATTGAAAAAAAATAGAAATACAAAAATTCAATAACAAAGACATAAAAACTAGAAAAATGAAAAACAACAGAAATAATAAGAAAACATAGAGAATCAAGCAATTCAATAACAAAAATATATAAAAACTAGAAAAATAGAAAGCATCGAAAGAGTTTTACTACATTTAATAAGGATCAAACTATCGATCAACAATCAAGAAATAGAAAAATGCATCGACTCTCCAAAGACCAAAAAATCAACTGGTCTCGATGACATACCTGTTAGTGTAATTAAAATCCATAAACGTGTACTGGCACCCTGTCTAACATATCTTTACAATTTAAGCCTTTCAGAGGGAATATTTCCAGATTGTTATAAAGTAGCCAAGATGACACCGATATATAAAAAAGGGCGATCCCACGAGCGTAGAAAATTATCGACCCGTAGCCCTACTGAGCAATTTCTGAAAAATTTTGGAGAAGGTCATCGAAAAACGACTAAATGGTTTCCTTGAAAAATTTGGGATCATTTCAGACAGTCAATATGGATTTCGGACAAAAATAAACGCCACCCTAATTAAATTAATAAAACGATTTGAAACTTCACGCGACGCGAAGCCGCGGGCAACAGCTAGTAATTACAATAAAATCCAGAAACTAAACGCAGTATTATTAAAATGTGAGAAGTAAAACAAAGCCCAACATTATTTACCAGCACTTATTAGTTCCCAGTTCCCATTTCGAGTGCTACTGGTACCATTAACTATTATAGTGTAACTTCTCGCTTCTTGTCATCGAATCATGATCGGAAACAGGAATTCAGAATACGGTTTATAAATCGCCGTATCGCTATTGGTCGACGTAGTCGACCAATCAGGTTACTTGCAGGTTTATAACAATAGGATTTATACCATGACTAGCGAAATTCATCGGAAAGCCATGTTTGATTTTTAAAATCAAATATTTAATATCCGTTTAGTCTTCCAATCCGCAGCCGTTTCTTTAAAAAATTCTATTATTGATTATATAGCGTATTAGATTGCTTAATACCGTATTTTTTTTGTCAGCTAGGACTTTACTACAAAACGCAACGTGTAGATGGCACTCATGGTTCCATACATTGATTTTTTTCTCTTATGTTCAGAAGTCCATTAGATGACGTTCTAAACACGCCTCTTCGGTGTCATATCTCGAAATAAAATAATAATACTCACATACACACACCCACCCTCGCACACACATTTACATGGACTCACAGGCAGACTTCAGACTGGAAATCGTCTTAATCTTCTCGGGAGGGGTAAAAATGTATATACCCGACTTCTTTTTTTTTTGCTCGTTTACAATATATTCCCTCTGCCGAGAAAGTTCATAAATCGGTTGTGTCCCTATAAGACTTTCCCGGCAAGCAGTCAACCCCTACCCATCTTCGCAAACTCCCCCGCCCCCCCGACAAATTACCGATGAATTTAAAAATCATATGCCTGCCCTATAAAATCAAATGCTTCTACGAAGGATTTTATTTGTCTACCGTGTAAAGATGACTAGTCAACGCTATTGTCAAATTAATATTTCTGCTTTTATAGTTTTATATCTACATATATTAATATATTACTAGCAACTGACGAATTCTAATAGGCGATAATTAGCTTTAATTGATAATTCATGCTTATATTCTGAATTAATAAATTGAATACTGAATACTGATTTTTTTATTCATTTATTTATTTAAGATTATTAAACATTAATTTGCTTACAAAAATAACAGGAACCGAATGGCAAAACCTTAACCTTTTCCTTATTTGATTCTGTCACCCAACTGGGACTAGCCTCTAATATTAAAATCAAGTTTGATTGATTGCTTGATTGCTTACAAATGTAGGTACAAGTTATAGTAAAAAGCTAATAACACTAAATTGCCCTAAAATGTGGTCTTCAAAACAATAATAATAATAAATATTAAAACATAATATAATAAATAAAAATCAATTCCATTATATAATCGGCAATAATATAAAATTCGATTAAATAATATAAATAAAGTCATATGTGGGAAAAGAAAGAAACAGTCATTAATATTTAATATATGTTAAGTAATATAGGATTTAATATAAAAATATCTAGTCGAATACTGATAGATTTCAAATTTTACGAAGGTTATAAAACCCTTAATATTTTTAATGTGAACTTCCATGGAGGTGAGTTATGTTTATGTTTTTATGCGGTTGTACTACAGCCTACATACATGCGATACGTTGTGCAGCCTCAAGTACACGTATATGTTTCCATGGCCTTTCCAACGCGATGGAAAGGCGTGTTTGGCGCAAAGAGACAATTTCGAATTTGAATTCTACATCGAAGTGTGTCAGGGCCGCCGTGTTTTAATTCTAAATATGAGTCTCATTCCATACGATTCGTATCGCCTGCTATTCATTGTGTTCGGAAATTGGACTTAATCAAACGTAGGCTAATTTGACTTGAGGCATGACACAACTTTATTTTTCGGGGCAAAACGTATTTCTAATTTCTGTATATCTGTGAGGGACCACCCCTCACTAGACTCCAAATTATTCGGTGTGAGGTGGTGGTGTCGACTTGCGGGTTTTCTCCGTATTAAAAGTCGAGTTTAAGTATATCAGAAGGTATTTAATGACAGTTTGATATTGCCAGTTTGTAACGCTTCCCGTATAGGTTGTATTGACGCGAATGTATTGGCTATCTGCCTAAATTTACGAGGGTGTATGGATAAGGATTGTACTTGTGCTCCTAGTATCTCGTACTGGGCACGGCTCGAGTCTGTGGGAATGCAGACTGATGCTTCTCGCCTCGATAAGGAAAGGAAGGAAAAGGTAATCACGAAGCCGGGGTACCTAGGTAAGCCGTCGCTGTCTTGGGGGACGTGATCACTCGAGGAATGATACTTTGGTTGGTAGGGTAGACTACCCTAGACAACGGCGGCTGCAACGTCACCGAAACGTCGGGTCCTACAAATTTCACGCGGTAAATTCGTTTTCTATCCTATTTATAATGTCAAACAACCGCGATAGTCTTCAACATTATAATTATGTCATATACACACCATTAACATACTATGGTTGATTTGGGAGAGATTGAGCACATCCTATGGTGAAAATGTCTATCCGCATTCCTAACTAGGTCAGAGACCCATATCTAGGGATGCTGCGTTTTGTTTAAAGGTATCGACATTGATTTTATAAAATCAATGGTATCGATGAGCTGACTCTTTTGATGTTATGAACTTACGTTGCATTGCATAATATATATTATGTTACGTTGCATTGCATAATGCAATTCATATGTATATATTCAAATTACGAGTTTATTATTATAGTTATTATTCAATTTATTTCGAAATTGGTAATATATTTTTTAATGTTTTAATGTTTTGGATTATGGGTATTTTTCTGTGATGCCGTCGCTGTGGTTCACATTGTAGGATTTTTAATTTTGATTCTGTTGTATCAAAATAATCTCAGAACACCGTTGAATGTTGAGCTTCAAAAATTTGAGATAATATTGTCGTAATAGATTTGCCAAATAGATTCAAAATGTATATATCATATTAAATTAGCATTAGTTACGTCTTTTTTGTAAACTTTATCAAGAGAGTGACTCTCTGTAGAAATAGGCTAGGTGAGAAAAAATCCAATCGTAGAAGATGAACCGTATGCTTACATTTTGTAAACGTTCAAGTTTGTTGAGCAGTTCAAGTTTGTAGAGCAGTATCTCAGCAATATCTACACATTTTTCAAAACGCAAACCGTCAAACGAAAGAAAATTCAACGAAGTTCATGATGAAATGAATGGAGATTTCTTTAGAATAACAAATCAAAGGATACGTAAGCCGAAACGGCGTTGACCGCGTACGAGTCACTCATTACTTATGTCAATGATGTACTGTGCGAGCTTGCCAGCCGGAAGTCGGCCATGTTGCATTTCGTAACGACAATTTATTTATTATTTCCAATAAAAGAGGGGCTTACGGTGAACTGCAGACGTGATGATTCGTCCTGCGTGGTTATTCATTCAAATTATTCGTTTTGAATACGCTTTATATTCTAAAATCGAAGTTACCAATTGACTCACTTTAACTTGTATAATTTCGTACATTTTACTTTCCTGGCAAAGGAAAGTATTGTGAACGCACTTCTGTGTGTCTGTGTGTATGTGTGTATTATTCAACGATAGCGCCCAAACGCTTCTACCGATTGACCTGAAATTTGGAATGCAGGCATCATTTGGCCATGGCAAAAGTTTAAAAGATTGTGGCTTAAATCGGTGCACCAAAGGGAGCCCCAGTCATACTTCAATATCGAAATATTTGACTTAGAGACTTGACATTCAGTACACAGATGAGTCGTGGGGTCAAAACCACAATGTTAAATTATTGTTGCAATATCTCTACATTACATTACATTTTCGTCGTGTCCAATTGACGGCTAAACACCGCTCTTGGACATGTCAAAATAATTGGGTAAGGTAGTAAGTTTCGTTACTACTCTTTACTGAACATACATAGGTAGTCAAGAATTAACTACTAGATTGTCAAACTATAAATACAGATAATCAAAATATAAGCCTAATATTTGAAGCAGTTAGTAATTCGAAAAGATACGTAGTAAAATTATTCATCGTAATATTCAAATTGTCAGTAAAATGTTAAATAATCAAATTAAATCTACGTTATGCATTTTAAACTAAAAGTACAGATATAAGACCATATAAAATAATCAGACAATAAGGCTCTATTCTTTTCAGTAATTTAAATGGGCACAATATTTGAAAAATCATGGCCCTCAAATTCGGCCAGATTATATAAAGGGTGGCCTATCAGTATCTCCTGGATGTTTTTTTTTAAATTTTATGTCCTCCAGCTGTTTAAATGTTGTAGGGAGTAGATTATAGAATTTAATGCTAAGGTACAAGTAGCTTTTCTGTACTTTTGCCACAAACGACACAAAAAAGAACGGCATACATTTTAATTAAATAATAAAGCTGAGCTGCCCGAGGCTAGTCGAGAAACGAACCACATTGCAAAATAGCCATTTTGATACTACAAAAATACTATAAATGTCCTATATTTGTTGTCATAATCAATCACTATCGGGTGGGAGGGAAGGAGGGTCGAAAATATTCGTCTTCTTCAGTGGGTTTCTATCACGTCATATCTAGAGTGCTTTAATAGATACCTAAAAGCTTAGTGGTGAGGGGGTTGGGGGGTTGGGGGGTCGAGGTTGGGGTTAAGGGAAGGGATAGGGGGGGGGGTGTCTGCTTGCCGGAAAAGTCTTGGGGTGACACAACCGATTTTTTGTATATAGGCCTTGATTGATTTGAGGAATATTTCCACAAATGTTCTGCATACAAAAGTGCTAACAATCGATGATGTGGTGGATTTAAAAAAAATATACTTAATTTTTAATCAGAAAAAAATCCTTTAAGTCTCGGATGCATAGCAATACGTCCAGATGACACTTATTGTAGAATCAAGTGTTCCATGGGAATCAATTATCCCAAAAGACTATGAGTACAAATGAAAGAAGATTAAATATTAAAAGTATATTAAACATATATTAAAAGTATATTAAAATATATAATATACTAGCTGCGCCCCGCGGTTTCACCCGCGTGGTGATGGAAAATTGTGATAATACTACTAATAGAAACATATATAATTATACATTATATACGTGTAACTCCAACGGTTTTTGCGGCGCACGCCAAAATAGCTCGCAGAAGGCAGATTTTTATCCCACTTACTTGACACTTATCGTTATATTTTAGATAATTCACAATATATCTTTATAAATTATAGCCTATATGTTATTCTGATGGGTAAGCTATATTATTGTAAAGTTTCATCAAAATCCATTTAGTAGTTTTTGCGGGAAAGAGTAACAAACATCCATACATACATTCTTACAAACTTTAGCGTTTATAATAGTAGTAGGATTTTTTACGAAATATGTGTGGTTTATGTAGTTATCCATATCGATATATGTATGTTTCCGGAATGTACTCAATCACACATGTAACATGTGTGTAAGTAGTGTTTGTCTTATTATTGCATTCAATCCTAAGGGATGCAAAATGTTACGTCATCGCAGAAAAATGCCCGAAACTTTAACGAAAAAAAAATTATTATTTTTAAATCTTTATGAAATTAGCTATTGATATTAGTAGCTATTGATATTAGTTGATAAATTAGTGGAACAGTTGCAAAATGTGTACGAGTCTCTGAGATAACACAGGATGTGTTTTTTGCTTGGCAGTTACTTACTTTTGAAAATAAAAACTGTCGCACCCTTTCCAGCGAGGGTTTTTAATGCATCTTGTCACCCGATTCGTTCGCGACGCTTAATGCCGCTTTTAAATTTATGCAGATTATTATTTATAGTTGAACGTACCATCAAAAATAAAAGAAGGGGAGACGAGAAGGGCTCGTATTTGGCGATGGAAGTGAGATTTTGATAGAAAAAAGGGTGACGCGTCGTGTATGCAGATGGCTTAAAGCCCGTATTGATTTTTTCACCCTTTTTAAAGCGTTTACACTGCGTAGAAGATCCCCTTCCCAGTATGTTTGTCGAAAAACGAGGCCATGGTTTTTGAATCTTTTACGCTATGCTGGAATTGAGGCCTTGTATTTTTCACGCAATCTTTTGAAGTATTCTTCTGTCGGATGAAGCTTTGATGTAGAAATAAAAATATTAATAGCCGGCTAATCACATCGCAACGAAGGATTTCCAGGATTGGATTGGGAAATGCTTATCTTTAAAGAATATGTACATATGTATGGATGTGCACAACTTTCGACTGCGCTATGTAGGTTTAACGGAAGTTGCTTTGCTAACGGTGTATGATCACCTTTTACCAATCCATCCCAAAAACCAAGCTTATCCTTTTGCAAAATAAAATCTCTCCAATAGAGACGAAAACTCTTCATAAGTGAGTTAACCATTTTTGGTTAGACGCTTACAAATGCTAAAATTGTATCTAACCAATATTGGTTAGGGCGCTCCACGCTGCGTAAAATGCCAACTTTTTAAATATTTATTCATTATTATCTTAATTGTTTGACGAGATAAGGTTATAATATTTTATATTTCAAATTTCAATGCGATCATTTTACAGTTATTCTTTTTACGATCCGTATAGTAGTTTAAAAGTTATGGTCGTTTTTCTCAAGGCCATCGACTTCACGCGCAAAACTGTCCCGGGCAGAAGTGACGACTAAAGTTTGACCCCGCGATAAGAAGCGAAAAATAATGAATAAATATACGAGGACAGTTCGAAATATTTTTAAAATTCCTATGTATACACTATTTAAATATATGATATTATCAACCAGACAATAAATCAAAATAAGCAAGTAAATATATTAAAAGGAATAAAAACACGACTGTCGTTACTAAAAGTGAACTAATAATTATTATTTTTATTACGGTTTTTTACAAAATATTTGTGGTTCATGTATTTGTCCAAGTAGACATATATATTTAAGGAATTTAGTGAATCAGCCCTTTCATTTGACACTAAACACAATATATTTATATATTTTTTTTGACATTTGGAGGTTTGTACATTTAGACCAGGGGTCTCAAACTACGGCCCGCGGGCCAAATCCGGCCCGCCGGGGTCATCAATCCGGCCCGCGACTGCTAATGAAAAGTGACATCAATCCGGAACGCGACAGATAATGGCTTATTGTTGTTTGCTGCTGTTACGATGACACTTCACGAGATATAAAACTTCCTGAGGTGACGGGTTCGCCCGTTGTAGTTGACAATTCTAGTTGTTGTTACAATAAGTTGGATAAAAAGACACAGAACTTTAATAACTCGGTTGTATTTACTTGCTAGGTAAAGCTTAATGACGAGTATAATACGCAGAACATTTAACAAGCATAATACCTAACGAATAATTGAAATAAATACCACTAACATTACAAATATAACAACATACAACATATAAACAATATAACATATAAAATAGTAATGAAATTTATGTAATTGTAATTTTCCACTGACAACAGTTTGTAGTTTGGACAAAATTATGTATTTGTCAATGGAGGAAAGTGGGGGGGGGGGGGGGTTTGGACTGCCGAGTGTATTGCTTCACGTTTTTGGCCCTTGGAACTTACGGGTGGAATCAGTATGGCCCTAGGGTTGGAAAGTTTGGAGACCCATGATTTAGACAACTATTTACTAGTACCTACCTATTTTATTTTATTTTATTTTATAGCAAACTTACAGATAGTAAAATATATGATACTAGTATTTTAAAAACATATTTAAACGAAACAAATTTACTATCCTATGAATAGTTTGCAATGCTTGCATTACACATTAACATAGAAATAACATGAACACGTTGATAGTAGAAAAATATATAATAAAGCTAATAATAATATATGGGTAAGATAAGAAATAATTATTCAAGTCATCAATAAGGTTATTTGGATAGAGCAAAATAGAACTATGAGTAATTGGATAATAATATTTATTATATATAATATGTTATAATACAATATTATGTTATAATATGATAATCATATAATACAGTAGGTACATTAGGATGGCAGTTAGTGAAATCTTAAAAAGTAGGAGATAGGCTAGGTATGATCGAATATTTTATTATATCTATGGAATCATAAAATACATCTAATCCTTTACACGATTTATCAAAAACGCGACACATTCTGGTAAGAGGTCTATTCGACCCGATGTTGTTATTGCAAGCGACAACCGAAAATGTTTGAGAGCTCCTCGTTAGTCGCGGTGGCACACGAAATTGAACTCTTTCTAGACTAGCTGGGCTGTCTAGTCGATTGTGCAAAAGCTTATGGAGACACAGATTTTTTTTTGTCCGGAATCCATATTGACTGTCTGAAACGACCACCAATTTTTCAAGGAAACCAGTTAGTCGTTTTTCGGTGACCTCCAAAATTTTTGAGAAATTACTCAGTAGGGCTACGGGTCGATAATTTTCTACGCTCGTGGGATCGCCCTTTTTTATGTATCGGTGTAATCTTGGCTACTTTATGACAATCTGGAAATATTCCCTCTGAAAAGCTTAAATTGTAAAGATATGTTAGACTAGGTGCCAGAACACGTTTATGGATTTTAATTACGCTAACAGGTATATCATCGAGACCAGGTGATTTTTTGTTCTTTGGAGAGTCGATGCATTTTTCTATTTCTTGATTGTTGATCGATAGTTTGATCCTTATTAAATGTAGTTTATGTAGAACTCTTTGGATGCTTTCTATTTTTCTAGTTTTCATATATTTTTGTTATTGAATTGCTGATTCTCTATGTTTTCTCATTATTTCTGTTTATTTTTATTTTTCTAGTTTTTATGTCTTTGTTATTTTTGAATTTCTATGTTCTTTTTCAATACGAGTTTTTTATAGACTTTTTTATAATTTGAAATGTAATTTTATTTGTAGAAATACCAATTTTATTTGATATGTAATTTCTATACCCAGATCGGGTTTTTGAAAATAAATTTTTCTTATTTCTTATTTCTTATTTCACACGTTATAACAGTTATTGGACAGTAAAGGTACCCTATGGCACTCGGGATTACACAGCAATTCTAACAATACTGCATGCTTCTAAATCGGTTTGAGCATTTAGAAATTATGGTGGAATAAAGAAACGGAAAACATACATAGATGTACCCTAAACACATTACACTACTTTTTTGTTGGTCAGTCGTGTAAAATCTTGATATGGTCATTTCCATAAAAGGAAACGCTCAAATCTTCATTTCTGATTAAGTGTTTTATACTTAAATATGCGTTTTTGAAAGTTTCAATGATATCATGAACTCAATCAGTTGTTAAGTGTGTATCCACAATGCCGGTGTAACATAATGTCGCTCAGCTGCGCGCAGCGTCCATAAGCAGTATTTCAACCTATTCTACTCTGAAGCTTTTCAAAAATGGTTCCGCCCGCATAGGGTCGACAAAAGGGCCGGAGCAACCCTTCCGCTACTTTTTTAAAAACTCAAAATCGGTGCGCGCGCGTCGCTTTTGTGCCCCCGAAACGAGATTATGAACTAGACAAATACGGGGATTTTAAACCCCTTTGCACAATTTTATTGAATTTTATTCACCCCATGCTGAGATCGCAATCGCGCGTTTCCTATTTGGACATATGTCGCCGACTTGGGCGCGATGTGTGAAATTATCGACGAGAGGTCGCGTCAAGAATTGAGCATCTTTCTTATCTAAGCTAATGATCTTAATATCATTAAATAACGTAAAAGCCTGTATGTATTGTATACCAGTCTGTTTGTCTTGGGTGGCGAACGGTTTCGTGCAGCTTGGGCCATAAGATCCACTTTGTTCTCGGATCGGTCCAACTCACGATTTAACTCTTATTCAGAAGCCTCATCGTGGGTAAGGCTACCCCGGGTAAGACTCTCGAGTATCAGGCCTCACTGCTGGTGGATCGGTTTCTCCTGGGGGATTGCATACTGGACAGTTTGTGCACCGTTCGGTGACCCTAATCGGTTGTGCACTCTGAACAATTTGCTGTTACTGGACTGGAGATGTTACGGCGACTGGAGACTATGGAAATATACTGGGAGCTAATGGGCCCTTGCTGAAATGGCCACGAAGACCCATTCTGTTCAGGGTTGGTCACACTCACGGGTCAACACCCATCCGGCGGCCTCCACGCGTGAAGTGCCGGACAGTTTCCCCTAGGAATCAACCTTCTGGCGCTCCTGAACGGTCTGCGTACCGTGTGGCGAAAGCCAATCGACTATGCACTCTGACTAACAGTCGGGGAGTCTGGAAGAAGTACTGTTTCCTATAGAGCGGGGGTGGACCTTACGGCAGCTGCTCATGAAACGACCATCGGCTACCCGCTCCTGGGTGGTCCGCGATAGATTCGGTATACACCGTTTCACCGCTTCGTAAGGGAGAGGACCGCGCAAGCGACCTCGAACTCGTAACCAATCGAGAGACTGAAGTAATCTAGTCGCAATTGGAAGTAAGGGCGTGAGTGTAAGCCCGCTGGGTAACACTTCTGGCTATCTCACGGTTAAGGCGTTGGTCTCTTACGGGCATGTGGCGGAGCATGACGGTGGACTGTTTTTGTCCAAGTCTTCTGCGCTCACTTCAGGGAGACAGAACGACTAATCGTTTAAACTTCCTGAGGTGACGGGCTCGCCTGTTGCAGTTGACAACTCTAGTTATGGAAATATACTGTCTTCTAAGCAGCGGGGGTGGATGTTGACATCCTGTCAACCAGTCTTGAAATGACCATTAGGCTACCTGCTCCTGAATTCAGAGCCGGGCAAAAGATGTCTTTGGTCCGCGATAGATTCAAACTGAATCACCGCTGAATTACGGCAGATAGAGGCCGCGTAAGCGACTTCGGTGTCGTAAACAGTCGGAATGAAGGAGGTGTCTTGAAGGTTAATTAATTCCAGGCGTAGATATCCTACCAAAACTGGTAGCCAAGGGGCGAGGTGACCCCACCGGGTTACCTTCCTAGTGCGTCGCCGTAAGGCGTTGGCCTCTCGCGGGTTCGTGTCTTTGCTGGACGGTAGGTTTGTGCCGTGCCAAAGTCTTCTACGCTCATTCCATGTCATATTTTTTCCTGGATTATTGATTCTAAAACCATATTCATTTTGTCCACAGATCTAATGACATATACAAAAACGACTTCGAAAAAATTTCAAGACAAATAAAGGTATGTAAATTATTAGATATATAATAAAATTATAATAATTGTATGACATAAAATATTAGCGAAGTTATCCAACTTTAGCTTAGTTTCATTTAGTTAGTAAATATTTATTTATTTATTTATTTAAGAATTAATTACTATGAAACATTGATTTGCTTACAAAAATAACAGGAACCGAATGGCAAAACCTTAACCTTTTGCTTGTTTGATTCTGTCACCCAACTGGGACTAGCCCGTTCTAGGGTGGACAGGACTCTAATATTACAATCAAGTTTGGTTGATTGCTTACAAATGTACATGTTTTAGTAAAAAGCGAATAACACTAAATTGCCCTTAAGTGTGGTCTTCAAAATAATTATAATAATAGTAAAAATAATAAAAAATATATTAAAAGATAGTATAGTAAATAAAATGCAATTCCATTATATAATAGGCAATAATATAAAATTCGATTAAATAATATAAATAAAGTTATATGTGAAAAAAGAAAGAAAAAGTCATTAATATTTAATATATGTTTAATAGGATATTATTATAAGTAATATAGGATTTAATATAAAAATATTAGGTCAAAAAAAGTACAATTCATTGTCAAAATAATATATAACAACAAAGTCAAATAATTTTGGTAGTTCAAAATATACACGGAATACATGTTTAAAAAATTCTGAACAGAATACATGTTTAAAAATATGTTAATAATTTGTGCACCTAAGTTTTATTAAACTATTATTTCTAACATTTGATTGGGACTTTATTTTAGAGTACCATCTACACGTTGCGTTTCTTAGAAACATCCTAGCTGCCGAATCGTAGTACCGCACTGAGTAACCAAATACGCTATACATACATACGAGTATATTCAATGATATTACTATGGTACGATGATATTCATTACACCGATATCATGATATTGATATTGATATATTGATATCAATGATATAATGATATTACGATGGTACAATAATTATTGCCGCATTAGTAAAATTCGTATTCAAAAACTGCATAGAATAGACCTCAAAAAAACAAGAGCAGACAATCTATCCAGTCATCCCTTTCTCTCACTCTGGCATATCGATGATTCGCTCGCACACAGCATCACAATCCCCTCCTTTAATTATGTTCCTTCATCATTATAAGAGCAAACGCTTGATAAAAATCACATGCAGACGGAGCGAGCGAGAGGCCAGATGCGTCAGAGCGGGAGGGCACGAGTAAAAAAGAGATTAAAACAAAAAAGAGCCTTTTGTACGGAGAGCTGAAAACCTCAAATGGAATAATCAGAGGAATTTATAACAGAAATCTGTATTGTAATGCTTGATCGACGCGGACGCGAAGATGGATCCGGAGATCGGTCCGGAGACGGAACGTATTTTATTTTCCCAACCCAAAGGAAAGCATTGTGAATGCGCTGAAAAAAATTGGAGATGAAGACGGAAATATCCATTTTGACCTCCCCTGAGACGATTAAGACTATTTCCAGACTAAATTCTGCCTGTGAGTCTGTGTGTGTGTATCTCTCTCTCTTTGTGTGTGTGTATACCTCCACGATAGCGCCCAAACGCTTCATCCGATTAAGTTGAATCTTACATACATCATTCGGCCATGGCAAGAGTTGAAAAAAATGCAGTTGAAATCGGTCCACCAGACGGCTCGCTAGTCATACTTTAATCTTGAAATATAGCAATTAGAGACTAATTGAAGTTCGATACACAGATGACTTGTTGTGCCAAAATGACGTTGTAAAACCACTTTTGTTTGTAATACCTCGTATACAAGTGAAGCAAAAAATATTTAAAATCCGCCATATTTAATAAAATACTACATAATTTTTGAAAATATAACATTTTAATACCACATATAAATTACGAATAGGCGCGCGGGGAGGTTGGGTTGGCACGATGGGGAGGGGGGGGGGGGGTAATCTACTTGCAAATAAAGTCTTTGGGTGATACACGATTTTTTAAATGAATAAAATTGAGCATTTTTCGACCTTATTAATTATTTATTAATGCGCTTACAGATACAGGAAACACAATATGTAATGCAACGCATTTCCATAGTCTGTACGCCGCGATCTGCGAATCGTCTGCGAATAGCAGTTATGATAGCAGTAAACAGCACCTTCTGCAACTTAGTGGCGGGACCAAATATCAAACCGAAAATGCCGAATTTCTGAGATAAAGGTTTGCAAGGAGTATATACAAATTACTCGTTCCAGACGGATGAGTTTAGAGTCGGGATAACTATTACTAATTTTGCGTTACCAGGTCCAATTTTCTGCTTTTCAAGTTCCTCATTACGCGCCCAAAGTTTTAAAGTGCCTGTTTTTTAGTGGTTTTGAGTACATCTATATTTTTCCTCATTCGATTCATCACTTTAACATCTGAAACTCTTTCCGTCCACAAAATTAGGATACTTCTCTTCTAAAGGTTACATTTCGAAAGCCTCCAGTTCTGAGTGGTCTGAGTGAAGGTCCAGACTTCTATTCCGTAGAAAATGAATTACACTATACGTAGAAGACACTACAGAGAAGTTTACTCATCTTGGAAAAGTTAGCTAGAGCAAGTTTAATTTGGATTTTTCCAGGGTTGGCAAAAACCCGGGTTTTATCAAAAAATATCTGCCCACTGGGTTATTTCGGGTTTTTTCGGGGATTTTCGGGCTTTTTTGGGGATTTTCGGTTTTTTTCGGAGATAATGAGAATTTTAAATTAATATATTTTAATTTTACGTTTTATTTTATTTTATTACCATTTCATTGCATTTTTTCTCCCAATCCAAATCTATTTACTACTGAATAAAGTTGTAACACTACCATGAAGGAAATTCCCCCGAAAATCGTTATTGCCAGTTGTCGGGGAGATCCCCTTTATTTTCACAACAGGATAAGAGTTAACACTAGCAACTGCTAGTGGCGCTGTTTCGGCGCAAAAGTATTGAGAAGTAGTGCTGGCAGCGTTTCGGCGCGAAAGTATTGAGTAGTAGTGCAAACAATTTTAGAACTAAATAGTGTATATTGAAGTGTGTATAAGGGTCTTTTTGCATCTGTTGCCTATCCACGTAACAATATTATCCATAAGTTGTCTTATAAATCATGCCAAAAGTAGTCGGCATTACACTTGTCCGGCCAGTTCTGCATACATTGAAAGACTTCTCTACACTTGGATTGGCCTGGAGTAAATTACGGAACAGACTGGGTGTGTCAAATTACATCTTTTTTTTTTCTTTTTGATAAAATATAATATAAATGCTATATCCGGTCATTGATTTAATTATTATAAACAAGTATTTTTTCAAAAACCCACATTCGTCAAAAACCCTCGGGTTTTTTCAGGTGGGTTTTACCCAATTTAACCCAGTGGGTTTTTTCGGGTTGGGGAAAATCAAGCCAACCCTGATTTTTACTGCCTGATCAACCTGTTCTAGAGACACATTTGGATGTTTAAAGCGGTTGCCTGTATATATTTATTATATATTTTTTATCGATGTTTATTTTAAACGTGTTATTTCTAAGAGAGTATCAACAATAAAATACTTTTTTTTTTTTCTATTATAAAAGGTTAGTATTCCTAGGTTTGGACGCGGCATGGCGTCTAACATTCTCAATAATGTAATAATAATTAATTGTGGAAAATTAACTATCTTAATATTTGTAACATTAATTACCATACATAAACATACATTAATTTAAGTAATTACTTTTCCGGCAGAGGGAAGCTATTGTGAAAGCGAACTTTTTTTTCGAATTGAAGACGGATATATATGTACATTATGACCACTCCCGAGATGATTAAGACCATTTCCAGACTGAAATCTCTCTGTTATACTGTGTGTGTCTTTGTCTCTGTGTGTGTGTGTGTGTGTATTCCTCGACGATAGCGCGCAAATGCTTGCTCCGATTGAGTTGAAATTTAGCATTCATGCATCATTCGGTCATTGCAAGAGTTGAAAATATATTGCAGTTAGAGATTTGAAATTCGGTACACAAATGCCTTGTTTGACCAAAATCAATTTGTGAAACCAAGTTTTGGTTGGAATATCTCTTATACAAGCGATACCGTCGTATTTAAGAAAATGCTATATAATTTTGGAGCAATACCATTTTAATACCACGAAAATACTACAAAATACTAAAATATACTAGAGATGCTATCATAGTCACATCACTATTGGGTGGGTGGGGGGTAGTCGGAGGTGAGGGCGGGGTGTGGAGTGAGAAGAGGATTGAAGGGAACAAGTTTGCGGGGTTTTGCACGCGCGGGGTGTGAGACATTTTTTTTCATTTATCTCAGTTATTTTTTTTAGTGCGTTCACTAGACTTTCCATTAAGCTGGGAAAGTAAAACTACTATCAATACATGGTATTATCAGTATTATTATTATTAAATCACGGTCAAACAACATTTAATACTGGAATGAATATGGTTTGAGGCAGAAGAAGGTGAATCGGGTTCAGTAGGATGTAGGAGTATGTCTGCATGTAGATAGTAGAAAAAGTGCTGAAAGTTCGCAGCTATATTCGAGGTGTATGATAGGACCTAAGAAGAACACTTGTTTACATCTCGTGATGGGTTTCGGATTTACCTGAGATAATATCGCACTTTAAAAGAGAAGGTATTTAATAAAGAAGAAGAACGCCTCTTTTATTCTGTCAGAAATTACGATGCCGTTTATGTCGATATTAGATTGAAAAATCTTTAAAAACGATCGGCATTTTTGTACAATCTTCACAAGCGATCTCGAGACGCATCCTCGGACAATTGTTACAAGCTGTTCCAGTCGATATCCATCTTGATTTTGATTAATAACTGCCGCGCGCATACACATATACACACATATACAACCACTCCACATCTGCCCGACTGTGATGAAATGGAGATGTGTTAGTGAGATGAGATATGCTGCGAAAGATATCAAAATTGATACTTTCTTCGAGTGTCCGGTTATTAGAATAAAGGCTAGATTGGTATTTTACACACATAATAAATCATTTCACTAGGATAAAATTAATGTTTGTTAAAAATGATTGTGAAAAAAAATATTTTTGGCATTTATAGATAGAATTATTTGAATTTTTGGATTTTACTCCTTAAGATCCGATTTCATTTAAAGCGCCCGGCACGACAATTTGATTGGTAGTAAATTTGGGTTGGTAAATATTTCCATCGATGCGAACGCCATTTTGGAGCGCATTGAATTTTATGTTCCTCCTCGCCCTGCTCGATCGCATTGACTATTTCATCTCCCTGAGCGTTCTATACAGAGCGTGTCATACAGACTTTTATACAGATATAATACAGACTTTTAAGTGTATATTACACTAATCAAAAACCTCGTATAAGAATTCATTAAAAAAAACCTAGAGTCTATCTAGATTATCACAAAACATTTATGTATACATATTATATTTCATTTAATTTAGTTCATGGACATAATTTTATCTCAAGTATTTTCATTATAATACCTATATATCATACCTAAAATTAAATATAAATATATTTATATACACACAAATGTTTTTTTAAATTTATTTTGTCTCTTCCTTTCACCTTACTTCCCATCCTGATTCCCCCCATTCTCAAGCAGAAACAATATAAAATTATATTGCGTTCATTTTGTATACTTTATATTCGGAATCATATTTATGGATTTTTGTCACTTTTAAATACGTTTTTATTGCACTGTATGTAGTTCTGTTTGGTTCCAGAAAAAATAAAATAAAATTAACAATTGAAATCTAGCTTTAACAAAAAGCGGTTTGTTTTTATAAATTTTTATGTATTTATTTATTTTAGTGGAATTATCAAATTAACCATTTACAATAATTATAATATTAAAACAAATGGCAAAAAAATCCTCTTTCATTCACTGGCTAGTGCTGCCCAACGGGGATATACCCGTTCCAGGGCAAGCAATTTACATTTTTACATTTAAAGCGAGGGTCGATGAACCAACCAAACACAATAATAATAATATAAATTAAAAGATATCTATATATATGTATATATATATATATATATATATATATATATATATATATATATATATATATATATATATATATATATATATATGTATATATATATATATATATATATATATATATATATATATATATATATATATATATATATATATATATAATTATTTTCAATAATATATAAAATTAGATTCATGAAAAGTTACTTATCTGGGGTCCTGGTGGACCAGAAACATTTTACCGATAGTTAATGTCCTCTTTAAATACTTAGGGCAGCAGCACCTGTTTCCGCAATTGATAATTTATGATGTTCTTAGTTATTGCAGCCGAATTACTGTATGCCCTTGGATGTAATAAGTATAGGAGGATGGTTTCTGTAACAGAAATGGATGTTAGTAACTTATTTTAGAAGAAATTATATGATTGAGAATATTTCGACACAAGTCGTATTCATCTCCATGACATTTCTGATAGAACAATTTTTTCAAAATTTAAATTTAAAAAAAACTGAACATAGAGAAATGGGTTAATAATATTTTGCAATATCGTTATAATACACTATAACCGACCTTGAAAAACATTATTGATAATGATTTTTAAATGAAAAATATTAATAAGCTTTTAATGAATATGTCTGAACAAATATAATTACTGTATTAATTTTGCCTATTCAGACCGGGACCCTTGCAAGCGCCTAAAATATTTATAAAAGCCAACTCCCAAGATTTAACGTCTCTTTCTTTAGCGTTATCGCCAAGGCACTTAATAATTTTTACTTTAAAACAATTATCAAAAGTTAAATTGTGTGCCTTAGCATGCAATGCTATTGGAAGTTGACTATCATTGCCTACGCTGGCCCTGTGATTATTTAACCTAATGCTAAGAGGTGTAGTTGTTTCCCCAATATAAAATGCATTGCAGGTCTGGCAAAGTAATTGATATACAATATTTTTTGAAATGCAACTACTATTAAAAGGAACTCTGTAACTATTAGGAGTGTTAGGACTAGTAAAATAAATGCTTCGATCTAATAAAGGACATGTTTTACAACGTGATCGACCACAAGGCTGTAGGCCAAAATTTTTGTTATTACTAAGATAATTTCGATTATTTTTATTAAGTATTGATTTTAAATTAGGAGGTTTTCGAAATGATAAAATTGGTGGTATATCTAATAAACCTTTGGTTGATGGGTCGTTAGCTATAATAGGGAATAATTATTTAAATATAATAATAATAATAATTATTTAATAATTTAAAATCAATACTTAATAAAAATAATCGAAATTATCTTAGTAATAACAAAAATTTTGGCCTACAGCCTTGTGGTCGATCACGTTGTAAAACATGTCCTTTATTAGATCGAAGCATTTATTTTACTAGTCCTAACACTCCTAATAGTTACAGAGTTCCTTTTAATAGTAGTTGCATTTCAAAAAATATTGTATATCAATTACTTTGCCAGACCTGCAATGCATTTTATATTGGGGAAACAACTACACCTCTTAGCATTAGGTTAAATAATCACAGGGCCAGCGTAGGCAATGATAGTCAACTTCCAATAGCATTGCATGCTAAGGCACACAATTTAACTTTTGATAATTGTTTTAAAGTAAAAATTATTAAGTGCCTTGGCGATAACGCTAAAGAAAGAGACGTTAAATCTTGGGAGTTGGCTTTTATAAATATTTTAGGCGCTTGCAAGGGTCCCGGTCTGAATAGGCAAAATTAATACAGTAATTATATTTGTTCAGACATATTCATTAAAAGCTTATTAATATTTTTCATTTAAAAATCATTATCAATAATGTTTTTCAAGGTCGGTTATAGTGTATTATAACGATATTGCAAAATATTATTAACCCATTTCTCTATGTTCAGTTTTTTTTAAATTTAAATTTTGAAAAAATTGTTCTATCAGAAATGTCATGGAGATGAATACGACTTGTGTCGAAATATTCTCAATCATATAATTTCTTCTAAAATAAGTTACTAACATCCATTTCTGTTACAGAAACCATCCTCCTATACTTATTACATCCAAGGGCATACAGTAATTCGGCTGCAATAACTAAGAACATCATAAATTATCAATTGCGGAAACAGGTGCTGCTGCCCTAAGTATTTAAAGAGGACATTAACTATCGGTAAAATGTTTCTGGTCCACCAGGACCCCAGATAAGTAACTTTTCATGAATCTAATTTTATATATTATTGAAAATAATTTTAAAAAAATTTACACCCTTAAAATATCAAAATATATATATATATATATATATATATATATATATATATATATATATATATATATATATATATATATATATATATATATATATATATATATATATATATATATATATATATATATATATATATATATATATATATATATATATATATATATATATATATATATATATATATATATATATATATATATATATATATATATATATATATATATATATATATATATCTCTATATATATATATATATAATTATATAATAATAATAAATATATATAATAATAAAATTTTAATTAAAAAAATACAATATTTACAAAATGAATTAAGGTTAGCGCCATCTAAGAAGAATAATTCAAAATTAAATAACTTTTCGTAACATAGTAATATACGGCCAATCAATTAATCAATTAATCAAGCAATCAAGCAAGCAAGCTGTTTTATATGAATAAAAGTAAATACATGGATTCAGCATTATAAGAGATGGGCGAAAAGCAAATTCCGGTCGCGCGTCGGAGCTTACACGCACATTTTTTCCGTTCAATATTTCAATTATGGGTTTTTAAAGGTTTTAACTATTTATATGATCTGATTCTAACACTTTACGATGATTTTATTTTTTTTATTCTGTTATGATACTGAACCTATTACATTTTCTATTTGTCTTTAAGATACTCAATATAGTATCATACTCAATATGTAAGATACTCAATATAGTATCATATATAATATAATAATGTATAATATCCTTACATACTCAATATAGTATCATATATAAGGTATGCTATCCTAAGATACTCAATATAGTATCATATATAATATAATAAGGTATAAGAGCCTTATTGTAAGGTATAATATAATAAGGCTCGATATAATATAATAAGGTAAGATACTCAATATAGTACCTATCATGCAAAAAGCTTGTAATAACTACATGTTATGTACTTACAGTAGCTTGTGTATAACTAACTATAATTATATTGTAACACATCCAAGAGCGGTAAATTCATCAATTGGATACGAGTGTAATGAAATGTAAAGTAATGAGTTATGTTGTCGAAAAAAAAAACAGCATTTATTAACACGCGGTGGCATCGCGGTTAGATCACCCGATCTTACATTTCAAGGATCCGGGTGAGATTCCCGGCTGGGTTACCGTTTTCCGTTGGGATACAATTAACCCTTGGAGTAAATGGGTATTTTCATGGATGCATCTGTCTCTTTTGCAGGATTTCCGGCGACATCGACTTAAAGTACTATAACTAGGAAACTGCTACACCAATCATAAAAAGAACAACTGCACAATGATTGCATTGAAATTTCGAATATAGAATATTGAAATATCATTTTGTAAAACAATTAGATAATTATGAATAAATATGAGAACGTCAAAGAAGTGAAAAAAACGCGCGACCAGATTTGGTCGACTCGTACTCAACGGATAATTGTTTCGCGACCAGATTTGGTTGACTCATACTCAACGGGTTACCGGAATCGCATTTCAATTCTGTCGATCGAATGCAACAACAGGACACACACTTACACACATGTTACACGCACACATACACATAAACACATCACAGTAGAGTTGGTTGTAAGACATTGCCGTATGACAATAAAGGGAAATTGTGAAATTTCACAATAAAGAGTAGAAACAATCAGGATACATTGCACAATGTCATAAAATTTCACATTCTCCGTGGCAATCGTCTCGTATCCCTCTTACACACACACATTAACGTTATGGTAAAATAACTCTTATGGCGATATTCAAAAAGTTCAATAATGCGAAGCAGCTTTCAATAACTCCATCTCGCTCTTTCTTGTTTTCAAAGCAAAATGGCGAATTTTTCAGTGAAAGAAGTTCATTAATCCGACCGTAACTTCATAATTTGTACACTTTTAGGTTATTATACGTATTACGTAAGTGTTTTATGAATCTACGAATTATTCTACGTATTACGCAAAGGTTTAGATGACAGCAATATTTTTTGAGTGAAACGTTAGGAATTTCAGCTACGGACACTTTCTGCGAGAAGGCTTTAATTTTGATTCGATCGTCCCCCCCCCCCCTCCCACATCCAAGTAGCTATGTTACTCACCTTTAACCGTCTCTATTAAAAAAAGACGTCATCGGTCCTTTTCAACATCCACTTTCGCATTTATAAAATTTCCATGGCGATCGGTTGAACAGTGTAGAAGTTTTTGTGCTGCGGCGCCATCTGGTGGCGAGTTACAATAAAGCTAATTTAATAGCGTGAAAATAGCATGCGTTCTCAAATGTCCATGTATATCAATTTTCATGGCGATCGGTTCAGCGGTATAGAAATCGATGTTCTGCAGCGCCATCTGGTGGCGAGTAATGGTATAATAACGTTATATATTATACCATTAGTATATGGTATAATAAATTTATATATTATACCAGATAAAGTGGTATAATAAAGTTAAAGCGCGAAAATAGCATGCCTTCTCAAATATCTATATAAACCAATTTTCATGGCGATCGGTTGAACGTTATATAAGTTTCTGTACGCCACTAAATAGAGCAGCATGTGCTGCATCTAGTAGCGTGTTACAAAAACGTGAATAGCGCAGGAATTTCAGTTATGGACTTTTTACGAAGTGGATTTCTATTTTGATTCAGTCGTATCTATGCAATTCGTAGACGATTTAGAAAGTTGTTAGCATAAATCAATGTCAAATTTTATAGAGATTCTAAATATATTTAAACCTAATAGTATAATATATAAAATATAATAAAATAGTATAAAATATAGTAACTCTTAACAGTGGATATTTTTTCCAGGTTTTTTTGATCCCCCGTGACCTTATTTTATCTGTGGATCAGTCTCCCCTCCCTACGAAAATTATTCACAAAAAAGCTCCCTTGCATCAAATTTGAAACTTAAACAATGGCAATACCCTTTGGCACATTTCTAAAAGGGTCGGAAAGTGTGTGAGTGTGTTTAAAATTTGGAATAGTCGGGTGTATATTGTAAGTTGATCGAAATGCGAATCGGTTAAGTTTTGATAAAATTCATTTAATAATGGTACCATAAAGACTAGTATCCTGCAGCTTTCTATTTAAACTTAATATTTAACCTGGTTTTTTAATTTATTATTTAATTATTATATTTATTTATTTATTTATTTAATACTTGCACAAAGAAAAGTAGTTACATTGTTACAGAAGTAAAGAATGTATGCATTGTAAAGGGCTCTCTAGACGATCAAGCATGCTTGTCAAGCATCGCGTCGCGGGCTGGGAGGGGATCGTGAACAGCAGGAAATATGCAAATTTTTTTTTTGAATATTTACCAAAAATGCCTAATTTTGTAGTTTTATAACAGGGAGTCAGGTAAATTAGACGTAATTGATTGTTGAATTACGTGATTCCCTAGTATAAACTACACAATTAGACATTTTTGGTAAATTAAAAAAAAAAACATATTTCCTGCGGTTTACGATCCCCTCCCAGCCCGCGACGCGATGCTTGACTAGCATGCTTGCTCGTCTAGAGAGCCCCTAGTTAGTTAGTTAGTTATACTGGGCGTTCCTCCGCAAGTCGACATCCAGTGTGCCTATTTTGCGTGTAACGGGGGTAGCGCTATTCCACCCACCCCAGCTCCTCGACGAAAGCCAGCAGGGCTTTCAGGTTTCCTTCCGCCTCGCGCAGGGTGCCTGGGGTCCCAAGGTGTTTTGTCCTGTATACTTCTACCTGTTTACAATCTAGCAGAATGTGTTTTGTGGTTTCTTCCGCCTCCATGCATGCTCTGCACATAGGGCTATTCGTTCCGCCCATTTTGAAGAGGTGTTTGTTTAGTGTGTTGTGTCCTGTTATCAGTCCGACTAGTTTGCGTAGTTGGGGCCTTTTTGTCCTTAGAAGTGTTTTCGTAAGTTTGTGGTTGTATTCCATTACCTTAGAGAGCCCATAAAGAACAGCTTAAAATAGACACAGCTTATGTATGTAAGAAATTTCGCTATGCACACTAACGAGGCTTCTGAGGCCTGTATATGCACATGATGCAGATTGTCTAATTGTTATATTTTCGTTGTATTTTAATGCTTATGATATATTCTACATATCTAATAAAACACGTGCTGTATTTTCGAATTATCGATTCATTGTTAAAATTATATTATTTAAACTTAATATAATTAGCAATTAATGACTATGTTTTGTTTGAGTATCAATAAAGAAATTAAATTAAGGTAATTTACACTTGGTGGTACGGAGTATGATACGTTTTCATATTCCAATCCAGTTTTTTAAAGTAACGTTGAAATAATTGAGAATATACATTTTTTAAATGGGTTGAGTCACCACTAAACTCCCGGCAAGTAGCCAGGGACTTATGGAAAGATTCTGAGCGAAATTACGAGAATAAATCAGCCACAAAGTAAGTGTACAGTTTTCATTTGTAAGCTTCTGCATAGTTTTAACTTATTTTTAAAGTAATTAAGAAGTTTAGGAGTTACAAAACTAAAATTGTGCATAGTACCTTTGCGCAAATTTAGTTCTGTTATTTTTATTACAAGTCTACCTTAGTACGGGCATCAATTTTCAATTTTCAATTTTCAATTTCAATTTATTTCCAAAAAATCTTAACAGATTGTAGAAACTTAATATTTAGGTACATTTAAATTACAGTATATTAGTTCGTTTTTACAATATTTAAATTTATCACCACGTACATACAGTTACTTCTTTATTGCTTTTAGGGCATCCAAATCATTTTTAAGATTTATTTACTAAAACCACAAATTAAAATAATTGATAAAAATAATCAAGAAATTAAAATCAGAAAAAGTCAGAATAATTAAAAAATACTACTTAAAATTGTCAAAAAAATGACCAAAAAATTTGAAAAATTATTTAAAATTAACAAACTCATCGATCGAGTAAAAAGCTTTGTCTAATAAGAATTCTTTAAGTAACTTTTTGAATAAGCTTTCCACTTGAATAGTTTTTAAACTTTCTGGTAGCCTGTTAAAGTAATATGGCCCTGAGTATTTTGTGTCTTGCCTTGCTGTGTTTAGTTTAATACATGGTATAAAAATGTTTAATTTATTTCTCGTATTTTTAGTATGTGTATCTGAAAACTTTTTATATTGTGTTTCTTTATTTTTAAAAAACTCAGTTAGTAACTTAAAGAGATAGAGTGAGGTTAAGGTGAGGATTCTTAGCCTTTTAAAAATGGGTCGACACGACTCTTCGACATCACTCCAGCAAGGTAGATTTTAAGCTTAATAACATAGTATTTTAAATGTGTGTGAAATAGTAATAAATAAAATTATATTACATTACATTACATTACATTTTCGTCGTGTCTAATTGAAGGCTAAAGACCGCTCTTGGACGTGTCAAAATAATTGGGTTATGTAGTAAGTTTCATTACTACTCTTTACTGAACATACATAGTTAGTCAAGAATTAACTACTAGATTGTCCAACTATAAATATAAATAATCAAAATAGAACTTTAATATTTGAAGTAGTTAGTGATTCGAAAGGATATGTAGTAAAATTATTTATCGTAATATTGAAATTGTCAGTAAAATGTTAAATAATCAAATTAAATCTACGTTATGCATTTTAAACTAAAAGTACAGATATAAGACCATATAAAATAAACAGACAATAAGGCTCTACTTTTTTAAGTAATTTAAATGGGCACAATATTTGAAAAATCATGGCCCTCAAATTCGGCCAAATTATAGAAAGGGTGGCCTATCAGCATCTCCTTGATGTTTTTTTTTTAATTTTATGTCCTTCAGCTGTTTAAATATAAAGACAAATCATCCCAAACTTGACTTTCAGCCTTAGTCTTCTTATATTTATTGGTTCAACTGCTTTATCCAGTGCACCCCATCACAACACATCTTTTGTGTTCGTCCGTCCATACATTCGTCGTCAAATTATGTGAATGTTGAGTAGAAGGGGTCCGATGCAATATTGTGTCCGTTATTAAAAAAAGAGTTATTGAATTTTTCGTGAATTTTAAAGAGGAGAACAAAAATTCGTTGTATTGTGGTTATAATTGCATGAACAGTTGTGTAAAATCGTGTTCACACCCAACGGGTTACAGACGGAATACAGATTCGGAATACAGATTGTATTTTTGCGTCAAAATACACATACACACACACTTCTATGTAGACTTTCAACACTTCTGATGTGCATGGAATATCTCAGTTGTCCTTTAAAGACCTTCGTAGATCTACACATGACATTATCAACATTCAGAAAACCTTTAATGTGCACATTGCTAACAGAAACGTTAGAGCGAAAATGACCGAAGAAATATCCGAACTACGTCGGAATTATATGCTACAATAAGCTACCCTCTAGTATCAAGAAAATATGCCGCGAAGGAAAAATGCTCCAATTTAAAAATAAACTCAAATTATATCTCATTGAAAGAGAATTGTACGACATTAACGATCTCTAAAAACTGTATGCATCTCGACTATATCTCTTTCTGTAATAGGTTTTTAATCGATTTTAATTTGACTAAAATGTATTGACTATTTCTATTATTAGGTAGGCACATATTAATTATATCTTGACTATTTTTATTTGCAATATAATCAATAGGACATTTTATTTTACTTTTTGACAGTCGTCACATTTTTTTTGTTATTTTTGATATTTCATTTATTAATTTTATACTAAAAAAACTTGATTTTATCGGTATTTTAAAGAATTAATTATGTTCATTTTAACCTTCTTTTTTTCTCAATAAATTATTCATTATATTCAATGTAATAGAATCACTACTTATTGAGTTAATTTCTACATAGCTTCTCTATATCTTACATCTCTATATCTTAATTTCTACAAATCTTACTCTGTGTTTTTTATCTGGTAAACTAAATGGTGAGACTCGATTTAATTCTACAATAATACCTTCTTTATTCTTACGAGTAACCTTTTATGTTTTGATTATTAATAGAAGAATTTGATCATTAATGAAGAATTCAATCATATCACGGCCAAATATAAATGTAATACAACTGTCTATACAACTATGTATTAGTTTTTAGGACAATATTTGATTGGTTTGTTTTGATTTGACCTGCGAGCGAGGGTACCAAGAAAGAAGCCGTACGTCAAACAAAAATAAAGGCAAACAACAATCGATTGGGCTCTGGAACACAAGAAGTGAATGCAGAAAGTCTGCAGAAAAATTATTTGGAGTGACGAGACGAAAATTTGTATATTTGAATCCTCTCAATCCATCTCAAGCGCTCAATCCTCAGCTTGTATCGCTTGTATTTATGCTCCTTATCGAAATAATACTCTTAGAATAATACACACAGCCGGCTGTTATCACAACTGGAGCTGTCAACTACAACGGGCGAACCCGTCACCTCAGGATGTTTTACCGATATTAGATAGTTTTGTCTCCAGTGAGATCAGCGTAGAAAACTTGGGACGAAACCAGTCCACTGTCTAGTTTCGCTACTCGCCCGTAAGAAGCCAACGCCTTACAGCGAGATAACCAGGTTAATCATCCTGCGGGCCGACACTCAGTTGCAACCAGATTACTCCGGTCTCCCGACGTAACGGTGATACGGTGTCCACCGTATCTATCGCGGACTACGGAATCTGTAGCCCGGCTGTTTACCCGGTATCGGATAGCCGATTGGTCGTTTCAAGAAGAGTTGTCGTAAGGTTAACAACTACCCCCACTCTATAGGAAACAATACTGTTTCCAGATTCCCCCGGCTATCAGTTGGAGAATGCACAATCGATTGGCTGACGCCGCACGGTGCTGAAGCTGTCCAGGAGCGCTCGAAGGTTGACTCCTAGGGGAAACTAACCGCAGGACAGAGTCATACCGGCTCACATTTCTGAGTGGAGGCTGCCGGATGGGTGTTGACCCGTGAGTTTAGCCGATCCCTCCGATTATTATCACAGTGTCTTATATTGTAAAACACTCACACACAGACACGTCTTCATTTCACCAAGTAGACCTGCCGTCGTTAAACCGTTACGGCCCGAGGCGGATTTTTTCCTCGAAAAAAGTACTAAATTTGTATTCGAATTAATGTTGTTAACGTTATCGGAGATAATATCGACGTTACATGCGCGGATTTCGCCGTTCGTGAACTTGGCACTGGAGTGCCGCAGGGCAGCGCTCTATTTCCAATCATTAATTCCGATTAAAGTGGCTCCGCGCTGTGTAATTTGCTATGAATTTGGAAGATTTGAATAGCGCCGAGTGAAGTGCGTTTAACTTCTTATCGTAATAGATGAAAAGAGATACGACGGGTCAATTACGCCAAGGAGAAATTTAACATTTGCAAAGTAGGTTTTTTTTTACAGAATTAAAAACATGATTTCGCCCCCCGCTTCAAAAATGACGCCACTCCAAAGAAATTTTTTTCGTTTTATTAGCTAAAACAAAATTTCATTATAGACACCATGAGCTTTATATAAATAATTGCTCTCCTCTATCGTGCACTCTCCCAACAAACACCATCCTATCTACACTAGCTTTTCAAACCATCATGTTTTAGGATCTCGTGTTTCAGTCAGCATTTGATAATTTACTCAGAATTCCTTGTCATAACACTGTTATCTACTCCTACTCTTTCTGTGTACATAGTGCAAGACTTTTGCAAAACTCGGTTTCTTTGGAATCATTCAAGACTCACCTCGAAAAATTCTACTTTCTTAGAAGTAATCAATTCTCTTCCCTTTCTTTATCATTCCTTTTTCGATTTCCCCTTCTTGGTCATTTTTGGTTTTAAATATAGTAGTTTGTATTTTATTAGGATAAATCTTTTTAATACGCTTTTATTAGGTCGACCTGTATGTAACTATGTAATGGAATCTAAGGTAACTAATTTAACCATCTTCCAAGGATCGTAGCGTCATGAAATTGGCAGCTGTATATAGTTCTGATGACAATACAATAATATGGTACTGTCGAACTGATCTGATGATGGAGTCGGAATATATGAACTGGAACTTCATGATGGAACATCGTATCATAGCTGTGTTTGGACTTGTTAGAAAAGTCTTGGAATGAACTTTGACAACGATTAGGTTTCAAGGTGTGATGATGTGGTTTTTACGTGCATTTATAAAAGCGTGTTTTTAGTGGGTTGTTTTAATACGCTTTTATTAGGTCGACCTGTATGTAACTATGTAATGGAATCTAAGGTAACTAATTTAACTATCTTCCAAGGTTCGTAGCGTCATGAAAATTGGCAGTTGTATGTAGTTCTGATGACAATACAATAATATGGTACTGTCGAACTGATCTGATGATGGAGTCGGAAGATATATATGACCTGGAACTTCATGATGGAACATCGTATCATAGCTGTGTTTGGACTTGTTAGAAAAGTCTTGGAATGCACTTTGACCACGATTAGGTATCAAGGTCTGATGATGTGGTTTTTACGTGCATTTATAAAAGCGTGTTTTAGTGTTTTTTTTTAATACGCTTTTATTAGGTCGACCTGTATGTAACTATGTAATGGAATCTGAGGTAACTAATTTAACTATCTTCCAAGGTTCGTAGCGTCATGAAAATTGGCAGCTGTATGTAGTTCTGATGACAATACAATAATATGGTACTGTCGAACTGATCTGATGATGGACTCGGAAGATATGACCTGGAACTTCATGATGGAACATCGTATCATAGCTGTGTTTGGACTTGTTAGAAAAGTCTTGGAATGCTTTTTGACCACGATTAGGTTTCAAGGTCTGATGATGTGGTTTTTACGTGCATTTATAAAAGCGTGTTTTTAGTGTTTTCTTTCAAACTATTAATTATTTTTTAATACTCTTTCTTTCCACACGCGCGCATGATTGCTCACCACAGTGCACTGTATGATTGATCATGTTAGTCGCAAGATATTGCAATGTGGCAACCTTTTGTTGTTTTATTTTTTAAGTGCAAATAAAGGGTTTATTATTAGCTTCATTATAGAACATTAGTGTCACTTTTAATGTTGGGAATTTCATCTATAGTGAAGACATAAAGAGCGTCACTTTTGAAGTCGCGATCCGACAACGTGTGAGGAAGAAGTCAAAATAACTATTGATTATTGAGGGTAGCAGATTGCTCAATACTATGCTACGTTTTGGCAAGTAGGATTTTACTAAAAACGCAACGCAAGTAGATATTACTCATAGTTCCAAATATTGTCAATATTTCTATTTAGTTGCATAGACCAATAGTTGCCGTTATAAAGACGCAGTTACTGTATGCTATCTCAAAATAAAATAATAATATAATAACAAACGAATTTTTTAATCATATCTCTTATTATTTTAATATTATTTACATAAATCTGTCAATTTTTATTTGATATACAGGTTTTAATACGTAATAATTACGCGCATTAATGTCCAAATAGACTAATAGATAGCATTCCAATTATATGTAATCATCCTAAATAAAACTGCAATAGATGGCACTAATAACTGAATGTTTTTATTGTTATCATTACAACTTTTAAAATTTTATGTTGACAATCGTTGTTCTAAGTAACTATTTCGATTTTTCTAAAATAGAGCATAAAATCGAAGACTATCGCGGTTGTTCTACATTATAAAATATTTAAAAATGGATTTTACGGCGTGAAGTTTGTATCACCCGAAGTTTACTGTCCGTCCGACCACTCTGCTCTGCACAACGGCGTATGCAACAACGCCGAAACGTCTGATGTCGCCACTTTCTGAAGTGAAATCCGTTTTCAATTATGTTATGATATAAATAAGTCAATTAAAGTCCTTAATCCGCACATCCAGCGTTGTAATTGGATCCCGCAGTTTCCTAGCGTCGCTATCGTCTGCAAAACATATTTAGTTTCCCCCGCTCATTTCAGAATATGTAATCACCGCTGTACAATGTAATGTCAAAAAAGAAACGAAATGAGAACCGATATTCCATATTTAGATTGTAAAATATGCAAGACCTTTATCTGCACTCGTGGATCAAGAACAGCGAATAACAAACTTTCGCCTTGAATTAATGCCATTGAAACGTTCTTCTTCTTTAATCTTCTGGCGCTATCCATCTCAAAAACCAATCTTATCCTTTTGCAAAAAAATAGTCTCTCCAATATAAAATCGGAGACTATCGCGGTTGTCAGACATTATAAACAAGATAAAAACGTATTTACCGCCTGAAGTTTGGTTACATTTGACGTTTCGGCGACGTTGCAGCCACCGTTGTCTAGGGTAGACTGTCACCCCTGTCTACCATAGACAGTGGCGGATGCAACTTCGCCGAAACGTCGGGTGTTACAAAATTCACGCGGTAAATTCCTTTTTTTTTCTTATTTACATATGTACGGTGAAAATTAGGAATTATTTTATCAAATGGTTGACTGTAAGATATCGCTATAGCGATAAGTCCGCCATTTGTGCATAAATTGTCTTTTTTATAAAACCAGCGTAATATTCATTAAGTTATGTTTTTATAGCACAATAAATGTATTCTATTCTTATTCTATTCTATTCTATATATACTCTTCAATATAGTAGAATTTAAGCGAAAAACAATGAATAAAAACATGAAATAAATCAGCGAATGCTGATTTAATATAACCGCTATTAATATTAAATTAAATCATAAAAAAAATAATAAACTAATAATATTATTAGTATTTATAAATTAATTATTATTAACGCTATTAATAATAAAGTAATAATATTAACCCTTAAATAGGAATGCACTTTAACAGTGAATAAGAGTTCGAAATATTTTAGAAAAGGATGCTGCGCTCATTATCAGCCAGCCATTTCCCGCAGTTTGGAGTTGTTATCTAATACGGGCGAATCCGCCACCTCAGGAAGGTGTATGTATGTATGTATTGCATGCCAATTTGACTATATTACCGTTATTTGTGAGTGTCTTCTTGTAAGTCTTATTTGTGAGTGTCTTATCTCTTTAACCATTTATGCAATAAATGGGAAATTATATGCAGTAAAAGGGAAAAGTTGTTTTAAACACTTGCGACGATAAATTTACTTATTTTGATATGAATTCATAATTGTTGATAATATGACCAATATACATGACCTAACGATTTACATTATTTTTTTAATATAAAAACTACTTTTTCTGACTTAAATATAAAATTTACACATATACTTTCTCTGACTTTTTTGCAGGCATTATCAAGCTCTACAACTTTTCTCTAGAAATTAATCATATATCTCTCATCGTTAAGGCAGCGTTAGTTAGAAACGTTTTCGTTCGACCGTTTTTCTCCGACTTACTTTGCAAATCCGACTACAACGAAAATGTCTTTTAATTTTTCGGATTAATATATAGCCTATGACACTCACAAATAACGTGGCTTTCTATTAGTAAAAGAATGTTCAAAATCGGTTCAGTGGATCCAGAGATTACTTCCTACAACCTCAAAAACTTTACCTCTTTATAATATTAGTATAGAAGTATAGATTTAGCACAATAAAGCTATCTATTCTATTCTATTATCGCCGGGTTTCTTTACTGTCATCAGCTTCCTTTTGCTCTCTGTTTTAATAGTCGTTGACAGTTTTCAGAATAGAAATCTCTGGTGCGATTGAAAAGCTCTGATTTAAGTGCACTCAGGCATACAAAGCTCCGAATTAGTATGTGTGACTAGCTGTGCGCGTGTGTGCGGTAAATGCCTGGTTCAAATTTCGTAAGATAAATTACTCGTTAGGTCGTGCTACTGGATTTCGCCTCGGTTTGTATAATCAATCCGAATGCCTTTAACCTTGAAAATGTAAATTATTAAGGGAAAACTTAATGTAAAACAGCTAACGTTCACTAGCTACGTAATTAGGATTATTCGAGTGATTTTTGTGTAACTAAGTAATAGGGCTATCTTACAAACGGTTATCCTCCTCGAAGGACCAATATGAGCAATTTTGCATTCCTGTACTTTTTTAAAATTTATTATGTGGGGCTTTGCTAAGGTCTTTAATGAGCCTTGCAACACTGCGACCATTGCTGATCTATTAAGTACGCCACCTACTATAGTTCTGAGCTAAGCCTCTTGTCGTTTAAGAACTGCAACAGACTTTTGGCGCCAGATTGTTTTACCTCCTCAGATTGGAGGAAATGACAACCCAAGTGGGTGTTCCCTTTACACATCAGCGGGCCACACTCGCATATGAGGTGCAGGGGAGTTTTCTCTGCCCCTTGGCAGAACCTGAAGATTTTCGTGTCTCGCAGCTTCAGGTTGTACGTGTGTTTGTTCTGGCCACAATGCCCCGTGAGCGCTCTCACCAGTATGCGTAGATTGTTTCTATTTAGCGATAATGCCTCACGGCCGCTCCTGTACTTAGGAATCAAACTTTCAGCGATGCAAACTTAGAAACTTTAATCAAGCGAATTAATGCTACGGTGAAAAAGTTGGGTAGCTGATTCCTCGTAAACCGGCTATCCCTTATTGCCTCGAAATCAAATTCAATTAATTTCTCTCTTCGGCCGTCACAAGATAACGTCATTCGCATCCGCTATGGTGAAAATGAACATGAGAATTTTGACCAAACATATAGCTGGCTTATTTTATAAATAATAAAATAATCAAAATTCCCGTATAATTTAAAAATCAAAATACCCGTAAATAAATAAATCCCTCAAAATAATTTTATCCCCGGTATGATAATTTGTGAAATTTTCTAATATTCGTTTGATTATTAATACTATTTATTGTCCACATGGAAATTCTACGAAATTATGTAACAATTTTGATGTAAAATATTGGAAGGTTTTGTTTCCTCTATATAACCTAGAAAATCTGCGCTTAGATGTTCAACGTTCATACCTTGCAATACCGACGTTCATACTTTATACCTTAATAGGTATATATGTATATATATATATATATATATATATATATATATATATATATATATATATATATATATATATATATATATATATATATATATATATATATATATATATATATATATATATATATATATATATATATATATATATATATATATATATATATATATATATATATATATATATATATATATATATATATATATATATATATATATATATATATATATATATATATATATATATATATATATATATATATATATATATATATATATATATATATATATATATATATATATATATATATATATATATATATATATATATATATATATATATATATATATATATATATATGTATATATATATATATATATATATATATATATATATATATATATATATATATATATATATATATATATATATATATATATATATATATATATATATATATATATATATATATATATATATATATATATATATATATATATATATATATATATATATATATATATATATATATATATATAATGATATTATTTAAATATTATGCCTGTTATTTTTGTTAGTTTTTGACATAACCAAGAGTAGAAATACCTATCAACTGGTTTGAATTAAAAAAATAAAATATAAAAAATGCTAACAATTAGTTTTTTAATTTGGGCTCATTTTTTAATTAATCGTATTTTTAAAAGCATAAAAGCGTATTTTTTGTCACTTCTTTAACCAAATATCCGACAAATTCAAAATTCACACAAAAAATAAGCGCTTTTTAATAGAAGTTCGTAGATTAATAATAATAATCATAATAAAACAATTTATTCGAAAAGGCGAGCTTATTGCCTGCAGGCAATATTTTAGAGCTGACCTATACCTACAATTGTATGAACATTATTTTGGAGTAGATGCTATATAAAAAGTATGACAAATACAAAAAAAAGAGGATAGAAAGAAATATATAGTTAACTCTTTGTGGACATAGAATGTGCCACACCAAAATAATCTAACACCTATAAGGACGCTAAGGTTTAAAAAGGAGGAGAGTGGGAAGGGAAAGGGAATTTATCTAAAAGATTTTAAATGTTCTCTGAGTCTGATTTTAACACTTGTTATGCTTGGCGCGGTTCTCATTTTTCTCATTTTTTTTTCGGCAAAGCCGGGCTCCATGCAAGGTGAAAGAGATTGAGAAGAAGTCAGTGCTGTGACTCAGTCAGGATTATACAATCACAAACTCTAGAAGCTCAAAATCACAAACGCGACACAAACTAGACACAAACTAGAAAATCCCCGTAAATAAATAAATCCCTCAAAATAATTTTATCCCCGGTCGGAAAAAAAAAATTCAGTATTTGTGAGTTTTTGAAATCAGGAATGCTGGAGGGGTGGGCGCCAATGTCATGTTTTTGCCCCGGCTCGGAAAAATCGTTGATCCGAGGTATACTCGGGTATACTCGAGCTTATTGATCGTCCCTGTGTCGATCGTCCGCGTCCGCTCAACATAGATTAACGCGGATCGATCATTATAGACGCCTCATTGCGCATGCTTCTTACACATTCTAACGAGTGACTGATACACGGACTTTTTTCGTCTCGATCTCAAAAGCCACCGAACCCGTTCTCGCCCGCTTCGGTTCTCATTGTTAATACCAATATTACGAAAAAATAATACCATTTTTTCGGGGGCCCGCTATCTCGCATCTAACGCCCGAAAGGCGGCTGCGGCGGGGATATACGCTCCGATTTGACATTTCCGAGACACGATCCGATACGGCGATCTTGACATTTCCAACTGGAAATATTCTAATAACGCCCAAACCAAACTGAATTTAAATCTGACGCCGCGCCGTGGACCAATGACGGATTGAGCTGAGCTTTGAGGTGATTCGGAGCATTTTTTCGTGTCCCGAATGTGCCCAAAATCCAACGTGTCCCAAATGAAATACATTTCATCGTTCATAAACCGTTAATTTTAAAACTTCGGCTACCTAACGATCAAATTGGGTTGCACATCAGAACACCGTTGACTACGTAACGACCTATATTGGCGGCTTGCTCCCGGAGCGCACAGTAATATTATTTCCTAATTCGAACGCATCCTAAAATCCATACCAAATAACTCATTATTACCCATTATTTCTGGTAAAATTCCATTATCAAACAAAATGTTTATTTTTTCGAGAAATCATCAATTTTTTTATTGGTTTTATGAGCTAATATCTAAATATTTTTATACCAAAATAATCAAAACGAAATATTACCTTTAATAGACAATCTAATAAAGATCACAATAGTATATACAATTTTTAAATAGGGTTCCGTATTTTTCCGTAGGACAAGTACAAGTTAGAAATGCCGAGTTTTTTTCACTTTTTCGACTTTCTCATATTTATTCATAATTATCTAATTGGTTTACAAAAAGAGATTTTAATATTCTATATACAAAATTTCAATACGATCATTGCACACTTAATCTTTTTATGATTGTTATAGTAGTTCCATAGTTATAGTACTTTTTGTCGAGCGCGGTGATCTTGCAAGAAATTCCAATAAATTGCCGCGGTCTGCTATGAAATTATGCCGCTACTCGAAGGGACCATATTACGGCTTATTAGACAATTATTACCTATTCAACCTTTATGCAGTCATTGAAAAAGCACTTATTTTTACAATAAATATAAACCACAATTTCTAACCTTTGACACGACTGCCCAACCAAAAAGTAGTGTAATGTGTCCAGGGTTCATCTATGTATGTTTTCCGTTTATTTATTCCTCCATAACTTCTAAATGCTTGAACCGATTTAGAAGTGTGTGGTATTGTTAGGATCGTTATGTCATCTCGAGTGTCATATGGTACATTAACCGTCAAACTATCAAGTAAGCATTTGTCTAAATGTCTAAATGTCAATAAATTAACATAAATATATCGTATTTAGTGTCAAATAAAAGGTCTGACTGTGTACATTCCGAAAATAAACATGTAAATACTACATAATATATGGATAAATACATAAACCATAAATATTTCATTAAAAACCGATTTTTTAAAATTCTAAACACAATAGTTTTCATGTTTTTATCATTTTTAATATATTTACTTGTTGTTATTATTATAAATTATAAATTGCGAAAATTGTATTTTTAAAAACGCTTCTATCAGCATGAACTGCAACGCTGTGATGGAATTTTGCAACTCACTAATTATCGTATCGATTTGAAACTTACTGAAACAAAGTATAATTTTGATGACAATATACATTACCATCGACTTGTATGATGACGAAAATGGTAGTTAGTAACATTGATTTTCAATGGTAGTAATAGGGAATCATTAATTGCTAACAATTAGGTTTTCGAATTTGGGCTTATTTTTCAATAAATTGCATTTTTAAAAGCATAAAAGCGTATTTTTTGTCACTTCTCCGAATATCCGACAAATTCAAAATTGACACAAAAAATAAGCGCTTTTGATTTCAAATACTTAAATTGTTAATAATAATAATAAAACGCTTTTTTCTTAAGAAAAGGCGAGCTTATTGCTTGCAGGCAATATTTTAGAGCTAACCTATAGGTACTATTGGCTGAACATTATGTGCGAGTAGATGCTACATAACTTACCTATATAAAGAGTATGACAAATACAAAAAAAGGATGATAGAAAGAAATATATAGTTAACTCTTTGTGGGCACAGAATGTGTCACACCAAAATAATCTAACACCTATAAGGACGCTAAGGTTTAAAAAGGAGGAGAACGGGAAAGGAAATGGAATTTATCTGAAAGATTTCAAATGTTCTCTGAGTCTTATTTTAACAGTTGTTATGCTTGGCGAGGTTCTCATTTTTTTCGGTAAAGCCGGGCTCCATGCAAGGTGAAGGAGATTGAGAAGAAGTCAGTGCTGTGACTCGGTCAGGATTATACAACCACAAACTCTAGAAGCTCACAATCACAAACTCGACACAAACTAGAAACAAACTAGACACAAACTAGACACAACTAGACAATCACAAACTCGACACACGACACAAACGAGATAACTCACAACACGACACAAATGAGATAATCACAAACTCTAGAAACTATGAATGCTCCAAAAAGTGTAAATGAGGAATCGGATTATATGCTCCAAAAAGTGAAGCTGAGGGTCAAAGAATATTTTGAAATCCTTTACTTTAATAACTCTAATTAATTAGTACACACCCAGTGATGCAGTAATCGTAGATTCAGAGTGCAGTAATCGAAATCAGGGGTTCGCCATCAAATCAGTAATTACCACTTCAGGGTTTCCAAGAGGAACCGTTGCTACCAGCGCTCCAAAATCACAACAGCAATAATAAATATTTTTTGAGGATCAAAATCGTATCTATTCTTCAAGTATCGCGACGTGTCGGTAGGACCATCTCGCCAAGAAATGGATCAAAATTCATAAAGCAATTTCAATAAGGTAAGATTTATTTGAGAGAACATTTGACGAGTTCTACGGGTATTTTTATCTCGATGCCCTGTCTCGTTTTTTGTCTCCTTTTTCGGTCTAACGATCGACCGCCTCATTTACGTATACTACAACGGGGCGAGTCCTTTCTTTATCGAATTAATGTTATACGAATTTAGATTGCCTCATAAAGTTTCCACTGTTCAATGTTTGGTGATGTTTTGTGCAGCCCTCCAAGGATTTCATTGCAAGAACAAATCATTAAGAAAAAATCGGTTGTATTACCCCAAGGCTTTCCAGGCTTAATATTAGCAAAGGACTGATTTCATTTGCATTAAAATCCTTATATTAATTCTAAATATTAAAGGTCTAAATATTAATTTCATAAACAAAACCGATGAGCGTCCTCTCTCGGCCAGCGAATGAACTCGTTTGGGTTCCGTTACACAACGGCCTCGAGCGGCGCGGCTCATTTCTCGGCTAGCCTTGAGCTGCTCGACATTATTATTTGATTAAAATGTATGTCAGGATTTAATATTATTAGTGTAGCTTGTATTAAATTTATTTCAACGGACCAATAAAGCATCTGTGTACCGAATGTCAAGCCTCTAAATCCAATATATCGAGATTAATTCTAATTCTACCAAAATCTTTTCAACTCTTGACATGACCAAATGATGCTTGCATACCAATTTTCAGCTCAATCGGATTAAGCGTTTGGGCGCTATCTTGGAGGAATACACAGACCTACACACATACACACGGATATACTTCTGTCTGGAAATGGTATTAACCCTTAGAGAGCCAGCCATGGGAATGAAACTCACGACGGCATGTTTTACACCCTCGAAAATTTGTTTATAGGGGGTGTTAGTCGACGCATACTAATGTATAACGATGGCTTATTCAAATAAGGGTACTTTTGCAGCATATACTTGCATAACTACATAAATACGGAGATCGGCCGCCCGCGAATTGTCACAACAGGAAAACCACCAATCGGTGGTATCGGCATTCCAGTGACTATTCGTCTCATGGAGGGTGGCTGGGGGGGTATTCCGGTAAAGTAATAACAAGGTAAAAGTCTTGGTCCTTAGAATCATACGCGTTGTAAGAGGGAAAGGAGGGGGGGGGGCATATGGCAGGAAGTATGGTTTCGGTTTTATTTTTCGTCATTCAGGAAAATGCAAAATTTTATCCAATTGCATATTTTATTAAAATAAAGGCATATACTGAAATAAATTACCATACCATACCACTTTGAGCCTGAATGTTCATCATGTATATATGCCATAAGGCGTTTCTATATTAAACTCAGAGGTATACAATTTAAAATCGCGACAGAATGTAACAGTTTCAGACAGGCTGTTGAGTAAACAATCTCTTAACCCTCGAACAGCGACTTTAAAAAACATAGCACATAATATGGGATACCCCCAGGGGTACGCGAAGTTGTTCAAAGGGGTACACGTGGCAATCTCTTGACTAATTTGTTTCAGTGTTTAAACATTTGTCACATTAAAATAATTAAATTAAGGTATTTGTATTAAAATCATTAAATTGTATTTTGATGATACTAAAAATGTAAAAAAAACTGTTTTTATTTTTTATTTATCATTCCTGCAATAAGGGGTACGCAATTTCGAGGTCTTCCTCGAACAAGTACGCAGGAAAAACTAATTAGAAAATGCTGGTCTAAATATCCAAATCTCCAAGTTTCAATAAATTAACATAAATATGTCGTGTTTAGTGTCAAATGAAAGGTCTGATTAAGAACACTCCGAAGAGATATATGTATATACGGTCTAGGACAAGTGGGCGCGGCCAACTGGGCGCGTCCAACTGGGCGCTAGGCCAACTGGGCGCAGGAACGACTGGGCACGAGCCAAGTGGGCGCGGGACAGGTGGGCGCCAAAATTATATTATGCAATATATACACATTTTTTATTGTGATTGACGTGAAATATTTTTATTGCTACATTATAAAAACAAATAATTAATGATGAAACATCAACTTCGTAGCTAGCGTTTCAGAGCTAGCGTTTGCATGGGATTTAACATTTACATAATAAATACTTAATAAATTTAGTACAAAATATCAAAAAATATTTTACAATAAATAAATATATAAATATATTGCATAATATAATTTTGGCGCCCACCTGTCCCGCGCCCACTTGGCTCTCGCCCAGTTGTCCCTGCGCCCAGTTGTCTTAGCGCCCAGTCGGCGGCGCCCAGTTAGCAGCGGCCAGTCGGCCGAGCCCAGTTGGCCGCGCCCCCTTGTCCCATCCTCGTATCTTTTAATATGGATGAATACATAAGCCAAAAGTATTCCATAATAAAAATAAATATAAATACACTAGTTCACTTTTTGTATCGGCAGTCTCGTTTTTTATTCTTTTTAATATATTTACTTGTTATGTAAATAATTGGCTTTGTTATCGTAATATATTATTCGTACTATATGTTTTTATTAAAAATAAAAAAAATAAGCCAACCGCCGAGCGCCCCGACACAGTCCACCCTCTTTTTACCATAATTACTGTTATCAAATGCTTGGTTTATTTCTTCGGATGATATACTGAGAGCTTTTTATCTGGAAAAAAACGTAATTTTTACGAGAAAACAATCCCAATCGAGAGGCAATTATATCGATTACAGAGTCGACATTCCAATTTCGATTGAAGTGTAGGAATAATCGACGTATTATCGATTGACGGCCCGAAGCAATTAATCGAAATGACGCAACAGAATTCATCCACGGGTAATAGCTGCGTTGTGGCTCGTTTGTGGCACAGTCATCGCGGCGGGCGCATATATGGAGATTTCGATCTGGAAGGGTGGGATTCGTTGCCCGGCGCTCGTGTTTTGTTTCAGCGATTAAAATCCAATCAAGTCCGCGCGCGCAAGTGTATTTGTATTGTTGTATCGACCGATGATCGATTTTGTAGCTTCTTCATGGTGGAATGGAAGAGTTGATTCCATGTATTCATTGCTAAACTCATGGTACGTAAAAATTTCGCGATGTCACCTTATATACTTACAACCGCATGGAGATACTCAGTAGGAAAACAGAAAGGAGGAAGACCGATATACAATACACAGCGAAAAAGATTGGATTGTTTCTTACATTACCATTTTCTTAAATTACGGTTTCATACAGAGTAACGATGGTTCAATCGTAATTTTGTTGAATTACAAGGAATTTTGTTACACCTCCATTACTCGATAAAGCATATGTATCAACATTTTCCTTACGGTTAATACGAAAATAACAGTATACTGTAGTTTCAACATGATTCATTTGTCCGACTACAACCGTACGTATAGTTATACTACATGCTGTCATACTACAAGCCAGATCTTAGAGTCGCGACGTAATGAAATAACATTATGTTTTAACATCAAGCCACGTTAACTACCGTCACGCCAACACCGTTACGCGTCATGTCAATTCATACGTATGGACCGCGACCAAGTTATATACGTAATCCTTGTTGAAACATGCGTATTTCCGTGTATTACATCGTTATATTTTTCTCGCTGTACATATATCTTACTTATATGATACACTACATATACGATATACTTTTTTTACTATATAATAAATATAACTATATAAAATACTAGCTATAACCCTTCTCTGTGGCTCCTCCCTTCTCTGTGGCTAAACCCTTCTCTGTGGCTCCTCAGTATGATTTGAAATGAATGGGAAACGCACCGCAGATTTTACCCGTTCGGGAAGTTATGTCAAAAATTGAAATCAATCGACCGAGTACTTAAATAGCCTACACAATAGACTACATTACCAATATGATATTAACGCGCATAAACTGGAAAGAGTTTCTGAATTCACTGACTTGGGTATAACATTTAATAGTAAACTTAGCCTCAATGCTCATATCGAGCTAATGACCTCCTAATGTTATCAGTTGCTGGGATTCATTTGGAATCCATGTTATGAACAATATGTTTCAGACATTGAAAGAGTTCAGAAAACGGTTCTGAGGTGGATGCGTTTTCAATTCTTTCACGAAATAGAATTCGCCGATTACAACGCCCAAACTCACTTTTTTCAATGCCAATCTCTGAAGACGAGACGTACTCTTATAGATCTTCCCCTCATTATTTCACTCTTTACATATAAGCTCGACTGCCCTGATCTGCTCAGTTGTTTCCCGCTGAACGTTCCGTCGGCCCACAGAACTCTCCCGCCCGCCGCATTGTTCAACCAATAACGCACTATTCTCGCCGGTGCCCCGTATAATCCACCGATATGTGAAAATTGTAAATTTCTTTGATGGTATGCTTCTAAGTAAATCACAATTCAAGCAACTCGCCTCTGAAAAAATAAAGGACTAAATAAAACCAAACTGAAATTAAAATAATATATTTAAGGTATTAGAAGAGTATAACAATGTAGGTAAATGAATAATAAGTAGAAAACGTTTTTAGATTTACATCAAATAACTTAATGTAATATTATCTCTGTAAATCTGTTGTTTTTTCAAATAAAGAGAAAAAAAATATGGAATCAGTTAGCTACAGCTTCGAAAATAAAAAACCGTTAAAATTATTGTGGTTTTCGCCATTGTTTTTACATTGATTTATTTGATGATTCGATGAGAGACTAAGGGGGAGGGGGGGGCACCGATGTCAAAGTGCACCGTAGATTTTACCGGTGCGGGAAGACTTTTGTCGCGCGTATTCATTTTATTTTTATTTATTTATTTTTTCCATAATTCAAGTTACAAATTACAAAGAAAATCCTTATTTTAACAAAAAAAACAGTTTATAATAAGTGTATATATTATACCTAGGTTAGAAAGGAAATTCATCTTTTGACATAACGGTTTACCACCTCACTAGGTATGAACCTGTGTTGAGGTGGTACTAACATCGATGAATTCTTTTGAGACGAGAGGGCAAGTCTTATCTAATACTTGAGTACAATTTAAAATTTAAAGTTAAATTTAAAAACATCAATAAAATTTTAAACTAAATTAAAATTTATGACAATCTACTAAGTTATATGGAATAATAATAATTTTTTATATATTAGATATAAACACATATAAATATTCACATATAAACACATACAACCTTGTATATATAAACACATACAACATATAAACACATACAAATTCTAATACAACCTTGTGCCAAAATACAATTCGTTTGTTCATTCGTTGACAGCTAAAATAGATTTTTGCCTTGCTATCTAGCCGAATCAGCTATCATTTCAAAAGTTTTCTTACGCTGATTTCAAAATATCGTCACTTTTGTTTTTCTAAACTTTATTGTGAAATTTCGCAATTGGCGGGTTTCTCGACAATCTCTTACGACCAACCCTACTATAAAGTGTTTATATATGTTTTAGTGTAACATGTGTTTAAGTGTGCGTTTTGTTATTGCATTCCATTGTCAGAATTGAAATTCAATTCCGTTAATTTAATTCCAACGGAAAACGGTGACCCAGTCGGGAATCGAACCCGGAACTTTACAATTTAAGATCAGGCGACCTAGCGACTAAGCTGCCGAGTTTTTTCTTACCTCCTTTTAAGTAAATCATCAAAAACGATCGAAAAAGTATTCTAGAAGATAACATTTTTGAATGTTCACACTATTATCGGTGATTTCACGGAGTCTTCCAATCGTTCTAGCAGTAATATCGTGTAATAGAGCGCATTAAGCATTTTTTTTGACTAAATTGGGAATGATGTAAGTAGCGAGTTGGCAATTGAACGTCGCGTGATGCGATCCTCAATCAAAAATCTCCCTCCGAATAACTAAAACGCGCGCATTCATCTGTCAAACGATCGAAACGGACTAGACATGCGCACGCTCGTTCTGCCGCGTCAAATCGACTCGGGAGTTAAAAAAATCGTTTATATCTTCCTTTCCCGACAATTAGCCGAGGACGTCGTATCATTTACCATAAAAATCGAATCGCAAGCGCGCGTCGCCATAAAATTCGCCGTTAAACATTTGAATTCCGAGTATTAAAATATTGAGTGCCGAGAATTTGAATATTTGATATCCCCAAACAATTTTCATGGCGGACTTTAAATATTATTAGTGTCGCTTGTATTGGAGATACTCTATCCAAATTTTAACATATCGAATTTGGCCCAACAAGGCATTTGTGCATTGAATTTCATGTATATAAGCTGAATATATCGAGATCGAAATATGACTAGTGCGCACCCTGGTGGATTTCACCACAACTCTTGCCATGGCCAAATCACTTCTGCATGTCAAATTCCAGCTCAATCGGATTAAGCGTTTGGGCGCTATTGTGGACGAATAGACACTGATAAACAGAGATTTAGACAGACTTCCATCTGAAAATGGTCTGAATTGCCTCAGGGGGCTCAAAACGGATATTTCCGTATTCGTAACTTAAAAGTACACTACAGAACAAATCGTTGCACTCCGACTGTTTTGTAGAATTTCTATTCCCTTTGTAAACTATGTCGGGGGCTTCAAGCTGAATGATTGTATCTAAATAATTTGCAAAATCGACTTCTTGAGGGTAAATCGATCTATTTTGATTATAATACAACATACTGAATTGGTGAAACAGTATCGTCTATTAAATTAGATATATATGTATTTATAAAAAACAAAACATATTGTGTTTACGTAGCCGATATTACTATGGTAATAGTATTCTATTCTATGCTATTCTATTACTATACGGGTTGAAAATTTTCAGGGCAATTCTAAAGAAAAAAACTGCAAACGAAAAACACTTCAAATTCGTTTGGTTAAAAAACCATCGAATTTTTGTCTGGCTAAGGAAGAATACTGGTCATTGTACAATACATTGCGATGAGAACCTGACCTGAAAATAAGTCGATTCAGATTCGATCGCGATTTGACTCGAAGTCGAATCGTCGATTCGTCGCCCGCTACATAAAGCATGGGAGGGGGAGCACTATTATACGAAACGGGAGGTGAACGACTCATCAAGTGGTATGCGCCTATTTGTATTAATATTTTAGAAGATGAGGTTGGTCGGTTGGCCCTCACACTTGAGAGTCGTTCCTCCATCCTCGGCTCGAGAGCCCTCCAACAATTGTAGCCATTCGCTTCGAGTGGCACCGTATGTACACATTTTGGGAATCTTCACACGGAACGCAGTCATGGGCCATCTGTGACTGGGAGACGAGCGATCCCTGGGTATATACTGTGTACTCTGTACCCACATTCAAATCTCAAGTGGAGCTTAGTTAGGCGGCATAGGTTAGGAAAGAAATGTGTGGTAATGCACCAGATGCGTCATGAATTCTGCCGTCGTAAGAAAAACTAATAATTTCAAAAATTATACAAATTATTAGTTGAAAAAAAAAAACACTAAAAACACGCTTTTATAAATGCACGTAAAAACCAAAAAAGGTTTGTTATAACCTTGAAACCTGATCGTGTTTAAAGTCCATTACGTGACCTTTCTCACAAGTGCAAACACGGCTATGATACGATATTCCATCATGGAATGCCAGTGCCTATCTTCCGGCTTCATCATCAGACCTTGAAACCTAATCATGGTCAAAGTTTATTCCAAGACTTTTCTAACAAGTCCAAACACACCTATGATACGATGTTCCATCATGAAGTTCCAGTTTATATCTTCCGACTCCATCATCAGATCAGTTCGACAGTACTATATTATTGTATTGTCATCAGAACTACATACAGCTGCCAATTTTCATGACGCTACGATCCTTGGAAGATGGTTAAATTAGTTACCTTAGATTCCATTACATAGTTACATACAGGTCGACCTAATAAAAACGTGTTAAAAACACGCTTTTGCAGTGAAATGCAACAAATAATTAACCATTCTGTTATCACTGTTTACCGCGTAAGGGACTTAGTAAGCCATGTTTGTAAATAACTATTTGAGTTGTGAATTGTGGGGCGCTCTTCAATATTTCGTAACAATGCTTTTGGAAACATTTCACTAAGAAGCATTATAATGATTTGATTTAAAGAAAAAGCGCCCATACTTTTACACTCAAATAATATAGTTAATTACAAACATGTCTGACAGCAAGTCCATTACGGGGTAAATAGTGATAATAGAGTGGTTAATTATTTTTTGCTTTTTAGTGCAGTGCTTACAAAAGCGTGTTTTTTTGGTTTTTGAAACTATTATTTTATTTTTTACTTTTTAGTCTTATCACAAAACGTGATTCTTCGTCATTCTTCTGTTGATTCTCTGTAACGAATGTCCAAAAAGCGTAGGTAGTATAAAAGGAAAAAATTGTGGGGGATTGTGGTCCAAGCGTTGCCAAGGATGAAGCATATGTTTTATAATCTATTCATTAAGTAATAATAAGAATATTATTATAGGTTTTCCTTCGTATATATAGTTAAAAATTATCACATCATCTTTACTAATCGATTATCTATAATGGCTTGGATCTGCTTTACCTCAATAAAAAACAAGTAATAGAAAAACGTTTTTTGAAGTGTATTTAAAAAACATAACAACCAAACTCACAACAACCTAACGTGCGCTTTACGGCTTTGCAAGTACTTTTAGTCTTATCACGACCTTATCATTGAAGATTAGAGTAGGTACATCTCAAGATTCCAAGAAGCCCAAATACGTTAAGCATTCATTGTTCCGTTGTTGAGTTCCAGTGCCTACCTTTCGGCTCCGTCATCAGACCCTAAAACCATTCATGACCAGAGTAGTACCAAGATGATTACAAAAAGCCCAAACACGGCTAAGGTGCGTTGTTCCGTAATACAATTCCAGTGCTACCTTCTGGCTCCATCATCAGACCCTGGAAATCACTCATGACCAGAGTACATCTCATGCTGAGTCCAACCAGCTGTAACACGGATAAGATAGTTTGTTTCGTTATAGAATTAAAGTGCCAACCTTGCGGCTCCATCATCAGACCCCGGAAATCATTCATGACCAGAGTCATCTCAAGCCGATTTCAACAAGCCCAAACACAGCGTGGATACTTTGTTTCGTTATGCAGTTCCCGTGACTACCTTTCGCCTCCATCATCAGAACAGCTTGATAGTAACATATTATGGTATTGTCATCAGAACTACACACAAGGAGATACAACTAAACATACGTTGATTCATGTTGATACGACTATCAGAAGTGGTTGAAATCCGACTTGCAAAATTCCGTTGGCTGATAGATTCATACTCGATAACATGTAGCACATACCTAAATTAAAATTACGTCTCTTTACAAAATCAACATATTTGTTGAAAATGTCGATTTAGCAATCCTTCACATGTATTAAATTATATTATTATGCGCCCATTTCTTATGCGCCCGAGATCACGGAGCAACATATCTAACAGGGCTTTGTCAAATCTGTTGAGAACACACCCGATTAATCTGTGGTCTAGGCAACGCAAAGAATTTCGGGAACCACTTTGGAATACCTAATCTGTTTTCGTTTTGTTTTAGCCGGAGGCGTCATTTTTTATTTATTTGTTTGTCTGTCACAACATAATTTTATTCTATTATATTCAACTAGATAGTTACGAAACAGAAATGCCATATTTTCGATTTCTTTTTTTTTGTTGCAGTTTCATTATTTCATCTCTTCAGGCTCTTCGGGTTAATTTTAAACTAATTTTATAAATAAATATTTAATTAATTGGGGTGATGTTTTCCGTTGCTGTTTTTCGACTCACGGGTCAACCCCCATCCGGTAGCCTCCTCGAAGACGTTCAAACCTGGAAAGGAATCAGTTTCCCTTGTCACGGCTGTACGTGGACAGATGGGATCGGATCCTCTGGGGGACGACCCTGGGCGCTGATGGGCGGCTTGCGCATCGTGCGGCGTTAGCCAATCGACTGTGCACTCGACGAATAACCGGGAGGGTCTGAAAACGGCCTTATACATTTGCTAAAAATCAGGGGGTAGTTGTTGGCCTGTTGTTGGCCTGATGTCAGATACTCTTCAAACGACCCGTTGGCCACTTGCTCCCGTGTTAAAGACGAGCAAAGGGCGCCACAGTCCGCGATAAATTCGAATTAAATTACCGCTGACATCAGGTAGAGGCCGCGCAACTGACTCCGGACCCGTGACCAGAGTTAGACGCTTTCAGTCCACCGTTCACAAGACTGTTCTTGTCCCTAAATATCCGCGTACACCCTACGGTTGAAACAATTACCTAATATCGTTATAACTACCTGGGGCGGCGGGTTAGCTCGTATTAGTTAACAACTCTAAAGCATGATATACTTGGTCTTTGTGGCTTCAACCTAAATTCCTATCATTTTATTTTTTATTTTATTTTATTCAGGAAACACACAGTACAAAAAACATATTTGCTTAATCAAAATATATCAAAAATAAACCATTTATATGTTTCCACCAATGAAACGGTCATATTGTGCGTTATTCTATATAAAAGAAAAGTTTAAAATATACAAGCATTTTTTAAAGTGAAAAGTGAAATTATAAGGGTTTTTTAAATAAACAGAAAATATTCTGAAAAGTAATTGCTAAGTTACTAAACAGTCCAAAGTATTAAAAGAGTAAATATAAAGTAAATAGAGCAGAAAACAGTGAATAGTGAAGTAAATAGAGCAGAAAAACATGTATATTAATATGGTAATAAATTAATTTATTATTAAATAGATAGTAATAAGAAAATTAAATATATAATTATGTAATGACACATTTTATGAGAAAGAAAATTAGAAAAAAGGAATAAGTTATGTAAATACAAAGATAAGAGGAGAATAACTATTTTCATAATAAACAGATTACTTAATTAAATTGTAATATATTTATAATTACATTTTAAATGTATCTGGGGTTGTGGCAAATATATCAACATCCATAAACATCGAGTTGTAATGATGACAAGCTCTATAAAGAAAAGCATTTTGTGCATAAGTAATTAGAATTGACAATTGGCAGTTGAAAGAAACGCTGAGAGCGAGCTGGTCGAGGGGACACGAAAAATATTATCTGCTCCAAGATTTGACTAGCATCGATACGATTGTTAATTAGCTTATGCAGATATACTGCGTCGATCATTCTTCGGCGCTTTTCTGACGACATCATCTTATGAAACCGAAGTGACTCTGTGTACGAAGATGGTTTTACAAAATATAACAAATTTAAACGCTTCGTCATCCGTTTTTGATCATCATATTCATAACATTATCAATGAGGAGCTCGTCTTCTTCCACGCTGCTGCAAATGTTATATCTATACTAATATTATAAATAAGTAATATTTGTAAGTTTGTAAGTTTGTATGTAGGGGGTAATCTCCGAAACCACTCATCCGATTTCAAAAATTCTTTCACTAATGAAAACCTCCATTATCGACGAGTGCTAAATGCTATATTTTATTATGATAGATATTGGTTGTCAATACGAAGTCACGATATTTGTAAATCAACAAGAGAAAAATGAGCTGGTAACTTGCTTTTTCGTCGTGCGCTGATGAAAGGGTTTGATATATATGAAAACAGTATATGACAAAAACATCAGCCATAAATAGATCTTTAGAGAAGTCGGCGACTGCATATACCTAATATTTATAATTAAGCTACAATAACTGCTGTTATGCCTTAAAAAATAAGAAAAATAAGTAGGCAGTGTTTGCTGAAAACATTAGCAATAAAATAAGAATCTTTATCCAAATAAACTGATTTATCATCACGGGTATTAAATATAGATAAAATTAGCCATTTACTGTAAGTTTTTAGGTGGTAAAGTTTTAGAGATATCATGAAATTAGTAACGCGTGCAAGCATCTTGAAATACTTAGCGAGCGGCGGCTGCTGCTGGCCTAGCAAGGTCAGCGTTTAGCGGAAGGCTGCGGGTGGCAAGGAACAAGACTCGTATGTCTACGAGATAGGTAGCGTGCATCTGAGGTGGACGTCTTGCACTATATATCTAAAGGTAGCGTCTAAAAAGGCAAATAAACGCCACCCTACTTAAATTAACAGATCGATTCGAATCTATTCGTGAAGCGAAGCCGCGGGTAACAGCTAGTTGAGATTTACGCTATTATTTCTATTATTCATTTATATAATAAAAATAAAGAAATGTGAAGAAAAAATGACCTGACAGTTCCCGTCAGATAAACGAAGTTAAGCAGTGTCGGGTGTGGTCAGTAATTGGATGGGTGACCGCTTAAGTACTGCCACGTGATGTTATAGAAGCCGGCCTCCTTTAAGATAATTTTAAGGTGGGCCTTTACCGTAAGGAGTATAAAACATTAAAAAGCTAGTCAGTTGAGAACAAACCAAATGAATTTTTTGCCGGTCTTGATTTCGACGAATCTCCTAAAATTTTTGACTAGAAAAAAGAGACGAGTGTGAGACACCTCTATAAATCCTTTTTCGCCGACAAAGCCGAATGACTTGGCAACAATATAATGCCACGACGCGCGCGCGCCGCGCTCTCCTCGTTCAAGTTGAGTTTCTCAACACAGATAAATGTACATTGTTTCGGATGCGAGTTACAAATCGATGTTTCGGAATCTCTAATGAAGTTTTTTCCCGGCTCGGCATTATAACGCATAACGTGTACGATTTATTAGTGTACGGATTGATGGGTGTTGCCTGGTTGGTGTTAAGACGAGCTTGCTCCTTTTGATTTGATGGAACCGTACCACCGGGGTCATTAGTCACTCTGGGAACGCGAGAACTAGGGAAAAAAGTGAGTGGAAGATGAGTTGATTGCCCATGACGACGTCATCACCGACACACTGATCGACGACCATATTGTCGAAATCTCTAAAATTCTAATAAATAGTCAATAGATGACCTCGCTCCTTTGGATTTGATGGAACCGTACCACCAGGGTCATTAGTCACTCTGGGAACGCGGGAACTAGGGAAAAAGTGAGTGGAAGATGAGTTGATTGTCCATAACGACGTCATCACCGACAATCTGATCGATGACCATATTGTCGATCTCTAAAATTCTAATAAATAGTCAATAGATGACCTTGCTCCTTTGGATTTGATGGAACCATACCACCGGTGTCATTTGTCACTCTGGGAACGCGAGAACTAGGGAAAAAAGTAAGCGAAAGATGAGTTGATTGCCCATGACGACGTCATCACCGACAAACTGATCGACGACCATATATTCTAAATCTCTAAAAGTCTGATAAATAGTCAATAGACGAGCTCGTTCCTTTTGATTTGATGGAATCCTACCACCCGGGTCATTAGACACTCTGGGAACGCGAGAACTAGGGAAAAAAGTGAGCGGAAGATGAGTTGATTGCCCATGACGACGAAAAGATCACCTACAAAAAGATCGACGACGGTATTGTGGAAATATCTAAAATTCTGTTAATAACTCAGCATTCTAATAAACGATTGATTACATAACACATTGAAATATCAACATCAGAAAGATTCTGACGAAACAGAAGATATCTGACTTACATAAATATGCACTCCTTATTACAAATTCGCTAATACCTTTTCCTTATGTGTGCCATTAATATGGAATACATACAGTACCGAGCGAATTAATTGGAACAAAGAGTATTTTTCTTCGAAAAGTGCTTTATTGGACATAAACATAAAAAACAGTACTGGCATTTATAGGTTGTTAGCTTTAATATATACTGTGTCCTCCTTCTGCGTTGGTCAATATTTTGGTCCGAATTCGAATTAGGACCAACTTGAGTTGTCGACTACAACGGGCGAACCCGTCACCACAGGAAGTTTTAACGATTAGTCGTTCTATCGACCTGCAGTGAGCGTAGAAGACTTTGGACAAAACAATCCAGCGTCTAGCTACGCCACAACCCGTAAGAGACCAACGCCTTACCGCGAGATAGCCAGGAATGCTACCTGGCGGGCGACACTCGCCCTTACTACCAATTGTGTCCAGATTTCTCCGGACTCTCGATTGGTTCCGAGTTCGAGGTCGCTTGCGCGGTCCTCTCCCTTACGAAGCGGTGAAAGGGTGAATACCGAATCTATCGCGGACCATGGCGTCCTTTGCCCGCCTCTGAACCGGGATCGGATGGCCAATGGTCATTTCAAGAGCAGTCGCCGTAAGGTACATAACCACCCCCGCTCTATAGGAAACAATACAGCTTCCAGACTCCCCCGACTGTTAGTCAGAGTCAAACTCAGGCGCTTCTCCTGAAGGGACATCTTAAGCGGAACCCTGTTATCAGGATGAACGGTCGCCCGGTATCCTTCCCGGCCACCGTTCGATACCTGGGGGTGACGCTTAAGGCTTCCCTTTCCTTTCTTTCGCACGCAAAGATTACAGCCGAAAAATCCCGGGATCTATTCTTTGCGCTCCGCGGAGTGAGTCGGGCCGACTGGGGAATTCGTTTCCCGGCGGTCATGACTATCTATAAGGGCGTCTTCGTCCCACGTGCGACTTATGCCGCACGCGCTTGGACGGAGTCTGCTGTTCCTGAGGCGACGCGTGTCGCGCTGCTGCGCGGACAGCGCATCCCTCTGGTGGCCCTGACCGGGGCGTACAGAACGACGTCCAATCTTGCGTTACCCGTCATCGCTGGCGTTCTGCCGATTGACCTGGAGATTCTGGAGCGTGCAGCGTTGTCGCGGTACCGCCGGGGCGAGCCGGTAGTCCTTCATGGCCTATCGATCGACCCGGTGGCGCACCGAGCTGGGGAGTTTGCCCGCCTGATTCGGGTGGAGTCCTTGCGTGTCTGGCAGGCTAGATGGGACGCCGGGGGTACGGGCCGCCTCACCCATTGCTTTTTCCCGTCCGTTGCAGTGCGGATGGCAAATTCGTTTCTGCGGTTTGACCACCATACCACGCAGCTGGTTGGGGGCCACGGAGAGTTCAGAGCCAAACTATTTGACTTTGGACTTGCCGATGACCCCCGGTGCGCCTGTGGGTATGGTCGCCAAACTGCGGAACACGTAATTTGGTCTTGCCCAATTCTAGCGGCTGCACGGGAGAAATTGATGGATGCAGTGGGCGCGTGCGTTGGGCGTTCTCCGATTTGGTACCCGGATTTGGTCAGTTGTAGGAGCTGCTTCCAGTCGTTTGGCGAGTTTGTGGGGCACTGGGTGGCTTCTTGGGAAAGCATGAGGCTTCGGGATACCCCCCAGGGGGTACCCTCTTCCTTGGTGGCGTGATTCGGCGGCCACTTCCAGCCCGAAGTGCCCGTCTTTGTGTCCGTCTCTTTACCGCCCCGAGGGGCGTTTCGTTCTTTGCAGGATCCAGGGATTCCTCCCCCCCGTGGCTGCTCCGAGACCTGCCCACGGACAGTGCGCCTTCACGTTCATTGTTCTGGAGCGTCCTCTACCCCGCTTACCGGCTCCTAAATTTACGATATTGTTGTTTCTTTTCTCGTAAAATTTTGTAATATTTTGTAATTTTTTTATTTTTTTGTAAATACCTTTTATTTTTTGAATAAATGGGTTCTCGGGGCGGTACGGGGGGGGGTGGTTTACCCTATTTCACCCCCTGCGCGTTTTACCCTTCTGGTACGCGCAGGGTTGTCGTAGCACGACATCCCGGGCAGACAAGACGACCCTCGTCTTTATAACTGCCCGGGCGGTGGGCGGGGTTTGCTGCCCTCACCTATCGCCTTGAAACTCTTTACTGTTAGTCAGAGTGCACAGTCGATTGGCTTGCGCCGCACGGTGCGCAGACCGTCCAGGAGCGCCAGAGGTTTGATTCCCAGGGGAAACTGACCAGGGCCAGAGTCCTACCCAGGTTCGCACTCCGTGCGTGGAGGCCGTCGGATGGGTGTTGACCCGTGAGTATGACCGACCCTGAACACATGGGTCTTCGTGGCCAACCCATCATAAGCCCGTTAGCTCCCTCGAATTAGGACCAATGTATTGCCATCTTATCAAACCATATGATACGGGAGCTCCACAAGGTCTATCCTTCCAACGAAGGTATTATTCAACAGGATCTCGCTCCATGCCATTTTTCGAAAAAATTGTCAGTTTTCCAAATTTGAATACGGACCAATATTGACGTCTTATCAAACCATGATACGGGAGCTCCACGAGGTCTATCCTTCTAACGAGGGAATTTTTCAACAGTACATCGCCCCATGCCATTCTTCGAAACAAAGTGAAACAATTTTCACACAGAATCAAATTAATGTACTTGAATGGCCCGAAAACTCCCCCCGATCTCAACCAGATCAAAACCTATGGGTCATTTGCAAAAAACGGCTCTCCAATATGGATTGTACAACGAAAACCAAGATGATCAGTGCAGTAATTCAAGTCTGGTTTCACGATGATGAACTGAAAGGACGCTGTTAAAACCTGGTAAATTCTATGCCTACAAGAGTGAAAGGTGCTATCCATGCAAAAGGAGGACATATTATATATTTTGACATAGAATGTTTAGTTTTAACTAACAATCTATGACTGTCATTACTGTTTTTGTATGTTTTTCGAAGAAAAATACTCTTTGTTCCAATGAATTCGAACGGTACTGTACTGTATTTATTCAGATATTTAGAATGAGAATTTTATATGAATGACATATTTAGAATGAGAATTAGATATTTAGAACGAGACAATGAGCGCTACAGACTACGTCGTCGGCGATAAGCTCCGGATAATTATCCGACGTGAGCCATCGTATTTTTTGACGGTTCCATTTTTACAAAGAGCGATTCTAACGCCGGCAAAACCGATTTTTTTACCCCCAAAAAGCATTTTTCGGCACTATTTAAGCACATAAAAAATCCATTGAATAGGCGTTGATATACACTTTAAATCTGCATATTTTTTTTTTACAAAGTTTGTATTTTTTGAGATTTTTTATATTCTGTTGAAAATGCATGTATGTGGGTTTTTTGCTTCTAATTGTATATTGTGACACTATACGAATGTAATGTAATGTAATGCATTCAAAATTCATCATCAACGACTCAATATTTATGAAAACGTAGAAACCCCGATATTTATAATGAGATAAAGCGCTCTTCAGACTGGCTCGTCGGCGATAAGCTACGGACAGTTATCCGACATGAGCCAGCGGATTTTTTGACGGTTCGATTTTTAAAAAGGGCGATTCTAACGCCGGCGAAACCGGACAGATCGCTTTTTTATCGTACTCTTAATAAGTACGATAGATATTACGCGTACCAGATTTAATTATTAACGTTTTTTTCCATTTGCATACGGTGTTGCGGCCCACGCGGCCGGATAACCTCGTCATACGCAATTAGGGAACGAAAATTCTGCTGGCGGCTTTACTTTAAATAATATGATCCGAATGTATCTAACACAAATGTGTCCAGTACAGTCGGTTAAAGAAATCGTTATTTAAAATGAGGAGTCGGCGAACAAAACGATCTAAAGGCGTTGAACTCACTTTTACAGGAGATGCAAAAAACTAAATAGCATACTTCCATTTGTTTATTTGTATATTGATTACTTCGATTGACTAGATTGCTTGCGTTGGGACACTCATATACATAACGTGGCTACAAATGTGCGAATCCTTGGATATATTTTTAAAGAACTGGGGAATATTCTGGATTCCAAAACGCTAAAAACTGTTTATCATGCTTTATGTGAATCGCTAATTACTTACGGCATCATTGGATTGGTGGATGTGGTAAAACCCTGCTAAAGCCATTGCAAGTTGCGCAGAAATTTATACTCAACATTATTCTCCGCAGACCATATCGCCATCCCAGCAATGAACTTTATGTGGAAGCTAAAAGTCCTTGATTGTAGGCAACTTTTTTTTTAAACTTCCCTCTTAAAGCTATTTTTGGACAATAATTCAAATTTAGGAATAATTCAGAACCGAAGACAAGTTTTAGAAAATAGCTTAATAATACTCAGGATGAAAACATCATTTGGACAAAGACATTACTCTTTCATTACGCCGAGATTTTACAATCTGATCAATATGGAAATAAAAATGAATTTGACATTTAGGGTTTTCAAAAATAAAATGAAGGAATGGTTCTCGAGTCATGACAGACTAACAATACATCAAATGTTATAAATTATAGTTTAATAAATCTTAGGCGCACAAATTATTAATATATTTTTAAATAGTATGTATGTTGATTATATTTTAACATTTAACTAATTACCAATTCATTTTGTTGTTCTATATTGTTTTGACAATGAATTGTATTTTATTTTATATACATTTTTATATTTATTAACATATAATAAATATTACTTATTGACTTTTTTATTTTTTTAATTATAGATTTATCTTACTCTTTACTTTAGTTTTATGTAAATTCTCTGATTGTCTCGCTCTATTTGATTGTTTCTTTTTATTTTGAGGATCATATTTGAGGGCAATTTAGTTTTATGGGCATTTTAATAAAACTTTCACATAATTTATTGTAAAATTAGAGTCCTGTCCATCCTAGAACGGGCTAGTCCCAGTTGGGTGACAGAATCAAATAAGCAAAGGTTAAGAATTAAGATAGAAAACGAATTTACCGCGTGAAATTTGTAGGACCCGACGTTTCGGTGACGTTGCAGCCGCCGTTGTCTAGGGTAGACTGAAGAGGTAGGTTGTCTATCCTATTTATAATGTCAAACAACCGCGATAGTCTTCGATTTTATATTTTGAAAGAAATTAATTTTAATTTCAAATAACCATTTTCTATTCGTGATAGATCGTTTTAAACGAAAATGGTGCTTTCTGCCTCATTTTTTTATGATTTCTGGATCGTTTTAGTAGCAAATAGTTTTACCAATCGATAGAACGGACCAAGGCGTACCGATTTAAAAAAACATGTTTCGGTCCAAACCCGATTTAGATCGTTTTGTTCGCCGACTCCTCAAATATATGACGTCGCAAGAGGATTTTTGCAGTGAAAAAGTTTTTCTTTGTTTGTTTGTTTCTAATCTTTATTGCGAAAATTCTTAAGGAGCGGTTTTTTTATCAGACAACAATCTCTTACTATGAAGTGTTTATATGTTTGTGTGCATGTAAGATGTGTGTAAGTGTGTGTCTTGATATTGCATTCGATTGACGCTTTCCTGTTCCAAAAGCTTGTTTACAAGTTTTTAATTACCTTGCAACGTGTGTTAGTTTGTTAGTTTGTTTATGTCAACTCTTACAGGCTGAATTACAACGACTTCCTCTTATCCTGTGAAGTTGAAATTCTACATGTTGGTTCAGTTTCGATGATGATGCATTTTTATGGTGAGCATGCCCTGATTCTATACCCAGGATCGGCTCTCGACAAGGATACTCTTCCACGGTCAACAGCACGACACACAAATTTGTATACGCATTCAATTGTAGCGATAGAATTGAACGAGTCCAAAAGAAATTCACACGTATGCTGTCGAACAAATGTGGCCTCAGAAATACTCTGAAAGGTAGTAGAGCGGCTTTCTCACTTCAACTTAATAGACTTAAAAACATAACTGATATAACGTGTCTCCATAAGCGTTTGGACAATCGACTAGACAGCCCAGCTAGTCTAGAAAAAGTTCAATTTCGTGTGCCACCGCGACTAACGAGGAGCTCTCAAACAATTTCGGTTGTCGCTTGCAATAACAACATCGGGTCGAATAGACCTCTTACCAGGGTGTCGCGTTTTTGATAAATCTCCTATCCTATCTCCTACTTCTAGTAGGAGATAGCCTATCTCCTACTTCTTAGATTAGTAGCCTTCTAGAGAAGTAGCCTATCTCCTACTTCTTAAGATTTCACTAACTGCCATCCTAATGTACCGTATTATATGATTATTATATTATAACATACTATTGTATTATATCATATTATGTATAATAAATATTATTATCCAATTACTCATACTTCTATTTTGCTCTATCCAAATAACCTTATTAACAACTTATTTAATTATTACTTTTCTTACCCTCATATTATTATTAGCTTTATTATATTGTTTTCTACTATGAACGTGTTCATGTTATTTCTATTAATTTGTAATGCAAGCATTGCAAACTATTCATAGAAAAGTAAATTCGTTTCGATTGAATATTTTTTTAAAATACTAATATCATATATTTACTATCTGTAAGTTTGCTATAAAATAAAATAAAATAAAAAAATATGATAGCTTGTTCTAAGTAGCCTTCTCAAGTGAGGGACTGCCCCGTGAAGGACTCTTGTATCCCTGGCCTCATGGCTAGTCGATCGGTTTCCCCCGGGGGATGGCCCTCCGGCGCTACTGAACGGTTTACGCACCGAGCAGCGTCAGCCAATCGGTTTTGCTCTCTGACTAATTACTGAAGGAGTGTGTAGACTATAGAAATATACTGTCTTCTAAGCAGCGGGGGTGGATGTTGAACTGTTGTCATGCCGCTCTTGAAGCGGCCTATGGGCCACCCTATCCCGAGTGGTATGACGGGCAAAGGACGATTAGGTCCGCGATAAATTCATATTGAATTAGTAGTAAGCAGCCAGGAGGGCGGAGGTATCCTGATTATTAAATCCAGACGGAGATATCCTGCCGAAATTGGTAGTTAGAGGGCGAGGCTGCCCCCTGGCTCAACTTACCGGTGCCTCGCCGTAAGGCGTTGGCCTCTGCCGGTTATGTTGGCTTTGCTGGACGGTAAGTTTGCATCTCGCAGTAAGGCGTTGGCTGCTTACGGGCATGTGGGCACGTAACTGAAGGTGGACTGTTTTATCCTAAGTCTTTTGAGCTAGCTCTACTCACGGGATACAGAACGATCAATATCGTTAAAACTTCCTGGGGTTCGCCAGTTGAAGTCGAGAACTCCAACTGATCCTTCAGATGGTGATGGTGATGCAAAGTTGTGTAGGGTCGTTTGGAGGATTCATTGATGCCTTCTGCTGTACCTTAGCATACGCACACCAGCGCAGGGCGGCTCGCCTCCCAAAATATGCAAATTCGTAGATGTTGATCGCGCTCGGTGCGCACGGGGCCCCCGTAGATCATTTATAGATCACTCATAGATCGCTTGTCACTCGCGGCCCGGCCTGTCATCGATCAACGACTCCGGGCCAATTGTCATGCGCCCGTTAAAACCAGCCTTCGTCCAAATTATTATTTCGGCTCACTTTTTCCACTTAAATGGCTTTCGAGGGGAAACTGGTTTCGTTTTGAAATCCGGGTAGGTGAAGATTATAATTGGTAATTACGAACTGGCAAATGCAAGTAGTTTGAGCGCGCCATCATAGAGAGCATTGTTGCTGAAACGAATTAGGGCGGATTTCTATATGCGACCTGCGAGTAAAAGTAAAAGTAGAAGTCAAACCATCAGTTTTGAGAAACCGATGGTTTTCTTACGTCAAAAATGGATTTCACAATCATCTGTCAGTTAAACAATCGGTAAGTTAGTCAAACCGATGGTTCAGATACATTTTATAGCAGCGCCATCTGTTAAAATGGATTGTAAGCATAGATAAGACATTTCATAAAAGTTTATTAAATATTACGAGGATAAATAAATATTGTAAATTTTATATTCTCACTTCAAATACATATTTCCTCCTATTAAAAATATAAGCATAATTTTTTGATTAAAAAAATGCTGTCGTTCAGGATTTATTCCTAGTAATAAACTCTTTTGACAGCTGTTGCAACATGAAGTTAGCAACACCGAAACTACGGCATAAATACGGTCCGGCTGATTGGTTAACTTGCAATTCCTTCAGAGTTGCTTGCAGTTGTTGCTAAATTTCGTTCACCTTTTAATAGCTGTCAGATACGCTTTCCTGCATTCGACGTTCTGTGTTTTCTTTCGTTTTCTTTCGTGTATACGCTTCGTATTATGGTGCCTACGGCTAAAATGGACAAGTTGGTCATCGTATGCGTTATCATCTTCAAGCGAGTGGGATTCGAGTACTTAATATCGACCTCCACCTCGTTCGATCAACAAGGTAACTATTTGGTTTTCTGCAGTTTTTATAGTTTATATTGATACTTAAGCGATAATTTTGTTAATAATGGACGTTAAAAGTCTAATGGTATATTATGCCGCATATAAATATTCGCAACAACATGCATTGCAAGAATAGCACTATGTAGACGGCATCGCGCAAGAAATCTACTAAACATACCAAAACGGACAAGAAATATCGCAACAAGCGTGAAGAAATGCTCATAGCTTGTTCGTAGTATGCAGGGATACACAGTTCCAGCGCCGGGACCAGTAAATCCCAAGTAGTAGGTCCCACGGTCAGAAATCACCCTCTGGGTGGAGCCATCAAAATAAAGAAAAGGTTTCACGGTCTGTAACTATACAGACCATGGAAATTTGTTACATCGCATCCATGGATCGCAACGTACTCGACGCAAAATCTCTTAGCGTGTTTGCTATGCCCGCCCAGTTAGTGTGCCCAGATTTACATATTATGGAAATTGGTTGCAACCCCTGTTGTATTGCATTGTTGCAAGTATTTGTATTTAGCTTTATGATAATAAAATAAAGCTTAAGGAAACCGAAGACAAATTAAAATTTTGCCTATGTTTTTTTCAGGACCTATGGCATATCCACATTGCATCAAATTTTGTTAGCCTTGCACTTTTATGCAATACGAAGCATGGTAATATCGGTGAGAGATTTCATCGGTATATCGACTGCAAGCGCGTGCCGCATAGTCTGAATTGTTTCCTGGAGGAAATTCCAGTCCTGGTTTTTATAATACCGCCCGACTTTCAAATGTCGTTAGTGCTTTGGTCTGTCACATATCGAAACCCAGTCGCCAGGTATATGTATAAACATTTAAATCTTTCCGATTGTTCGATTATATAACTTGATACTATTTAGTTATGTTTCTGATTCAATGACATTGTGTTCTTTTTAAACATACCATCTCTAATTTTGCAAAATTTATTTTATTTTATTTATTAATTGAAAAAAATATATAGGAATTATTTTTACACAATGATTTTGCGTCACTCCCAACTAGGCAGTGCCTGTTCCAAGGAATACGCCAATTTTATATAATATTATTTTCAATAAAATAAAAATAGTTTTTTGAAAAAGATGTTAATAAAATTGTTATAGTAAATTTAAAAAAAAAAAAAAACGCAAAATAATCATTCAAAAATCAAAATAATTATTAAGAAATAAAAGCAGTGAAAAATAAATCCAAATACTAATTATTATTGTATAAAAATAAAAACTTGAATTCACTCTTGTTTACATATATGTATATTGTTAAAGATGTGAGGGTGTGTATAGTGTGTGTGTGTGTGTGTGTGAGGGTGTGTGTGTGTGTGAGTGTGCGCGTGTAAATGTGTTGCTATTTTTGAAATGTCATGAGGATACATTTAGTTTCCGTTCTTCCTTTACTAATTAACCACTGAATGAGACTAAATCTTTTAGTTTTTAAAAATGTCTCATTAAAGATTCCTCGTGCTATAATCCAAATGCTTCGTGAATCCGAGCAGTTACAAATTGACGGATTTCGGATTATTAAGGCTCTACTGTATTTGTTGCATAATGTTAAGCATCATCAGTCAGGAACAGTATGTGCACAGTATACCAAACAGTAGGTTTACTCTTAAGCTACAGGGCATTGCGGGAAGAGGGTGCGAGGAATCTGGACAGAGGGGTACGTCTCGACGAAGGCCTTTGGTTAGCGTTACGCACAGGTAAAGGCTGGCGACATTTTCTATTGTTTGCATATCTGCGTGGGCCGAGTAGCGGGACATCTGGCGGCCATATCCGAGCCCTTACGAATCGTGACGTATTCGCTTCGATTTCAATTTTGTTCAAAGAGAAGCTACTGTCTGGCATACTGTGGTATCTTGTTGGGTGACTGGCTAGCTGCTTAGATACTTCCATGCGATGTAAAAAAAACGGATGTTTGTAATAATTTCACCTAAAGAATTTCTCCATGCTACAAAGCAAAGCAAAAAACAGTAATTATTATTTTTACACAAAAATTGTTTTGTTTCAGTTGCTTTGATATTTGGGGAAAACGATTTTCTTTTGTTGGATTAAAATGACAATAGACTAGAAAAATTAACGGCCACTACCAGAGGCGGAAATTCAATTACCACATTGATCACTTCGCCAAAATAAGGACGATGTTACGCCATCAGAGCTAATCAAAACCTATTTTTCCAGGTAAATAAAATTTCAAATATTACCGTTAAGGGTATTAAGTTGAATTCAAGCAGTGTTGCGAGGTGACACAATAAAAAAACACTAAAACTGTTCCTGAAAATCACCAAAAATGAAGAATTTTGGAAAACAGCTCGCTAGGGCTTTTTGATCGTCCAAATTACGGAGTTGAATGCCTTTTCATAATTGATAAAAGTCAGTATAATCTGATTTTTATACTAATCGCATTTCTCTACCAGGGTCTTTAGTGTCTGTGGTGATAGTTTAAGCATGACCGGAAGCCGGCTTGTTCTCTTGGCGAATTGGAGTCTAGCTTATGCAAAAAAATAAATAGGTGCGAGAGAAAACTGAACAGCCTATAGTTATCGTTTTCTAATGTCCCCTTTCTAATATAAAATCGATTGATTTGATTTGATCGATTGTGTTTTATTTTATTATCGAATGGATTTTTTTTCTGAAGGGACAAACTTATTCCACAAATTTTGCAAATAAAATCTTAATCTAAGCACATCGATTGTTTCCATAGCAATTGTATTTCTAACTTTATTTTTTGTAATGTTTTGTAATAGAAAAGGTTCTTTCAAAGATAGCGTTCAAACGAGAGACTAATCAAGGATAAGGGCCGAACACGGACAACGCTTGTAACATTTCTCACCGAGGGCATTTTCATACTGAAATACCTCTATCCAGAAGCTATAATCTGTCTATTTAGAGCTTGTAGTGGCGATGACTTCACCAAAAATCTAGATTTCAAGTCAACAAAACAAAAATCTACATCATAAATTTGTCGCAAGGGCCTCCAAAAACCACAAAATTTAGTGAAAAAATCAGTTTATTTAAATAATATTTATTTAAAGTAAATGTCGATTTTCAAGTGAATTAATGAATTAGGATTATTTATTAAAAATTAAATGTTACTCGTATTTAAATATACCTAATTAGTTAATTTCAATACTTTGCTTCAAAGGGGGAGGGGCTGAATGGATGGTATAATGGTGACAAGATAGCTGTCGTAAACCTAGCTGGCCGCCTTTGGACTTAAAGCAGGCCTTGAGTCTCCTCGGCCAGTCGTCGATCGAATTACGCAGCTTATATAAAGGGGAAACTGCTCTCTGCTTCGACCAGGGCAGAGTTGAGGGCTTCGATGTTGCTGTATCTTCTGTGGCACCCATTGTCCTCCAAAACAACCTATAGCTTATATCAAGCGGGCTCAGATCGGGACTGCCAGCAGGCCAATCATCTGGTGACAAAAATACTGGTGCATGGCGCTGTAGCCAGGGTTCAGTGGTTATGGCCTTGTGTGCCGGCGCCGAATCTTGCTGGAATATCCAATGCTAGTTTTGAGACCTTGTTTGGTTAAGAGGCTTCACAACATGATTCAAGATTGTCCGTGGATAAACTCTAGCTGAAGTTTTCACGCCTTTTTTGCATAAATGGAGCTTTGTAGTGCCATCATAGGCAACACCCCACTAAACCATCACTGAAACCGGATGGTGACCTTTCTTGACCCGTGGAATGACCCGGGAGGCCTCTATAGATGAGTGTGCGTACACCCTATCATTCTGCATGTCGAACTTCTCCTGCGCCGTGAAAAAATTTTCATCAGTAAACAGGATTTTTTTGTACTTCCAACCCGCGTACTGGACCAACAGCCGCTTGCATTTTTTCACTCTATTTTCCTTCAGAGCGGCCATAAGCAATTGTCCTGTGCGGCGTTTGTAGGCCCCAAGACCCAAGTCTTTTTTGATGATGCGGTCCAAGGACATCGAATTCATATTCATTTTTCTCGCAATTGTCCTCTGTTTTCGGAGTGGATTTCTCAAAATCCGATGCTTCACGGCTTCAATGGCCTTCGATGGTACGAATAGTTCGAGGACGGCCGGACCGCTTGCGGTCTTGAATGTCACCAGTATCCTCGGATAATTTGATACACCGATACACAAACATACGGCTGACTTCGAGCGGCTAGATCTCTCTTTTCTCGACTTTGCACCGATAAAGCGCAATAACTGCGACACGATTTCCTTTGTCGGTCCACTCCATGAATATGTTAAAACAAATACTAAATTTACTAATTGTGCATAATTGCACAAAGACCAACTGTCAACAAACATAAGTCAAATACGCAATTCCACTAATACTCGCGGCGCAATTAGTGCTTTTAATGTTGTAACAGTATTTATGTTAGGACTATGTATAATGATAATATACGCTATTATGTGGTGGTGAGCATGCTGTAAGACTACAATCGCAAGAATTACTATCGTACAAAAAACTATAATTCGTATCGTACTCAAAAAACCAAAAATTTATTCTAATAAGTAGTTGTTTCTCGAAGCGAAAATACTTGATATTAGGCAATTGTAATATTTAAAAACTTCTTTATATTTCAATCGCGCGCAAGTAGAGACATTGTTTCCTGCTAAGAACACAAGATCGGCACATATACCATATTATATTGCCCAGGAGATCAACGCCTAGACAACACCATTACCATTATTTTAGGAAAATATTTCGAAATTTCGGGACTGACACAAGTGGTTCTTAAAAAGTCTCAGTGGATAATTAGTGAAGGAAGAACGAAAACTGAAAGTAACCTTATGACATTATGACATTTCAAAAATAGCAACAGAAGAATCGGGAGCTGGCGAAGAGGGCGGATTACGCCGCCCCCGACCGTCGCTCCACACCCCACGCTCTCCCAGTACTATAATTATAATATAATAGTATAATTCGTATAATTTTTTTTATAGTGCAGGGTATGAGGCAACGGTCAGGGGCGGCGTAATCCCCCGATTCTTCGCAGCTCGCGCGCGGAATGTACATACACACGATTTAAACAACCTCACATATCTAGCAATATAAATTATCTATGTAAACAAGAGTGAATTCAGCTGTTTATTTTAATAATGTAATATTTTGTATTTGGATTTATCTTATAATTATTTTCTATTACTTTTATTATTTAATGATTATTATGATTTTTTTTAATGATATATTTTTTTTTAATGATTATTTTATTTTTTTAATGTTTTTATTTTTTTTCTTTGATTTACTATAGCAATTTATTTACATCTTATTCATAAAGCTAAATTTGAAAATTTAAAGTAATATCATATAAAATTGGCGTTTTCCTCGGAACAGGCACTGCCTAGTTAGTAGTGACACAAAATCATTTTGTAAAATTATTTCCTAAATATTTTTAAAAATAAAATATATGAATAATACATAAATAAAATAAATAAATAAAAAATAAATAAGTATTTCTCATCGAGGGCATTTTCATACTGAAATGCCTCTAGCGAGAAAGTAGGTACCTTTGTCTATTAAGAGCTTGTAGTTTGGCGATGGCTTCAGTAAAAAACAATGAGACTTCAAAAAGTCCACAGAAAAAGTCAATGTCATAAATTTGTCGTGAGGACCACCAAATATTATTGAAAAAAATCACCAAATAGTATTTGTCAAATAAATAGGTATATAATCATTTTCTTTTATTTCAGTTTGGTCCGAGGCTACTACCGGAACTGAGAGTTTTCTTCGGCATAGCTGATGTTTGGGGTTGAAGTATATATTCCTTAAAATAAAACAAGTTATCCATTATTGGCTTTTTATTTATGTTTTTTTGACTTTTTGTTATGTTCTGGGGGCAGCTGGGTTTCGTCAGGCCGACGGAGATTCTGCAAAGAATAAATTCACATTATCTTTGGAACGGAACAAAATTGCCTTGTAAAAACCATTTACCCACGAGTAGCGTGAGTTTTGCAGCGTAATACCGATTATTCGTCCTATAATAGTCTCCATTTCCTTGTTTCTGTCCATAATCGACTGCGTTAGCGGTGATACGGGACGTTTACAATTTCGGTTTTCTGAAACTAAGGTTTAGGTTTAGAGATGCGAACGAGGGAATCGTAAGAGTAGGGGGCTTCAAATATTAAATTGAGTAATTTAGTGTGTTATTCCTTCACAATTGTAAAGTTGTAAAATAAATAAAATTAAATATACGGTTATCTATTCTGTAAAAAAAAAGTACCCTTTCTCGTGCTCAGCGGTGTAGACATCCGCGTATGAAACAAAGCCAACAGTTTTCGTCCGCTTCTAAAATAATATGTGTTATCAGTAGGTCTTTGAAAAGCGTTAAGTGTTTTTGAAATCTACATGTTTAAATATAACATTATTCTAAATTTATATTTAAAGAAACCAAGTAACTGCGTTAGCGGTGAGACGGGACTATTACAATTTCGGTTTTCTGAAACGAAGGTTCAGGTTTAGGGATGCGAACGAGGGAATCGTAACAGTAGGGGGCTTCGAATGTTAAATTAAGTAATTTAGTGTGTTATCCCTTCACAATTGTAAAGTTGTAACATAAATGAAATTAAATATACGGTTATCTATTCTTTAAAAAATAAGTACCCTTTCTCATGCTCAGCGGTGTAGACATCCGCGTTCGAAGCAAAGCCAACAATCCTCCTCATCTCGTCCCTTGTAAAGGTTTTCGTCCGCTTCTAAAATAATATATTATCAGTAGGTCTTTGAAAAGCGGTAAACGTTTTTGAAATCTACATCTACATGTTGTTTAAATATAACATTGTTCTACATTTACATTTAAAGAAACCAAGTAAATATGTCAAAATATCAAATTAAATTTAAAATCCCGCATATAGGTTATAGTAAAACGACTTATTTCTACTCTTAGGTTATAGTGTTATAATAGCAACTAGATTATTGTTTTCGTAACTTTCTCGTGTCCATATACCTTACTTTGCGCAAGCCATACGACAATCTTGCTTATTTCTTATATTTCATTACATAATAACATAAAAGCCAACTGTATACTCATCTATTTTCGGTTCTGCATCGGCCATTTTTGCCCTTACATCCGACTTTTTCTCTTCTGAACAGCGCGAAACCACTGATAATTCACCAGAAAAACATAAAACTGAAGCTCAAACCACATGATCAATGGCTCAAACCGTCAAAATCGACCTGTTAGATCTCAACTCTCAGCTGATTTGAGCGACCAATCAGGGAGCGAGAATTCGACGGAAGTTTGCGAACTGTCACGTTCATTTTTATTGAAACGCATTTTGTATGGGAATCGTAACTCGCAAGTAAAAGTTGACCGATACTTTTGCCTACAGGTCAACCGATGCCTACAGGTTGCATATTGAAACGGAAAAATGTCAAAAACTGACTATTGGTTCCACGAAACCTGTACTTGCGAGTAAAAGTACTATATAGAAATCGGCCCTTAGCGAGATGCGTAGGCTTGAACGTTGGGAAACGTTTTATTTTTACACGAATGCCCAACAAGAAATGAGTGTAAAGTGTTCAGGTATATTAAAACATAAGTATTTCTCCCGTTTCTTCTTTCTACCATTACTTCTAAACGTGTAGTATTGTTAGAATTGTTATGTAATCTCGAGTGTCATGTGGTACCTTAACTGTCCACATATCAATTAAGTAGTTGTTTAAATGTCCAAATGTCAATATTATAACCGAAAATATATCGTGTTTTGTATCAAATAAAAGGCCTGATTGAGTAAATTCCGAAGAGATATATTTATCTTTATGAATAAATATATAAACCATAAATATTCCATAAAAAACCGTAATAAACATAATTATAAATACAGTAGTTCTATTTTGTAAGGCCAGTCGTGTTTTTTTTATCCCTTTTAATATATTTACTTTTTATGTAAATAATTGGCTTTGCTGTCGTTATATATTATTCATACTGTATGTTTTTATTAAAAATAAAAGAAATAAGCCAACCGCTGATAAAAGAAAATGGGCCTTAACGAATCTATCAATAGACGGTATTTAATCTCCAACTAACTGAGTATGAAACCAGAACTGCTCGCTTAGATGAAAAAACTTATGAAAATGTTAATTTTGAAGTAGAACCGAAATTAGTATTAGGTACCTCTGAGTTACGCTCCCGTAACTTTGTCTCAAACTTTAAATCCTTTTCTCTCGAAACTACTTTTTTACGACCTACTCAAGGTCTACAACCCTTCCTATGTGAGCTAACCATTTTTGGTTAGACGCTTTCCGCGCTGTGCTAACTGTAATATTTATTCATTATTATCTTAATTGTTTTACGAGATAATGTTGTGACGTTATAATATTTCAAATTTCAATGTGATCATTTTGCAGTTATTCTTTTTACGATCCGTATAGTAGTTTAAAAGTTATGCGCAAAACTATCCCGGGCAGAAATTTTACCCCGCCATAGGAGGGGTTAAACGACTTATTTGCAATTCGATGAAAATCATCTTTGCTTATCCCTCTGTAACTGGGGCAAGGATTTTGGTTTTATGTTTTCTTTACTATTTAAAAAAAAATTATATCAAACAAGGCAAAAAACATTTTTTCAAATTGTCGCCATTTTGCGGAAAAAATATATATTTTCTTTCCAAGGTCTGGGCCATAGCGATGTCCTTACTAATAAGTTTATTTTTGTTTTTGTATGTTTGATGACACTGCAAGGGTTGGAAACATGACGAGCAGGACGCACCTTTATTTAGACCCTTTTCACCAGCCGTAACTCTTTCAATGTTTTTCTTTGAATTCTTGAAACTCGAAGTTTTTTTTGTGCTTTTTTTGTATTCTTGAAACGTCAATGAATATGTTGTAAAAAATTGATTATAAAAATGTGTATTTTTTTTTATCCTACTCGGAAAAACGACTAAAATTTAGGCCTCTAGTCCAGAATACCCCCCTTAAGTATCTTCTTCAGGAGCATCTTTCCTATGGTTCTTGGAAATGTAAAATAGTCATTGGGTCTTTCCTCAGAACTGCGCGGAGGACGATTCATCAACTCGGTGTTTTCCTTTACCGAAAGCTTGTTTATTTTCCGAGCGGTGTGATTACTCGTGTGAGGGGTTATGTGACATTTCATGATTCGGTTATTTTTTCTGGAAAAGACCCGGAAATCGTTCTTTGTTTTTGTATGGGAATTGTAGCGACATGTCCTGATTTTGAAACAAATAAAGCAACCGTCTAACAACCGGACAACTTTTGCAGACACTTTTTATGAGTATATCCACGATTTAGCACTTGAGGCGATACTTTTAACAGCATTCGACATAGTAGTGTCGCATCTTGTCAACGGAGTACCATTCAAACGTTGAAGAGAAGACCGGCACCAATTGACATGAGCTGACTAATGCACTTTAGTCAAATCATGCGATATCCAATGGAAATCCCCATGTCGTACCAATAGCTGTACACGTTGGAAAGCTATCGATCAGTATGTATTTGAGTCAGACGAACTAACTAGAAAGACTCAACTTCGACAAGGAGACCTGCCTCGTCTGATCTCGTCACAAATACCGCAGAGCCCCAAGACAAAAGTCTTTAATAAACGCATGTTGCCAGTGGTGACATACGGCACTGAGACGTGGTCGCTAACTATTGACCTCATACACAAGCTCAAAGTCGCGCAACGAGATAGGATCCGAAACGAGGAAATCTGCAGAAGTACAAAGGTTATTGACATAGCTCGTAAAATTTGTAGCTTGTAATGGCAATGGACAGGCCATATAGCTAGAAGAACTGACAACTGGGAAAATAGGTTCTCGAATGGCGAACACGACAGTTGTCAGTTACACAATCGTATAATCACAATTACATAATAATCGGCATAAAGTCAGCTATACATTTCAGAGTGTAACTGAAGTTTCTATTATCTATGTATCTATCATCTAAAGTTTCATGTGAATCCCTTTCAGTTTATATTTGTAATAGGTTGATGTAACATCTAAAGGAGTCAGAAGGCTTCCAAAATTCATCGTCACAATCCATTGTCACAATCACAATCCTTGGCTTATTAGGCGTATATATGAATATCCGCCTTACATTGTTTAATAGAATACGATACAAGAAACCACGAAACAACGAAAACGAAAATAGCTTCCGCTTTGTATGGGTGAATACCGCCAAAGGGAAAACACTGGTCTTTGAGATTAAATAGGGTTCGTCGACAAATATATAAAATGGATAGGAATATAACCCCAGAAAAATATTTCACTGACTTTCATCACGTAATTCTCATCGTATTTGGAAGATTAACAGAATGATTAATCAGAATGAAATTTGAACCTTTATTTATCTATTCGTATATATTTAAATTTATATAATTCGAAAGATATTAATTTCTATACTTTTTATTGTGAAATTTCACAATGTACTGGTTTATTATCATACAACAATCTCTTACAATCAACCCTACTATGAAATGTAGATTGTAAGAGATTGCAAGACTCTGGTGCAAGACTCTGGAACGATCTCCCGGCAAATATACGAAACTCGCCTTCTCAAAGAATACTACCTTTTTATTAAGTAACCAGTTCTTCCCTTTCTCTCCTCTTCCTCTCCCAATTTCCTCTCCTCGGGCATTCTTAGTTTCAAATACCTTTACTGGTATGTATTTTATGCAGACAAACGTATTAATCTTTATTTCCACAATGCGCGCATGTACCACTGTGATTAAGTTAGTTGTAAGACATTGCCATGTGGCAATAAGCTCGGCTTTTTATAACATTATTAAGTGCAAATAAAGAGTATATTATTATTATTATTATTAAGTGTTTATATGTATTAACCCTTCGGCTACGTAACCCTTCGGCTACGAGTGGCGTCGGACCTTTAACGAAAATGAATGACGATATGTAATTAAATATTGATTTTTGTGAGTTAGACGAGAAATATACATTATAATATGACTTCAATCGCATTATATATCTTAGAATGTGGAGAGATAGTGGTTAATCCATAAAAATTCATCCACTTTGGACGGTTTCGCGATGACTGAGCGATTGAATGCCTTTGCGGTATAAATTGATCGCGTCGCGTCCGCGCCACGTCCGCGCCACGTCACGTTACGTCACGACACGTTAGTGTCAGAATGCCAAACTAATAGTTATATATTAAGTGAGTGTCTTGTTGCTGCATTCAATTGACAGAGTTGAAATGCGATTCCGTTAATTTATCCCAAGGGAAAATTATGACCCGTTATTATCTGAAAAAAAACCCGGGAAAATATCGACAAATTATTTGCGATATAGATCCTACGAAATATTATTTTCTAGGTTAAAATGATGAAGAATTCGGGACATTCATTATTATTTTCCATCCGAAACTCTAAAAACGTACAGTCTCCACAGCAGTGTGTATGGACATAACGCGATTATTTCATATTCGTGGGTCTTATAAGAAAGAGCGCCAAGCTGGCGGCAAACACTCGAAAGCGTCACTTATAATACGTTACAAAAGTAAACGAAACAGTTAGAAATTTGACGGCTTTTGACAGCTCGTTGGGTTTAATTTTTCCTCTCATAAGATGGAGGTTGATGACTCGAATTCGGAGAAAAAACTACGAGGCTGAGGCTAGCGTCTGTCGACACATTTCTTATGCCTAATAATATACTGGAGGTAGAAGTCCGCAATATTTTGGAGGTTTGACACCATTGTAGTCATTTTTAGTTCGGACACTTAATCGGTGGTTTTTCTGTTGTGACGATTCGCAGTGGTCAATCTTCGTATTTATGCAATATGCGGAAAAAGTTGCCTTCATTGAATAAGCCACCGTTATACATTATTATGCGTGCAATAATAAATTTTGCACTAATAACTCCATTCGAGGGTTGAAAACATGCCTTCATGAATGTTATTCCCATGGCTGTAATTCTAAGGGTTAAAGTATACTACGGACTTTACAATTATTATACTTGTAACCACTTGAGAGTTGTCAACTACTGCCTGCGGTCCCGCCACCTTAGGAAGTTATAACGATATTAGATCATTCTTTCTCCCATGGAGCGAAAGCAGAGACTTAGGTATAAAACAGTTCACCGTCTAACTATGCCAACAGTAACGTTGTTTGTAACACAATGTTCGGTCATAACGGCGTTTGAAACACATGAACCCTGCAAATCGATACACCAGGAGTTAAGTATCTAGTGGTACCAATATCGTTTTTTCCCCCATAGTATATTTAACTGATATTTGAAATATCCGACTCATAGTATCATACATGGCGCTAATGAAGTAGAATTTAAATAGAAAGCGTTTATTGTAAGTTATAGAAAATCAACATTTCCCACGAAATCGTCAACTTAAATATCCGCCTTATATTGTTCAATAGCATACTGTGCAAGAAACCACGAAATAACGCAAAAGAAAGAAACTTCAGATTCGTATGGGTGAACAACGAGAAAAGGAATCACTGGTCATTTAACAATTAATTTCGAAAGAGACCTAGAACAAGGGTATTTTTACATGACTGCCTAACAAAAAAGGAGTGTAATGTGTTCAGGGTTCATTTATGTATGTTTTCCGTTTCTCTATTCCACCATAACTTCGAAACGCTTTAACCGTTTTTGAAGTGTGTGGTATTGTTAAAATCGTTATGTCACCCCGAGTGTCATAGGATACATTGACTGTTCAAATATCAAGTCGTTAGTTGTCTAAATATCCAAATGTTCAAATGTCAATAAATTAACATAAATACTCGTATTTCGTGTTTTGTGTCAAATGAAAGATTTGATTGAGTATATTTCGGAAATATACATTTATTTATATGGATAAATACATAAACCACAAATATTTCATTAAAAAAACAGTAATAAAAATAATTATAAATACAATAATTCACTTTCACTAACGGTAATCGTGTTTTTTATTCTTTTTAATAAGTTTACTTATTTTATTATAATAAGTTCAGGTACTGCAGATGATGTTTATCTATCGTCTACGTTTGACGTGCTCAACAAAATTAAAATTAATGAAAACCACGATATTCCTCATATAACACTTTACAGAAAAAACGATAATCAACCGATTGTGTGTTGGAATGAGGTAAAAAACGGCGGCGCATATTTTAAAGTAGGAATTCCGTGGAACTGATGGCAATGGGTATTCTGACAGGCCCAAATCAACCGCATTTAATTAGTTAAAGTAAGCGTACACACGTTTGTTCGTAACCTTTGAAATTTCCGTTTGGCAGCGGGCGCGCGCGCGCGCTCTAGCGAGTGTAAGACGCCTTAATGGCCAAAATCATTATTGGAATAACTGAAGAATTAAAATGGTTACACTGTTCAGCAGTGGCGGCTCTGTCTATGAATTTTCGGAGCTGAGGATTCAGAAGATTTTTATACTCAGACAATGTAATAAAAATCACGTTTTTGTTCATTTTGCATGTTTATTTGTGAGGGTTTTCTTATTTATTCTATAATTATGTAAAATTAGTGGTATTACCCGGGGTTGCCCTTTTTATATCGGTGCTCAAATACCGATATATACTAATTTTCATGGCGATCGGTGAAACGGTATAGAAGATGATGTACTGCAGCTCCATCTCTAGACAGCAAATTGGATGGCGGGAAAATATTATTTGAGCTCAAATACCTATATATACTAATTTTCATGGCATTCGGTTGAACGGTATAGAGGTTGATGTGCTGCAGCGCTATCTAGGGGCGAGTCGCAATAACGCGGATAGCATAAAAACCTTTTCCATGAAAATATGAATACACGTTCAAAATTTCGAGGTGATCGATGTCGGTGTCAAACGGCGTCGAAGTCTATTGAGCTCCGACAGACATGTACAGGTATCCCTCAGAAACCTACCGCAAGGCGCTGAGCCCTGCGATGCAACATACAAGAAAGCCGGGCCAATGGGCCCGATTAACGTGAAGCTCCACGAAGTGGCGGAAAATATGCCTAGTGGAAGACGTCAGGCCTGTATACAGGGCCTGTTGACCGATATACGACGACAGGTATACCAACATCCTTTTTTTTATATACATATATAGATTAGGTTTATAATTTATATTAAATTATTCTATTGTTGCAATGTTATGTTAACTATGTAAATTTATTTTATTTAATTGTTATTTTTGTTTTTGATTTATATATTGTAACATTGCAACACTGACTTTCACATATATTTTTTGTAGAATAAACCCAATGACAGCTTACTGTCAAATGTTTTTATAGGTTATGAATTTATCTTATTAACATAAATATTAGGACAGAAAACCAAATGAGTGATCCTGAAAATCTGGAAAACCCATACAAATAACGTGCAAAATGCACAGACAAGTGATTTTTGTTACTACCAAGATGTAACCAAATATCGAAAACAGATAAAGTGTAATTTTTAGCAAAAGCCAAAGAAGCCATAAAGAAAAATATCAATGCAATTGATAAAGACAAACATAGTGATCTAGCACATAAGATATTAAATTAAAGTGAAATCAAACTATCAAAAGAAATGAAGACTATAGATGCAAGGAATAGCGAACGCCAAAATATTAGTCGATTTTATACTATAAACAAAGAAAATTTTTTGGTGGACAGTATTATTAATACAACTGATGATACAGCGACAATCGACAGACAGAAGGTATTGGCGAGTATCAATGAGTCAGTCATCGTCATCATCATCATCAGCGGGTGGGCATCAACTGTTAGACATAGTTCTCTCCCATAGAATGTCATGATGAATGGCTTCGAGCCGCTTCCATTCACCTACTTCGTGCAACCGCGGCAATATCATCGGAACATCTTGTGAGGTCGTCCTACACAGCGTCTACCAGTTCGTCGTCGCCTTTCGAGAACCTTTTTTCTTCCAACGGTTGACGGTTCTGCGAGCTATGTGACCTACCCATTGGCATTCCCTGTTGTTAATGTTTATAACAATGTCAGTCACCTTGGTTCTTCTGCTGATTTCCTCGTTTCGGATCCTATCACGCAGTGAAACTCCAAGAATAGCTGTCTCCATGGCTCATTACGCGACGTTGAGCTTGTGTATGAGTGCAATAGCTAGCGACCCCGTTTAGGTCCGTGTAGGTCATCACTGGCAACACGCATTAATTAAAGACTTTCGTCTTGAGGCTCTGCGGTATTTGTGACTAGAATACATGGCGTAGTTTTCCGAACGCTGCCCATTCGAGTTGGATTCGTCGGCACACCTTCTTTTCGAAGTTGAGTCTGCCTAGTTGAATCGTCTGACCCAACTACACATACTGAAAATCAGTATATTCGGTTTTTTATACTCATAGCATTTTGTACCATGGTTTTTAACGTCTTAAGGTGGTCACAAGTTCTTCCGATACAAGAAAAGATGCTGGAGCCTATTGACAATGATTTTCATAAGAAGTTGATATAGGTGTGTGAGAGAAGACTGATCGACCAATATTTACCTAGTTTTCTGATGCGTGTCATTTCTGGACTAGCGTGATGATGGCAATATTCCAACTTACCAGAATTCTAGTTTCCACTAGGCATTTGCTGAATAATATTTCCAGAACTCTCCAGAATGTTTTGGAATTAGTTTTAAGCATTTCTGGTAAGAAACCGTTTCCACCAGGGACTCGCCCGTTCTTTAGCCGGTACAAGGCCAATTTAATTTCTTCGGTAGGTATTATATTTCTCTACCTCTGTATTTAGTGTCTGCAGGTGGTCACCAGTGCTAAACTTGACTGGCTTTAGCACTTACAATATTGTATTGCGCTAGCGATTCCTAATTCCTTGCTCGCTTAGAGCAGCCACCTCTATCTTAACGCCTAGTACAAGAATACATACACTGGTACCTACGTTTATAAAAGAGCAGAAAAAAAGGTATGATTGACAGCTCGGTCGTACACAGCCTTGGAGTCAAGCGCGCGACTTTTTTAAATATTATCTCGTATTTTTCAAAGCCACTACAACGGCCATCTTGAAATGCGGCTCTTTTTGTTCGGCCATTTTGTTATTTTTTTTTTGAACGAAATTCCCGTTTTGAAAGAGCGATGGCTGCGATCCGACAAGACAGATTACCGTCGAATTTAATTGATACTAAACAAGAATAGGCTAAGTCTTGTAAGATCTACAGGTGAGTTACGTCGAGATGTACCATTTTCTGCTCTAATGATGATGATGATGCGATGCCCTACTATATCGTGTACTCTCCGAATTTACATCATCCTGTCTTCACGATTGTTTCTAACCATTAAGTTCCCACAATCTCATACTTCGGCCAGCCTCTGACAATTTACTCAAACATCCCTGTCATAATACTGATTCCTATCACTACTCTTTCTATGTCCATGGTGCAAGACTCTGGAACAATCTCCCAGCAAATATCGAAACTCGGCTTCTTTAGAATCATTCAAGATTCACTTCAAAAATTACTACTTTTTATACGACTGCCCAACAAATAAATTAATTGTTTTAAAAAAAACACTAAAAACACGCTTTTGGGCTATGATACGATATTCACATACACACGGCTATGATACGATATTCCATCATGGAATGCCAGTGCCTATCTTCCGGCTTCATCATCAGACCTTGAAACCTAATCGTGGTCAAAGTTCATTCCAAGACTTTTCTAACAAGTCCAAACACAGCTATGATACGATGTTCCATCATGAAGTTCCAGGTCATATCTCCCGACTCCATCGTCAGATCAGTTCGACAGTACCATATTATTGTATTGTCATCAGAACTACATACAGCTACCAATTTTCATGACGCTACGATCCTTGGAAGATGGTTAAATTAGTTACCTTAGATTCCATTACATAGTTACATACAGGTCGACCTAATAAAAGCGTATTAAAAAAAAACACTAAAAACACGCTTTTATAAATGCACGTAAAAACCACATCATCACACCTTGAAACCTAATCGTGGTCAAAGTTCATTCCAAGACTTTTCTAACAAGTCCTTACAGGTCGACCTAATAAAAGCGTGTTAAAAAGGAGTGTAATGTGTTTAGGATTCATCTATGTTTTCCTTTTCTTTATTCCACTATAACTTCTAAACGCTTGAAACCATTTACAAGTTTTGATATTGCTAGAATCGTTATGTTATCTCGAGTGTCATAGGGTATTTTAACTGTCCAAACATCAGGTAAGTAGATGTCTAAATGTCCAAATATCGATAAATTAACAAAAATATATCGTGTTTAGTGTCAAATGAAAGGTCTGAGTATACCACATACTCACAATACTCACATACTAGCATAACGATTCTAACAATACCACATACAAATCGGCTCGAGCGCTTAGAAGTTATGGTGGATTAAAAAAAACATACATAGATGAACCCTGAACACATTACACTACTTTTTTGTTGGGCAGTTGTTTAAAAACATAGAAACTTAAAACACGGCAGTAGACTTAATAGATATCGATATTTCGTCCATCTGCAGTACAACGGGGATCTGCCTCGAGTAGCGTTTGCTCAACCGTCGTATTATCGGGGGATTCTGGAAACGTACGTTTCCTAAGAAGACGGGGTAGTTGGTAGATGGCCTAATGTCACCTATCATTTGGAATGGGCCGAGGGGCCTGCGAGTGTATTCGTATATAGCAATTTAACGGTTTTATTATCTGACAAGGCAAATGTCTACTTTTTAATAATAACTATTTTAAAAAATCGGTTGTGTCACCCCAAGACTTTCCTGACTAGTATCCGGGGAGGTGCAAAAAAACAGCGACATTTTTTACTCTAGTACCCCAAATTTGTATGGCAGGTACCCCAAACGTTGGTCGTAAGTACCCCAAAAACTAATAGGTTCTTCCGATGGTTAACAGAAGCTTCTATGCCAAATTTTAACTTAGACAGATTAAAAGCGTCTGGGCGCTATCGCGGAAACAATTTTTTCGCCGGGAACCCCAAATTTGTATGGGAGGTACCACAACCGTAGGGCGTAGGGACTCCAAAAACGAATGGGTTCCTCCGACGGTTAACAGAAGCTTATATACCAAATTTCAGCTCAATCCGATTAAGCGTCTGGGCGCTATCGTGGAAGAATACATACATACAGACATACAGACATACAGACATACAGACATACATACAGACAGAGATCGGTCTGGAAATAGTCTCAATCGTCTCAGGGAGTCTCAAAATATATATTCCCATCTTCATCTCAAAATTTTTTTTTAGCGCGATCACAATACTTTCCTTTCCGATAGGTCGTCAGGAAAGTAAAACATAGAAACTTAGAACACGCCAAGAGACTTAATAGATAATCGATGCTTCGTCCGTTACATGATATGAGTGGCGTTTGCTCACCGGCGAATTATCAGGGGAATATGGAAACGTACGTTTCCTAAGAAGAATGCATAGTGGATGACCTGATGTCACCTATCATTAGAAACGGACCGAGGGGGCAGCGAGTGTATATAGAAATTTACCGGTTTTAATATCTGACAAAAGCTAAATGTCTACTTTACAATAATAACCCATTAAAAAACATAGAAACTTAAAACACGCCAGGAGACTTAATAGATAATCGATACTTCGTCCATTACACGAACTGAACCCAAAATTACTCGCCATTTCCATAATATAATCGCACCGCTCTGCGTTGCCACAAATCGAAAATAATAATTTATTTCGACCATATATAGAGCGAGTATAATGGGCTCCGGTTTTTTCCGAACGTGTTATTTTGACGTTAGTTACAAATTTTTATGGTTTGTCGGCAATTTTGACGTGCCTCGTCAATTTTTGACGTTTCTACGTGGGCTTGGATCAGACAATGCCGCGCGGCGGCAAGCTGTGGTTCTTTTGTTTGTATAAAACGCGAAGCAATGAGTCATTTGGTAATGTATGTGACTTTCTAATTTATAAATAGGATAAAAACGATTTTACCGCGTGAATTTTGTGGCACCTGATATTTCGGCGACGTTGCAACCACCGTTGTCTCCACTGAGAAAAATATTGGATCGATTCTTACGTTACCATTTTGTTATTCTATGTTTCAATAACTATGTTTCAACCGTAATTTTGTTGAATTTCAAGGAATTTTGTTGAAACTCCATTACTATATTTATTTATTTTATTTATTTATTAAAGCAAGCACATTTTCACGGCAGTACATTGTAAGTTTAACATTAGAGGCTTAAATTTAAATAATAGCAAAATAGAAAGCACCGCAGATCACATTTTTTTTAAATCAACGACGCCTAACTAGGCCTAGGCCCGTACTAAGGAAAGCGTACCAAGTAGACAGTGGCTTGTGCATAATTTAGACTAATTAATTAAAAAATATACTAGGTATCAAATAATATTAAAAATTAACTAATAATAATAAACACTGTAATTTGAGTGTAGTGTGATGTAACTGTAGCTGTAGTGTGCTGGAAAATTAACATTCAATAAATGGTGAAATAATGAAATTGAATAATAATAATATAATGTCGTAATAAATACAAAAAATATAAATAATAATAATGAATCGAAATAAATGGAAAAATGATATCGCAATAAATAGTTAAAGAATAAAATTTAAATAGTCCGAGGATACAATTATATATATAATGTCCATGTTACACGTTAAAATATATATTTCAATATAATTCAATTAAAAAAAGAACAAAAACACAAGAACAGCGATTTAACAAAATAATAATAATAGTAATTCATTTTATTTAAATTAAATTACATAAGAATGTCAAATATTTGGTGGCTAATATCCCGACCTTTATTCAGAAGCCACCTGTGACACCGTTTTTTAAATTAGTCTTTACTGTATACGATCTGTATCGACTCATCTAATTTGTTGTATATCCTGGGGCCTATACTCATAAGATGCCTCTGACCAAAAGATGTTTTCGTTCGACGGACGTCTATCATATCCGCCACGGATCGCATTGTAATTGCCACGGATCGCCGATCGGATATGTATCAACATATTCCTTACGGTTAATACGGAAATAACAGTGTACTGTATTTTCAACATGATTCTTGTGTCAGACTATTTCCGTACGTATCCGAGATCCAAGGTTACGCGTCATGTTAATTCATACGTATGGACCGCAGTCCGAGTTATATACGTAATTCTTGTTGAAACATGCGTATTTCCGTGTATTACATCGTTATATTATTGTCAGTGCAGGGTAGACTACCAAATCGAAGATGTCTTACTGTCTACAACTGTGTGAAATCAAAACTGTCGACTGTCTACGACTTTCTGTGAAATCGAAACTGTCTATCTATAACTGTCTACACAGTCTACCCTGAACAACAGCGCTTGTCCAGGGTAGACTAAGTAAACAGTCGTTACAAAAGTTGGGTTCTACAAACTTCACGCGGTAATTCCGTTTTTTCGTTATTTATAATGTCAAACAACCGCGGTAATCTTCGATTTTCTTATTTGTTTGGAAATATTTGAGTGAGGACTTGTACGTATTTTACTGCATAATTGTGGGGTGGCTCTGCTCTATCAAAGAATTACGCTGCTATTTACGTGTAAATCTGTATAGTAGTTTCGGAGATACTACATGATTATTTTTAATTCTCAAAATGATTATTTTTAATTTTATTTTTAATTTTTATTTTTATTTCGGGAAACATACAGCGCATACAATATACATACTTGTGCATAAACATATTGTAGAAAAAAAAGAAAAACATTACGCCGATAATCGTTTCCTACGAAAGTAACATATTGAACAGATTTCAGCATATTTACTTGAAAATTAATTATAAAATAAGCTAAGTTCATATTAAATATAAATTAATATAGAAAACCGATGGGAGAGGTAGGGAATTGGAAGTGATTAGGAAAAAGGAGTTAGACGATGGTATATTTATATGTATATAGATATAAATATAGATATAGATAGGTCGTAGTGGATATATAGATACAGATATTTATTGATGTTTATAGATATTTATAGATATATCATAAATATTTATAGATATTTATAAATATTTGTAGTAGCTACTGCTATGTTGCATGAAAAGTATAATACTCTTTAGGTGCAATTGATTTAAATAATTCCTTAACGAACGTCGGTTGGTTGAGGTTGAAAATGTCGATGGTGTAGAAGCGAGAGTCGTACGTGCACAATTAATAACGTTTATTTTCAAAAATGAGTTTTTAATGGTTTCATGTATCTACTTCTTTCGGAGCCGGAGACATCAGTGAAAGAAATAAATGGCTAGAAGATGATACATATTATACCTTTTTCTTAACAGGCGCAAAATCTGAGTTTTTTTAAAGTGATACATCATAGATTATGTTTGATTCTGTATCTGTGATCTTCTTTTCTAGAAGAACGGCCGCCTCGCCGTGTGCCGTTAGCTCCCCGAGGGATACTAGTGGCCCTCAGTAATCAAACAGCGTACTTGAATGGAGCGCCTTCAGAATATCGCCATGATCAGTGAGACAACATGACCTCCTAATCAAATATGAACTGCAAATACTTCGGATAATGTCTGCAATTAATTTTGTATGCGGAATGTTTTGCGAAATGGGCGTACGTAGTAAAGGTTAAAGTAGTAATGAGACTTACTAGCTCTTCTCATCTTGAGGTGTCGACTACAACGGGCGAGCCCGTCACCACAGGACGTTTTAACGATTAGTCGTTCTATCGACCTGCAGTGAGCATAGAAGACTTTGGACAAAATAATCCGACGTCTAGCTACGCCACAACCCGTAAGAGACCAACGCCTTACCGCGAGATAGCCAGGAATACTACCCGGCGGCTCGAGACACTCGCGCCCTTACTTCCAATTTTGACCAGATTTCTCCGGTCTCTCGATTGGTTCCGAGTTCGAGGTCGCTTGCGCGGTCCTCTCCCTTACGAAGCGGTGAAACGGTGTATACCGAATCTATCGCGGACCATGGCGTCCTTTGCCCGGCTCTGAACCGGGATCGGATGGCCAATGGTCATTTCAAGAGCAGTCGCCGTAAGGTACGCAACCACCCCCGCTCTATAGAAAACAATACAGTTTCCAGACTCCCCCGACTGTTAGTCGGAGTGCACAATCGATTGGCTTGCGCCGCACGGTGCGCAGACCGTCCAGGAGCGCCAGAGGTTTGATTCCCAGGGGAAACTGGTTCGCTGGCCAGAGTCCTACCCAGGTTCGCACCCCGTGCGTGGAGGCCGTCGGATGGGTGTTGACCCGTGAGTGTGACCGACCCTGAACACATGGGTCATCGTGGCCAACTCATCATGGGCCCGTTAGCTCCCGAGACTTACTAGCTAACACAAATATTTTGACACGTCCAAGAGTGGTTTTCAGCCATCAATTGGACACACGTAAACTTAATGTAATGTAATTATAGATGGCCAAATAAATTACTATAAGTTTCGCCGTTAATGCTTTTCGTGCCACCTGCATTTTACTAGTGCAGAACGGTTGCAAAATCGTGTTACGGAGCAGAGCATCTAATATCATATATAATCAATAATGACAGCTAGCTTTGGTAGCGAACATGGTACCAGAAGAAGAGAAGATACCTCATCTATATGTGAAACCGCATTATCCCAAATATGATAATTACTGCAATTAATTTTGTATGCGAAATGCTTCGCGTATGGTTTCGTCGTGTACGAAAAGGGCGTACGTCCATAAATAATATACTATTATTGCTGCAGCAGAGCAACGTTAAAAATGCTTAAACAAACACATTGCTTGAATAATAGGAACAGCTTTCCTAATAACTCCGTGCGGAGAGCTTTTAATGCATGCGATTGTTAACACTTTCACTGCCGGAGCAACGGGCTGTTAGAGAACGCATAAAGATGACTTGAGAGAGTCTATATTTTCGTTAGTTTGGTTGAAACAACTTCTGTTCTAAGACCTAATATATTTTGTACTCTTAATATTTAGGTCTGAATTGGAGGATGGACAATATCCAAGTCTGGCGAAGTCATTATTAATTGTTACTTTCAAACCCCATCCCTGAGTAGCAATATTAATAACATGTTAATATTAAAAAACATAGGAAAGTTGAAGACCCAAAAAGAAATTCACTCGCATGTAGGCACAATTTGGCCTTACCCCGTCCATCTCTGAAATTATTCAAAAGGGATTCCAATTACGTTGGAATGGTGTGTTACAATAAACTGGCTGAGAATATTAAAATTATATGTAGAAACGGAAAAATAGCCCAATTAAATCGAAATTAAAAGGCTACCTTTTTGCGAGAGAATTATATAATATTAAAGAATTGTAATTAGATGACTGACAACTTCCATCTCGATTTTATTTATTTAACTTGACATTTGTACTATTTTATTGATTATTATAATATTACTATTATTTCTAATTGTCTCCGATAATCAAGTATATTTCTTATTTATAGGACCATTTAATTGTGATATTATATTTTCATGACTAACTGTAGTTATAAATATCTAATATAACTATTATCAATTGTGTGGTGAGTCTCTTATGAAATATTTAGTATACATTTTAAAGTTATTTTAACATTAAGTGGCTACGTAAAGTGTATAAACAACTATGTAAAAGTTTTTGAAGGCAATAAATGTGATTTGATTTGATTTGATTTGTTATCTTGTTGTATCGCAACACTATGGGCCAAATCGCACAGCTTTTTATTAAAAAACTCAGCTTTATATAAACTCCTTCGGTTATTATGATAGATATCTATAGTTTTATAAAAGGGATAAAAATGAATTTACCGCGTGAGGTTTGTAGCACCTAATCTTCCGGCGATATTACAAACGTCGTTGTCCAGGGTGATGTCAGTTATCATCTGTCAAGTGATGTCAGTTATCATCTGCAGATAGGCGGAAAACCGCTGCTGCTACTTCGCAGATTATAACAGTGGTTGATAGGCGGGTACAGCACCAATTTTGATAAAACGCCGTGTACACAACGCTCACTGTATCTCATGTTCGTCCTAGCGCTCGTCGGTGGGCAATGAGAACATTTTAAGAAGAGGGTTCCACGTAGAAGAGAGTTTGTACCCGTCGTTTCTGTTGAAGTTTGGTGGTATTCTGATTTCCAATGGCTTCCCGGATCATGCGGAGAAAGAAAATATGTTCTTCGGATAGCACGAGATTTTAAAACTGCACCCAGTGGTTATTTTCACTCTCCTTTAATGTTTCCAGGCCGCCGATTTTTCTCGCTGAACATTTTTATTAGCTTTGACAGTTGTGTTTCATCAGTCGATGCTACAAACTTGAAACGTCGTTGATACAAACTTGAAATATCGATGCTACAAATTTAAAATGTCTACGCTACAAACTTGAAACATCGATGCTACAAACTTGAAACATCGATGCTACAAACTTGAAACGTCGATGCGACAAACTTGAAACGTCGATGCTACAAACTTGAAAAGTATATGCTACATACAAACTTTGCAGAGAGAGCGACAAAACATAAAGTACACTTTTTGTATGCCAGACGTGCCTTCTTGGACAATATCTTCCTATATAAAATTTTAAATAACAATATCAATTCTGCACCCCTTTTGAGCAAAATTCTTTTAAAAATTCGTTTGTCTCCCTCTGTTCGTTGAAAAGATACATTTTATATACCCTCTTTTCACACGAACTATGCGAAAAATACCTTTTTTCAGACGGTCATGTTTACATTATAATAAAGCTTCGAAGACCTCGACATATTTTCCAACACGTTGGTTAGTTTGAGGAAAAAAATAGGCGATTTGTTGTTGCATTAGCTTATGGTTTAATTTGTTTTTAAGTAAAACTTTCTGTTTTTTGGTTGCATTAGTTTGGTTTGGTTGCTTGGTTTAATAAGTTATTAGTGTAATTTTGATTGTAATTTTCCCTTTGCTACTATTTATAATGTTTTGTAGTAATTAATGGTAATATAGGTCTATTTTTTTTATATGACTGTTTTTACCTAAATAAAAAATAATAAAAAAAATACTTGTGGCACTCGGGGACTGCCGCGGTAAAGCTATTGCATAGCATTTTTAACAACTTATGCAATTATAATTATTTATTTATTTTATTTTTTCTGATATCAGATAACTGCGCTCTATCGGGAAACGTTGAAATTATTCCGAATCATTTGCGGCTGCGGTAGCAAATGATTCGGAATAATTTAAACGTCTTCTGATAGAGCGCCGCGCACGAATTTTTTATTCGATAAAGCAAAAAAACTGATTATTCGAAAAAAAAACGTAGATAGAAAGATAGATAATTAAATTATCTTTAAAATGGTGCAGGTTTCATAATAATACGCCAGATAGTATTTGCGTAGTAGTCGTTTTTGTGTTCGTTTAGACCTAATTTCACAAATTAATTACACTATGTAATATAAAAAAAATCCAAAATATTCAAAGCTAAGAATATTAGGAAAATGTTCTTGTTTAGCATATATTTTTTTCGAATCGTAAGGAGTACTTGTTTAGACGTAATTATCAGTTTAAAATCATTAATTTTCGTTAAGAAATTTCTTCATTCGGTCGCCGCGCTGGCCTAGGCCCGCGATAAAAGCTATGCAATAGCTTAAAAACTTAAAACGTCGATGATGCAAACTTAAAACGTCGATGCTACAAACTTGAATGCATAAAGTAATGGTTTAGGATTTAGCTTTCCTGAAATCAGCTACAGGATATAAAATCATACTTTCTCGCCCTGCTAGAGAGATCTTTCCCTATAACATCCGTTATTTTATCTGTCTTAGGACTTCACTATATCGTCTTTTCCTCTGTTCGCGCTGCCCGATTGTGGAACCAGCTGCCCTGAATAATTTGGAGCGAGGGTGTTAATCTGCGTCGTCCCCGCCGAATCACGTTCCCTCGCAGCGTCGAACAGCGAATTTAAATATTCAACGGCTGAACAGATAAATCTCGTGCGTGCGAGCGAGCTGGCGCTCTACGAGGGGGCATCCGCTCCCAACGCGCGAGAGGGACAGCGACAGCCCTCTCTGATTGCACATTGTAATAAGTTTGATGCTGCGCGAGCCTGAGTACCTATAGATTCCCGAGGTTCAAGGACTGGAGATGATTATTACTTAGTTTATATACAACGTCAAAACACTCGTAATGTCCGTAAGGTTTCTAAAATAGAAATAGTTTTCAAAGTTTTTTTATAATTATAATAATAATAAAAAATCATTTAAAATAATGGTAACAATTTATTCATAAAAAAATAAATACTTTACAATTCTTTACATTGCAGTCTGCCTAACTAGGCCATACCATACTAAGATAGGTACATATTTTGATTCTCTTTGTATACACAGAGAATCAAAATAAAACAGTAAAATCGAATAAATAATAAAACGGGTAATTGAAACAGTAGCATAATCATAATCATAAAATTTAAATAAATAAAAAATGACAAAATATGAAGTTTCTAGGACAAACAAATAAATAAATTAATATTCCGTAATCAGTAGTTTTGGTCTTTGGATTTTATAATCAAATTATGTAATATTATATATCTAAAGTATTGTGTACTCTTGTCTAAACAACTATGTATAAGGTTTTGATGACAATAAACTCGATTTGATTGACGTAGCCTAGGAAATTGGCGCAGTTATCTACTAAAACATTATATCGATTTCGTAATCACTAATTTTGTTCCTTAGATTTATATAATATCATGTAATATAATATATTATCATATCATGTAATATAATATATATAATATAATATCATATAATATAATCGAATTATATAATATCATATCATAATATCATTAATTTTGTTCCTTAGATTTTATAATCGAATTATATAATATTATGTATCCAGAGTATTGTATCCTAACGTCTAAACATCAGTTTATAAGGTTTAGAAGGCAATACACTTGATTTGATTTGATTTGATTGACTTAGCCTGAAATAGGTTGTAGCTCTTAGGCGGCTATATACTAAAACATTATATCGATTTCGTAATCACTAATTTTGTTCCTTTGATTTATATAATATCATGTAATATAATATATTATCATATCATGTAATATAATATATATAATATAATATCATATAATATAATCGAATTATATAATATCATATCATAATATCATTAATTTTGTTCCTTAGATTTTATAATCGAATTATATAATATTATGCATCCAAAGTATTGTATCCTAACGTCTAAACATCAGTTTATAAGGTTTTGAAGGCAATACACTTGATTTGATTTGATTTGATTGACTTAGCCTGAAATAGACTGTAGCTCTTAGGCGGCTATATATACCTACTAAAACATTATATCGATTTCATAATCACTAATTTTGTTCCTTTGATTTTATAATCGAATTATATAATATCATGCATCCAAATTATTGTATAAAAAACTATGTACTGTGTAAGGGTTTAAAGACAAAAAAAATAATTCGATTTATATAGCCTAAAATAGAGGGTAGTAATAAATTCGTCTTAAAAGTTTTTTCTTTATTGAATTTTCTTATTCAGGTGTCAACTCCTCACAACGTTGGTGACTATTGACACGTTTTAGACTTTTTCTGAATTCGCAACAAGATGCCTTCAGCACTCTTCTATATGGGAACAGATTTATTTACGTATTTTTCTTATTTTTGCAGATCGATAGAACTACCTCCAATGATGAACATCAACCTTAGAAAACCTGGATTTCTGAAAGCGACTTACGAGCCTTCATCAGGAATGACCACTCCACCGTCAAGTTAACTAATGATACTTCCAATCTGGTAAGATCATAATTATTTTTATTATATAGATATTTACCAAAACCAAATATTGACCCCTATTATTTATACAGTAGCAGTTGGTTAATATATCTGCGGAAAACTCTACGCGGACATTAATGAATGCATGCTTTGAATGCGCTTTTCACTGACTCGAATTAAAAGTGAATTAAAAGTGAAGTTAGATACCATACGAGGAAGAAAAATTATGACGGAATGGTTGATTGAGCTAGGAAGGAACGAAACGGAGAAATTAGTTAATTATAGTTCTGTATAAGAATACCTAACTACATAAAATTACTACTTTTATGTATATGCATAGATTATATGTATAAATGTATATAAGTATCTGTATGTATATGTATATTATGTTACTAAATTATAAGTATATGTAAAATTTGTGTAAATATAGAGCTACCACGTAAAGCAATGCTACATTATGGTACACTTACAAACTAAAAAAAAAGAAAATAATAATTTCGTAAAAGTCTTCCTTAGTACGGGCATTACTCCAGCAAGGTAGATTTTAATCTTATTAATCTAGTAATATAACTGTGTGTGAAATATTAATAAATATATAAATAAAAAACTCTTCGGAGTTATTTTTTACCGGCGCACCGACCGTAGAGGAGGTAAAGTATTGTGAAAGCAACTAAAAAATATCGAGATGACGGAAATATTTACTTTGAGCCCCCCTCCCTCCCTCCCCCCCCCCCCCCAGATTAAAGTGTGTTTATGTGTCTGTCTGTTTGTGTGTCTGTGTGTTTGTGTCAGGGTGTGGAGTCTGTGTGTCAGGGTGTGTGTTTTCCTCCACGATAGCGCCCAATAGCTTAATCCGATTGAGCTAGTATTGAGGCATCATTTGGTCATGGTAAGAGTGGAAAAGTTTGTGGTTGAAATCGGTCCATACATCAATCTCGAAATATTCGACTAATTAGAGACTTAAAAAGAGAGAAACAAAAAAAAATACAGACACAAATATAACCTCCACCATATTTAAGAAAATACTACATTATATTGAAAAAATACCATTTTAAAACAACATAAAATACTGCAAATATATTATTATTATTATTATATATTTAACAGGCAGGCAGCTGCGCCCGAGTCCGTGCTTGCATTACATTTTATTGTGGAATAAGTCCAGTTTATTTTTAAAGTCATTGACACTTTTGGCACTGATCACTTTACTTGAGAGAGCATTCCATTCGTTTACCACTCTACTGCTGAGGCAATGTTTCTTGGTATTTGAATGGAATGATTCACGCTGGAGTTTCAGATGATACCCATGCAGATGTGTGTTAGTGTTCATGGTGTAGATAGTCTGCAATTCAGGAACGTCATACGATGCTGCCAGGATCTTATATGTCTCGATTAAGTCACCCCTGCGTTGCTCCAGAGTGGTCAAACCGAGAGCCGACAATCTTTTCTCGTATGTTAGATGCTTCAAGTTAAAAGGCAATTTAGTCGCTCTTCGCTGGACCTTCTCTAGAAGATCGATGTCCTTCCTAAAGTATGGATTCCAGATTTGAAGGCGAAGGCGGGGGGGGGGGATCTACTTGCCGGGAAAGTAGGGGTGACCCAATCGATTTAAAAAAAAACTCAAACGCACACATATTAATTTATTTGAGCTATGTCTGACGTGATGATATAATAACACTGTCACCTTTTCAGCGCAAGCAACCATATCATATCATATCATAAACAGCGAATATCTGCCATATAGTAAGTTGGCGACAACTATGAGAATCGGCACGGATTTACGCAATCATCTGATATGTACTGTTGGGAACTGAGCTAAGTGTAAGCGCTGGCTGAGGTGCGGGGACCGGCATTCGTAGAGCACGGGTTCTTTCGTTAGCGTACTTACCTATGCCTATTACTGTAGAGTAGCACCGGGTAAGTGATGTCACAGCACTAATGTCTGTGGGGGGGAAACCGAGTGCCGGTACCCGCATCTCAGCTACCGCTTACATTTAGCTCAGTCCCGAAGTGTAGATCCTAATCCAAGCAGTATAGGCCGCGATATATCCCAGGCCACCGATCAAAAACAGATATTACTAACTTTTATTTTGAAAAAGTTTATCTTAACCCGTTGAGTATAATACGACCAAATCTGGTTTTGAAACAATTATCCGTTGAGTATGATACGACCAGATCTGGTTCCGCGTTTTTTTCAATTCTTTGACGTTCTCATATTTATTCATAATTATCTAATTGTTTTACAAAATGATATTTCAATATTCTATATTCGAAATTTCAATGCAATCATTGTGCAGTTGTTCTTTTTATGATTGGTGTAGTAGTTTCGTAGTTATAGTACTTTAAGTCGATGTCGCCGAAAATCCTGCAAAAGAGACAGATGCATCCATGAAAATACCCATTTACTCCAAGGGTTAAGACCGAGTCTGCTAAAAACACATTCACGTTTAACGACAGTATTGATGTACGTTATTTCAACAAATAATACCATCCTTTATTTGGAAATATTATTATTCGAGTTATGGACACAATGGCGTGGTCTCACATTTTAATTATTATTAGTCGATTGTTAAATGATTTCATCATTCCATATTTGTCCAAAATATTTTCATTATCCGTACACGTTTTCTGCATTCAGAATTATGTTGGATATGAATCACAACTCTTTATGCGCGCAAAACAAATTGATATGTATTACGTATTCAGTATTCCGTAGCGAAAATCCGAGGTGACAACAAGTAAATATATTAACCAATATAAACATTAAATTATATAAAAGGCTCTCTAGACGATCAAGCACGCTTGTCAAACATCGCATCGCGGGCTGGGAGGGGATCGTGAACTGCAGGAAATATGCAGTTCACGAATAACTGCATATTTAATAGGACCGCGTCGATTGCTAGAACCAAAATAATATTTTGAACAGCTTTACAACGAAGATGATCTTGAAGTATACTCTAGATCTTGAAGATCTTGAAGTAGAGATGATCTTGAAGTATACTAATAATTATGCAGCTCAAAAATACTCGTGCCCCAACATTACAGTAAGTGAATTAGCCTGCTTTATTGGAGTTTTACTGTATAGCGGTTATTCTGTTTACCCAAGACGCTCTATGTATTGGGAGAATGCTCCAGATAGTGGAGATTCAATAGTTTATGATTCTATTTCAAGAGACCGTTTTTCATATATAATGGCCCACCTGCATTTTTGCAATAATGCACCTTGACCCCAATGATAAGTTTGCAAAGATGCATCCACTTTTTGATAAACTGAACGCAAACTTTATGGAATTTTCACCAGATGAAGAGTGGCACAGCTTTGATGAGGCCATTGCTCCATACTTTGGTGCCCATACTTGCAAACAATTTATTCGCATGAAACCTATCAGATGGGGATACAAGTTCTGGGTAGGTGCAACCAGGCTTGGTTATGTATTATGGTTTAGCCCTTATCAAGGAGCTTCTACAGAAATACCAGTGGAATACAAAAAATACGGCTTAGGCGGCTCTGTCGTACTTCAGTATGCAGATAAACTCCAAGAGAGTAAGTCAACTATAAAAAAATGACAATTCTTTTTTGATAACTTTTTCACGTCAGTGCCGCTTTTGTTTGAACTGAAAATGAGAAATATAAAGGCAACAGGAACGATCAGAGAAACCAGACTCTCACAGTGTCCTCTTCCTAAAAACAACGTGTATAAAAAACAGAGCGTGGGTCATTCGATTTCAGAACCTCCAGAAATGCAGAAATAATTGCGTGCAAGTGGAATGACAACAGCGTCGTCACTTTTGCCTCTAACTCTGAATCTGTATACCCCACTCAAAGTGTGAGGCGTTTTTCACGGAAAGAGAAAAAAGTATATTCAAATTCAGCAACCTAAAAGTATAAAACTGTATATAATGAGAACATGGGGGGGTGTAGATCGCTCAGATCAAAACATCAGTTTATACAGAACCACGATAAGAGGCAAGAAGTGGTATTTTCCACTATTTACTTTTTCCATTGATATGTCATGTCAAAATGCTTGGCAATTATATAAAGGAGATGGTAGTTCTATGGATCAACTGGCATTCAGACGTAGTGTAACTATTGCACTTTTGAACAAGCATAAGAAAGCTGGAAGTCGACCTCCAGTCAGGAAAAATGATTATTTGTTAGAAAATATCAGGTACGACAATGAAGACCATTTAATTTCTTACAAAGAAAACCAAACTAAATGTGCTTTTTGCCATAAAAAGGCTCAATTCTACTGTGTAAAGTCTGAGGAAACCTTGCACCCTAAACACTGCTTCATAAAATATCACACTAAGTAAATATTTACCTTCTCGGAGTCTAAATTTAACTACAATTCTTATTTTTGTAAAGGAAACTAAATAAAGTTGATTTTTGTCCAAATTTGATATCGTATTTTCCTAAGGACCTTTTAAAAGGACGCTGAATTTCAGGAAAACTGTTGAACCTAGAATTTTTTCAGTAATTTTACCTGAATTTTTAACTCAAAATATATCCAAATTTTCATTTAAATATGTTGAAAAAAAACAGGGGTATCTGGATCATGACTCCCTGGTATAAACTACAGAATAAGGCATTTTTGGTAAATATAAAAAAAAATATTTGCATCTTTCCTACGGTTTACGATCCCTTCCCAGCCCGCGACGCAATGCTTGATAATCATGCTTGATCATCTAGAGAGCCCCTTACTAGTAATATTATTATTATTATTTACCTACCATATATTGGCTATTGGTATGCTTTTTGATTACTATATTATTATTATTATTATTATCACATACCTTTTAGGATAACTTGTAATTTTATTTTTTATTGAATTTTTATTTGTTACTAAAATGTTATTTTGTTGGATTCTATTTTATTTTATTTCCATAAATATTTTTATTGAAATTGATAGATTAAAATTCTAGTATTAGTTTACCTATCTGTATGACTAGGTTTTAGCGAATATTTTTAATTGATTTCACGGCATTCTTCAATGTATTATTTAATTATCATTAGGCAGTATTTAATTATCGTTAGGCAGTATTTAATTATCATTAGGCAGTATCTAATTATCATTAGGCAGTATTTACTTATCATTAGACAGTATCCAATTATCATTAGGCAGTATTTAATTATCATTAGGCAGTATCTAATTATCATTAGGCAGTATTTAATTATACGTATATGATCCTACTTTAGTGCGGACGTCTCGTGCGATCCAGTTAGGTTAGGTTTATTTAATATGTATCTGGAACTATGATTTTTGAAAAATAAAGAATTTGAATTTGAATCTACATTGTATTTCGTAGTAAAATATCATCTAATATGCTATATAAAAATCAATCTAATATGCTATATAATCAATGGTCACGGGAAACTTTAGATCTTTATGTAACTATAATATTTATTTTATATTTGCAATTGAGAAATTTGTTATTGAACCATTTAGACGCGGCTGGTGGATCGGCTCCAAGGGAAACCGATCCACCAGCCGTGAGGCCTGAGACGCGAGAGTTTTGCCCGGGGTAGCCTTCCACACTAGGAGGATTCTGAATAGGAGTTAAATCGCGAGTTGGACCGATCACCGACCGATCACGGTGATGGAACGCAATGTATCTTATGGCCCAAGCTGCACGAAACCATGCGCTACCACGGGAAATAAGCAGAAGGTTAAGAGGCCGGTGCTGCTAGTGTCTCATATCTCCTGCTACACCCTGATGCTGTCCTTACGGAGAAGACAAGCACACTCCCCAGGCCTAAACATCTAACCGACTGTAATTTTCCTTGTTGTAGTTATTCCGGGGAGCCCGTAGCCGTGTCACCACAAAACCAACCGCGGTGCCATGACTACCACGATGGCCACTCACCAGGATTTACAACATGATCGTCTGCAGCCGCCGCCAGAGGATCCTACCATCTACCACCGTCACCAGCAGGCCTGGTTGTCTCGGGACCAAGTGGACAGCAATGAAGATCGGGAACAGACAGGTTAGTTCCGTAGTCCTTCGGTTATACGAGGGTCCTCGGTGTGTTAGAAGACGAGGCAAATGTTATTATCTCATGCTATGCTATCATATGCAATTAATGATTCTCGGCCCAGGAAGGGTTTCCATGACCCTTCCCTAGCCAGGGATTCTGCTTCTTCATTTCCTTGTATCTATGTTTGGATACTCAAGCGAGAGTTACCACATTCACGTAAGATAGTTTCATTTTACATTTACCATACAACTAAGTTTTTCTTCATTAAGAGTTTCGATAATGACTCGCACTAAATTCTTCTATTATTTCTTTTGCAGGGTTTTACAGAATGCCAAAGAGGAACAAAAGAAAGAACTTTAAGCCTAGATGTGCACCTAACTCGGTAGCCTACAACAGCGACGACTCCAACCCAGAAATGAGAACGTTGGAGGACGAGAACGACCCGGGAAGCCCGGACGACCCCAGAATGGAAGCGAACACCCCAGAATCCGGCTTCATGAGGATCGGCGTCAAGAACTTCAGCCTCCTGAAAGGTTCAGGTGCCGTGGACTTGTCCAGCGGGAGGTTCAGCACCGACTCCAACGAAAATATCGAAGAGCAGGGTATGCTTAATTTCATGGACGCGACCAAACGCTTCGATTCGAGGTTTCAACAGTCTTATATAAACAGTCTCCAGGGTACGAATGAAAGAACTATGCTACATAGTGCTAAGAACTTCAGCGCGAAGAACCCTTTTGCCATATCACAGCTGATTAAAACCAACTCGCCTCCTAGAAGAAGGAGCGACGAAAACTCTGATGATACAGATAGTGATAAGCCTAGGCATGATATAAACGCAAATGACTCCAACAATGATGCGGCTGAAAATAATGATGATGATATCCAAAATGGTGCCCAACCTGTAGCTAATAAGATGCTCAGAGAATACGCTATGAATACAATGAAAGAACTATTAGGGATCTATGGCCTGTCTTCTAATGAAGTGAACGAGGCTTTATCTACACAAGCAAGGCAGATGGAAGCTTTTCAAAGTGAGTGGTGTTCTTCGATCTTAGAATATCTTACTTATTAGAGGATCTTGAAGAAAATAACGATAGACACCTTTTTTATAAACGACTAGAAACCTAAGATTACTCTTTGATCCTACATTGCTTTTTAAAGATCATGTCAGCATACTGGTTAGTTGAGGCGTCTCTAAAGGCTTTTTCTGGTATACGGGAATGCTTTGGCGTCAAATCAGAACTCTTTCAGTGAACTATAGCGACCGTGTATTCCCGTGCCTATAAGAAGACGGGGCGAATAATCCAGTGTATGCAAAATGCTTGTGAGCATGTTTGCTATAACATTTCGTCTCGGTATCACGTGTCGTCACCAATCCATGCTGAATATAAGACCACTGATGCAACTTCATCTGACTACCCAAATTGTAAAAGTTGTACATTTTCTACAACCGAGCTATTTATACGCATTAATGAGCCAGTCTCTTAGTCGTCATACATATCCAACGCTAGCTCGCCACGATGTAGCCATACTTCCTACATCCAAGGCTACTAAATCTAATTATTATTATTAATATTAATTTACAGTCCTTAAACTTATAATTAAGAAATAATTAATTATACTTGGTAGAGAATTGCCCAATCATGCTTTTATTAGGCGTATCTTATTATTTTCTTTATTAATAAGTATTTGTAATCTGGTAGGTGGTTCCACCTGCCAGATTACAGAGTTTATTTATATAAATGAGGAAAGAAATAGGACATATAACATTGCCCTGTGGCACACCATCACTGATGTTTTACTCTACTCTAAGTAATATAGTATAGTGTTCTGACTCAATGATCGGCAACTTTGAAACCATTTTAAAGCCACTAGTGTAAGGGTAGCTTCTACTATTTGTCGGTAGGTTGTAATCAGCTCAGAGTGGAATTGCGCCCTCATTCTTACATATATTTAAGAGGCAATATAGTATACACTTTTTTGTATGTCCTAGTTTTTCAATGTTTTATCAAAAGCATATTCTGTAAATCAAGAAACATGACTTGGAATCTAAGAAATATTTATTGCTGCAAATAAATAATTTATAAGAGTAGACATTTCCAGGAGTTGTTATTCGGATAACTCATCTGCTGAAATAATAAGGCTTTAATCGGTTAATCTTACGTACACATAATTAAGTTATTTCTAATCATTGTTGTTTATTTTCCTCGTTCACCAATTGATCATACATATCTTTTTTTCCAGCGTCTCTCTTTTCTTTATCGCAAAAAAAATGTTTTAAAATCTGATATTTCATTTCACCCAGACGTTGCTTCATTGAAGAGACGCTACATTTCTCCAGGAGATCTAGTTGATGCCCCAGTGGACAGAAGACCTAGAAGATCACCTTCTGTTACCACGGAAGAAGAACCAGGTTCTAACAACGTCACACCGTCCAGATCACCTGAGCGGGATGAAAATATGTACCACGACATTCAAAGGTTCGAAGAAATGTGGTTTCTAAATAAAATATATTGTTTGTAAAATGTTCTATTGATGGTGGAAGTATCACAACATGACTACAGATTGTTAACATCGTTTATTTTCTTAGGCAACGGGCCCTTCAGTTCCTGAGCCAGCAATCCATGAGCAGGCTCCTATCAGCTCGTATGCAGAATGAAGATCATGATACGATGGAAGACAGAGGAAGCCCTGGCTCTAATCTAGAGATGGATGGCGATCAGACCCTGGATTTAAGCGTATCTAAAGATGGTGACGCTCAGGTAGGCGAATTTAGTTCTTTTGAGCATTAATGATAAGCAGAGGAATCTATCTACTCAAAGGATACATCTACTCCTGCTACTCGCATACTATCTACTTTCCAAAAATACAAGGCACAAATAAAAAATCTCATAACTTGCATTTGATGATATATATATGAATCTCTCTCCTGAATTCGAAGATTTTGTAACAAATCATATAAAAGAATTCATCAGCATTGTATCAGAGACGCATCCAGTCACGCGCGAAATCAGAGCCGCCACATGAGCTTGAGATAAATAATAGATTATAGGAACTGTCAATTTGGCAGCTATCAGATAGGTTCGAAATAACCCAATTTGCAGATGTTTCATGGATTGAGAATATACTTCGGCAGCACAACAGCATGCTACACACATGCAGCGAATGCCAAAAAGTGTTTTTATGTTACAATGTGATTGTTTGAAATACTTTTAAACCTCGGCGTTGCGTTTCCCTCTCCTAAGTACGCCTAGTAATATTTTTCATTTGAAATGATGTAGTCGGTGGAAAATTTAATGGCCTATGTTTTAGTCCAGTGGTTCCCAATTAGTTTTTCCTGCGTACCACTTTAAGAAAGACCTCAAACTCGCGTACCCTTTTTTGCAAGAATGACAAATAAAAATGAAATCAGTGTTTTTAAACATTATTCACAGTAAAAATCAGTTAAATGTGACAAATGTGCACGTTCTTCTTTCCACAAGTCTGAAAATTCTGGTTGCTTTTTGGTCAGCTTCAGTCAACTCGTTTTCGAGTTGAAGTATGTGACGATGTTTAGTTTTTAAGTTTGTCATGGCCGGAAATCCGCTCTCGCAAAGGTACGTCGTGGAAAATATATGTCAGCAATTGTTGTTTTCGTAATGGTATTTTACTGCCCCCTCTTATCGCGGGGTAAAAATTTTATTTTTTATTTTATAAAATTATCCAAAACAATACAATTGATTTTTGCGAAGCAGATAAGATTGCATTGGTGTGGATTTTATCCCCCCACTAGATTGTATATCTGTTCTGGGGTGATAGTATTTAAGACTTCACTTTAATCATAGTGACTTCACTTTCTTTCTTTTTTTTTTTTTTTTTTTTTTCTCATTCATTCCGATCGCTCATTTATTCTTATAAATTTTAAGGTCATTATAAATATATAAATGTGTATATAAATAAAGAACTAATATTAAATAAAGAAAAAGAACATATTTAAGTTTATAGATAAGTAAAATAAATAAATATATAGATTAATATATAACTAAATTGACCAATAAATTAAGTTAAGTAGCCTAAAAAGGTTTCTTACTGTGCACATATACTTGTGAATTTAATTAATTAATATAATATTATCATTTTTTTTATTTTTTTTTTAAACATAATCAACCGAAAAAATATTTTTCTTATCAAGTATCAGGTGACAGATATGGACCGAAGTTTGATCCCTCAAATTATCGACCGATACCAGTACCCGATGTTTTAGCAAAAATTTTGGAAAAAATAGTAATTACACAACTCTGTAATCATCTAGAAACCAATCACATGTCATCCGAAAACCAATACGGCTTCAGATCCAAAAATGGGAAACACAAGATGCAGTACTAAAAATGTCAGAGCATATCACTAGGTATGTAGACGCCAACAAAAAGTGTATTACTGTACTTCCCGACCCCGCGCAAGCCCCCGACACAGTATCAGCCGTCACTTCTGCGTGTGATAGTTTATATTGGATTTCATATCCAATATTGGATGGCTCACATTCCGCCGCGGGTAGGCTTGCATCCAATGATGGACGGGTCACATCAGTCGGATTAAATTATTTTAGTCAAGAGATTGCCACGCGTACCCCTTGATGCAACTACCCGCACCCCTGGGGGTACGCCTACCACTAATTGGGATACACTGTTCTAGTCAATTACTAGACGGCCGTAGATTTGTAATGAGTAAATGAAATGCCAAAATAAATGAATTGAATTGAATTTACCATCGTTACATATGTTTAATCTCATTTAGTATCTCACGCAGCCATTATTTTCCTGCTTCAAGTATATACGTATTTTTTGTCAATAGGATCTGTCAACGACGTCCAGTGCTGGAAACAGTGTGACTGAATTCGATCACCAGAATATGCTGATGAGAAGAAACATGGAAGATCTAGCGAGTCTTCAGATGCAGGTAAGTTTCTACTAATCGTCGTTGGCCCATCGATCCTGATTTCCTCCGCAAGATAGGATAAGGAAGTGAGAGATAATGGGCTCGATTGCGTTTCTTCGTGAACTAGAATCGGAAATTAGTCCGTGTGAACGAGACAGGGCAACACGTAGGACTATAACTGATATAACGTGTCTCCATAAGCTTTGCACAATCGACTAGACAGCCCAGCTAGTCTAGGAAAAATTCAATTTCGTGTGCCACCGCGACTAACGAGAAGCTCTCAAACATTTTCGGTTGTCGCTTGCAATAACAACATCGGATCGAATAGACCTTTGGCCAGAATGTGTCGCGTTTTTTGATAAATCGTGTAAAGGATTAGATGTATTTTATGATTCCATAAATATAATAAAAGATTCGATCATACCTAGCCTATCTCCTACTTTTTAAGATTTCACTAACTGCCATCCTAATGTACCTACTGTATTATTTGATTATTATATTATAACATACTATTGTATTATATCATATTATATATAATAAATATTATTATCCAATTATTTATACTTCTATTTTGCTCTATTCAAATCACCTTATTTACGATTTATTTAATTATTTCTGTTCTTACCCTTATATTATTATTAGCTTTATTATTTTTAAAAAATCTTCTATCAACGTGTTCATGTTATTCTATGTTAATGTGTAATGCAGGCATTGCAAACTATTCATAGGATAGTAAATTTGTTTCGTTAAAATATGTTTTTAAGATACTATTATCATATATTTACCATCTGTAAGTTTGCTATAAAATAAAATAAAATAAAAACATAAAATACGCTAGAGCGGAGTGTGAGATGACCGCTTGTCACTTTTTCGCATTAAAACTGCCCGCCAAGGTCGAATCTTACACCGCACGAAATATGCTCGAATTTATTCGGACGAGTATAAGTTCGGCAGGTAGTATTTATCGACGATCGTTTGTTTCATATTTCGCTCTAACGTATTGCTCTGTCTCGTTTGCTTGGACTAATTTTAGTTCACAAAGAAACGCAATCCGACCCATTTCATTAATAACTCACTTTCTAAGCTATAGGTATGGATAATATTGGGTCCCTACGTATTTAATTGCTGTTTGTTCACACTGGCTACTTTGAACTTGTATAACTTGGGTTTGAGTTGGAATTTCAAATTCAAATAAATTTTAATACAAGGTAATGTTATTATTTTTTAAGAATCAGCTGTTTATTTGTCTCTCCGTCGGTTCTTTTTGCTCAAATATTTACGTTTGTACACAGTTACATGCTATACAGTTACTGTAAATGTGTACTGTTAGGAACTGCAAACAAAGATGGAGAAGATCGTGATCAATTTACCGAGCCTGGTCAATCGCTTATCAAAAATCACGTAAAAAACGATTTTCAGTGATGTATCACTTTGAGAAAACGGTCGTCATTACACTCCAAGGCTTTTTCATAGATTTGTAAGAATGGTAAAGTTGGTTTTGTAAAGGTTGGGTTATTTTGTAAACTTTGTGAAGGTTGGGTTATCATTGACAATAGCTTATGTTTGCCAGTAATAAGACTGGAATTATGACGGATATATAATTATTCCAGGACAATTTGGAAATGTGGTCCAAATTTGCATTGATAAGAGTAATGACAGAGAGATGAGATCGCTGATGTCAATATATTTAATTTCCCACAGGGTATGTTCCAGAAACCTGGAAATATGATGGAACACGAAGATCTGCTGGCGGAATCCAGAGCGAAATTGGCACAGAGCAGTAAGTCCCATTTGTTTTTATCCCTTTCTCGTATTTTTTTGGTCTCTATATGTAGTTTTTATTATTCATACAGTCTGTTCTCTTCTAACACCGACAAACTCTGTCAGCATAAACTATTTTTTCCAAAATACTCTGCAAATTGCGAGTTGCATTATTATTAGAGTCCTAGTTGTTCCGACCTTGTCAAAAGCCAAATTGGTTTTGGAAAAAAAATACATTTTTCTACGAGGTATTTTATTAACCTCATTTTAATGACTTTGTCTCAAAGTTCAAAGTTTATTTATTGCAAAAAAACCCGGCGAGGGTATAGAACTTACAATTAATAAATACATTTTTTATAATATTCATATTTTAAACATATCATATATCTGGCAACAATAAAATTAAATCAAGTTAGAAATCTGAAAGTCAATAAACTATACAAAATCAACCATTAAATTGCCTAAAGATTAAAAAGATCATTAAGAAATATCAAAAATAGAAATACCAAATCCAAAAAAAAGAAAAAAAAAGAGTATAAATCTATAAATAAAAAAGAGAAAATAATAGAAAGGCAAATCCATTGAATGATCTCGCAAATATATTAATCAATAATAATAATAATAATCAAGGAGTCCAATTTGGAAAGAATCAAATAATAATCAGTGTAAAAATATAAAAATACAAGCAATAATTCCTAAATCATGTTACATAATCAGTAAGTAAATTGTCTATAAAATTAAGTGTTCAGAATAGGATTAAAATGGAAGTTAAAAAAAATAAAATAAACAAGTAGTCAATTGTGAATATAAAATTTTTAAAGTCCGTGCCATATCGACATTTTTGCAATAAAAATTCCTTGGTAAGTTTTTTTAAATAGTTTGTATATTTTTTAATTCCTTTGGTAACCTGTTATAAAATGTTATGCTTCTGTATTGAGTTGTCCTTTGAAATTGTGATGTTGCAGGTATAGAATTATGAGTATACATCGATTTGTCTATGACCTTATAAGCCACCATTTGAAGGGGCTTAGTTCGCTGATCGTAACATTGCTCAAATTTAGTTTTGAATTATAAGCATAAATATACAAGGTTTTCTGGACCTAAAATCCTGTGCATTAAATTTGTGAATACCTCGGGCGATGCTAGCCTATATACACATCGTGCAACGTTTGACAATCGACTGTGCACTCCGGCCAATTCAGCATCGGTGGGTCTGTAAACGTACGTTTCCTAACTAATTGGTGATAGTTGCTGACCTGGTGTCAGCTACCTTTGAAACGACCCGTTGGCCATTCGATCCTGTTTGATATTGACGCGCAAAGGGCGCCACGGACCGCGATAAATTCGAACTGAATTACCGCTGACGTCAGGTAGACGCCGCGCAAGCGACCTCGGATTATGACCAGACTGGGGGATGGAGTAATCTGTCCATATCTGGTAGTAAGGGAGCGAGGTGTGCCTGCTGGTTTCACTTTCCAGTGCCACGCGGTAAGGCGTTGGACTCTTACGGGCTGTTGGCGTAGTTTGACTGTGCATTGTGCTGTGCACTTAAATATTTTACGTTCAGTCCATGGAAGAAAAAGTGATCTAACATCGTTATAACTTTCTGAGGTGATGAATTCGCCCATAATAGTTGACGACTCTTAAAACAAGAGAAACCAAAAAAATAGGTTGGTAGTATACCACCTTGTCAAGTATCAAATTGTAGATTATATCGGTTGTTTGTCATTATAAACAGGTTTAAAACGAATTTACCGTTTGAAGTTTGTAACACATGATGTTTCGGCGATGTTGCAACCGCCGTTGTCCTGGGTAAACTCAGACTACCCGACAACGGCGCTTGCAACATCGCCGAAGAGTCGGGTGCTACAAACTCCAATCGGTAAGTTCGTTTTCAAACTTATTTATAACACCTTGTCAAGTGTTTTGTATTTAAAGTTTGCATTTTACGGATCTAAACTTCCTGTGTCCAGTTTGTTACCAAAGTAGATTATATCTAGCAAAAGTGAAAAAAAAAGTTTAAAAAAAATATATTACAAAATTACAGATATACTCGGTCTATTATATAACTCGATCATAGTGGCCCGGATGTTTCAGGAAAAGAGGTGTTAAATGCATTTTTCAACAATACGTCTTATGCAGGCGGTCGTGGGGGATTAGGGGGGGTGGGGGTGTGCCATCTCTGTCGCGTTCGCTATTTCCGTCTTGGTCGCACCCGTGTGGGGGCAAGATTTGGCCGCATTTGCCGAATCGATATGGCTGTAGGTCGGGGCAGACGGCACCGTCCCGACACCCCCACCAAATATCAGACACTGTAGGCATAAATATAGCCTATCGGAGACGATTTTCCTCCCCACCCCCCTCATCAACCATTTGTCCCCCTGCCACCCTCTTACATCTCTGTGGTGAATTATATCGATAATAATCCGCGGACTATTTCGGTTTTATCGAATAATTATAATAATAACAATGTTCATTTCTTCATTTAAATAAATTAATAGTTAAAAAAACACTAAAAACACGCTTTTGGGCTATGATACGATATTCACATACACACGGCTATGATACGATATTCCATCATGGAATGCCAGTGCCTGTCTTCCGGCTTCATCATCAGACCTTGAAACCTAATCGTGGTCAAAGTTCATTCCAAGACTTTCTAACAAGTCCAAACACAACTATGATACGATGTTCCATCATGAAGTTCCAGTTCATATCTTCCGACTCCATCATCAGATCAGTTCGACAGTACCATATTATTGTATTGTCATCAGAACTACATACAGCTGCCAATTTTCATGACGTTAAATTAGTTACCTTAGATTCCATTACATAGTTAGTTACATAAAGGTCGTTCTAATAAAAGCGTGTTAATACAACGGAAAATACTATAAATATGCAACGAATTGGCGCGCGGGGGTAGATTAGCTTAGCGCACGTGGAGGGGGGAGGGAGTCTTGGGTTGACACAAATGTTTTTTAAATTAGTATTTATCAGAAAATGATGTAGTATTAGCTTATATATGGCGGAATTTAAATATTATTTGCGTCGCTTGTATACGAGATATTTCAACCCGTGTTTTCGGTCCAACACATCATCTGTGTACCGAGCTTCAAGTCTATAACTGCAATATTTCGAGATTGAAGTATGACTTGTGCGCCCCCTGGTAGAACGATTTCAACCACATTTCAAATCTCGCCATCACCAAATGATGCCTGCATGCCAAATTTCAGCTCAATCGGATGAAGCGTTTGGGCGCTATCCTGAAAGAACACACACACACACAAACACCACACAAAAGCACGCACACACAGGCACACAATCACAGGCACACACCCTCACACACACACACACACACACACTCACAGACAGACCTCAGTCTGGAAATGGTCTTTTCCCCTTCCCCTATGTTTGTCCCTTCCCCCCGCAATAGTTTGAAGGAAGTTGCAGCTCATATCGACACTTTCGAGCAAAACAGCCCTCAGAAATGGCTGAATTTTGCGTTATTACGTATACTTTAAAAGTTTATCTAGTCGAGTTGAGGTTATTAAAGTTGGAATCTTAATGTATTAATAGCGATAGTAGCGAAAGTAGCAATAGTCAAAGTCGCAAATTTGCTCTTTTTACACGACTACCTAACAAAAAAGGAGTGTAATGCGTTCAGGGTTCATCTATGTAAGTTTTCCGTTTCTTTATTTCTTTATAACTTCTAAACGCTCCGATTTAGACGTATGCGGTGTTGTTAGAACCGTTATGTCATCCCCAGTGTCATAGGGTACCTTAAAACTGCCAAAATATCAAGTAAATAGTTGTCTAAATGTCCAGATCTCCATATGTCAATAAATTATTATAAATATATATAGTGTTTAGCATCAAATAAAAGGTTTGATTAAGTACATTTCGAAAATATATTTGTATCTATATGGATAAATCATCATGATCATCAGCATGTTGGTTGACTGGAAGATATTGTTATGTAGCAATAAGTCCGCCATTGTACCTTCTTTTAATTGTGCAATAAAGAGTTTTTCATTCATTCATTCATTCATAAATACATTAACCACAAATAGTTCATAAAAAAACCTTTAAAAGATTGACTTTATATACAGTAGTTCACTTTTTGTAACAACAGTCGTTTTTTTTTCCTTTTAATATATTTACTTGTTTGTCCACTTTCATACAGTTTCTAGTACTCGTATATCTTTACTAATATTATAAAGAGGTAAAGTTTGTGAGTTTGTGACGTTGTACGATGTAATTTTTGGATCTACTAAACCGATGTTGAAATATTTTGCCAATAGAAAGCCGTTTTTTACGAGTGTCATAGGCTATATACTTAATCCGAAAAATGAAAAGACTTTTTCGTGGTAGTCAGATTTGCAAAGTAAGTCGGAGAACAAACGGTCGAATGAAAACGTTTCTTACGAACGGTTTTAGAGGAAAGTTGTAGAACTTGGTAATGCCTACAAAAAAGTCAGCTACAGTACATGTCTAAATTTTATATTTAAGTCACAAAAAGTAGTTTTTTATATTTAAATAAATAATTTAATCGTTAGGTTGTGTTTATTGGTCATATTATCAACAATTATTTGAATTCTTATCAAAATAAGTATATTTATCGTCTCAAGTGTTTAAAACAAAAGACTTTTCCCTTTTACTGCATATAATTTCCTTTTTAGTGCATAAATGGTTGAAGAGATAATACGACATGGTATGGAACCGCGACCGTATCTCGGTTTGGAATATTTATTTATTTATTTGCAGCTGTTGTTATAAAAAACATATACAAAAAAACAAGAACACACAGTAGAACAATTAAAACTGTAAATAGACAAAGACTATGAAATAAAGCTACAAACGCTGCAAATTAGGGGTATCCTCAGGATATCTCTTATTCTGGTTTTCAGGACACACCTATTAATTATTGGAGGTGGTTTTATAGATTTTTTGGTATATCAGGCCTATATATTTTGGTACCAAATAATAACATTACATCTAATATAGTATACAGAGAAGTTTTGAACAATTAAAATAAATATAATTTATTCAATCATAATCATTTCATTCACTTATTTAAAACCCAGTAATATAGCCAAATTGGCATGCAAATACATACATACATGAACAGTAAAAATATAACCCTCCTTTTGGCAGTCAGGAAATAAATCATAGCACACAGTACTAACCGAACCACACTCATAATTTCATCACAAGTAAAAATATTCACCGCCCAACGAAGTGGGCACGGGTCTGCTAGTGTAAAATATGTTTTTTTAACCCTTAACAGACCGCTATGGTTTCTTAGAAATGCTTCCAATTGCTTAGAATGCTTCCCCCCGCCCCTCAGCGACCCTCCGCTCGCAGTAGTCTCCTATTAGTTCTCGATGTATAGACGCACCCGACGATCGTGTCTATAGAAGCGTCTGTTTTATTGTTTTAGCGCTGGTTTACTTAAAAAGTCGTCATTATTAGTACCGGTCTGTGAGACCTTCTGCGGAGGTACCGATGACCATGACAGACAAACATGCAAAAATAAAGACTTGCAAACTCTGTCTATACAGCAATAAGCGCAATACAGGCTATAAATGCATCAAATGCTCGGATCCTATAAGTTTAAAGTGTTCTATGAAGGTCTGCAAAAATGTGCTCCTAATACGACATAAGTGTTATTTATAATAAGATAGACAATACATAACTGTTATACCTAACTCTACCCAGTTCATAAGATACCAGGCTTTTGATATTGGTACTTAAATAAATTGTTGTTAGGTAGAAGTGTGTTTTATAATCAATAATTCAAAATAGCGGTCCCACAGACCGAAGTTCCCTATTACGTCATTTAAAATCATGTTCCCAGTAAAGGGTTAATCATTTAACCTCATTCGAGGTAGAATGTTTTTTATCATTTTATGAAATAAAACGAAATAAGTAAACATTTAATAAGAAGCTCGAAAACATGGACTCCCGGAACATGTTTTTGAAGGTTCCCGTGGCCTCTTAGATAATTAAGCGATTGGAGTAAACAATTATGTATGTAGTAGATCGAAACTCAGGAGATGAATGCAAGATTATTCTTAACGAAACCATGACTCACAATGAGCGCTGATGATAATAATGAAATATTGCCTATTTAACCCATGTCCTTTTTTACACGACTTCTCAACAAAAAAGGAGTGTAATGTGTTCAGGGTTTCCGTTTCTTTATTTCTTTATTTTATTTTATTCTGGAACCAAACAGAACTAAACAAAATGAATGCAATATGATATTTTATATTGTTTCCGCTTGAAAATGGGGGGAGTCGGGATGGGAAGTGAGGTGAAGGAAAGTTATTCCACCATAATTTATATTTGCTTAAACCGATTTAGAGGTATGGTATTGTTAGAATCATTATGTCATCCCCAGTGTCATAGGGTACCTTTATTGTCCAAATATCAAGTAAGTCCAAATATCAAGTTGTCTAAATTATTAATTTTTTTAAATTTATTTATTTATTTGCAGCTGTTATAAAAAACATATACAAAAAAAAACAAGAACACACAGATTAAAAATTAAAACTATAAATAGACAAAGACTATGAAATAAAGCTACAAACGCTGCAAATTAGGGGTATCCTCAGGATATCTCTTATCCTGGTTTTCAGGACACACCTATTAATTATTGATACATAGGTATATGATTTTTAAAATAAAATACCCATGATATACAAATGTACAAATGTCACTAAATTAACATAAAAATATCGTGTTTAGTGTCAAATGAAATGTCTGATTGAGTATATTCCGGAAATATACATGTATCTATATGGATAAATACATAAACCATTAGTATTTCATTAAAAAAAACCGTAATAAAAATAATTATAAATACAATAGTTGACTTTTTGTAACGGCAGTCGTATTTTTTTATTTGTCCGTCAATGTTATGCTTTAGTAGGGTAAGACCTCGTTATATTTATATCACCAACGACTAATTCCCGCTATATACGATCCTTAATCATAGTCCAATCTCTGGAGGTTTTCGGATTACAGCAGAGTGAATATAACAACCTAGGCCCTAACGTCGCTTATATTGCTGCGGATCTTGTCCGCCGTCCCAGGATGATATAATGCCCTTTGGTATCCTGTCACCCTGGATGCAAAAATATTCTTAACTAAAGAAACAAGGCTCATAATGAGTTACAGCGCTAATAATCACGTTGACATATTGTATATTTTAGCCATTAGCCTTTGTTCATCAATGTTATGCTTTAGTAGGACGAGACCTCGTTATATTTATATCTCCAACAACAATTTCCCATTACCTCCGCTCCTAAATTGTGGCCGCTCCAGCGTTTGAAATCATTTTAAATCATCGTCATCCGCAGTAAACTTGGTAAACTGGCGCGCATGTCGGAATTGCCCGGAAATGTAGTGATTGTAGCACCGTTCTCTGCGAAACGATTCAATTTGCCCGAGGGGAATTCAATGATTTCATTAATCCAACACGCATGCGCGACGACTACTATAAATCATCGCTTTTATTACCTAAAACCATCTAAATTGATCCGAAGTTTATCATTACCATTTGCATTTATTAATATTACTGATTTTTCAATTGCATTTAGTGTTTTGGACGGTTATATCGGAGCGCACGTCCGCGCTCGTCGGCCGCCCGCCGCCGACTGACCCCCCGCCCCGATCCGGCCAATCAGCGCCGCGCGTCACCCGGCCGACCAATAAAAAAAACACGTAAATTTCAATACGCGACGCGGAATCCGCATTCGGCATTCAAATACGCCGTCCCCAACGCTTGGGAAGCGCGGACCACAGATTAACGAGTGCTCTGATCGCCATAGATTAAACGACCGCGTCAAAATATACAGATATGACATACGAGGGTCATGCCAAAAGAAATTAGGTACTCGATAACGGGATACCAGTTTTAAAAATTAAGTGTAATGACAATAAGGAAGATTTTTAAAATACCATGAAATATTAATAAATGATACAGTTTCAAACACACTTTTTAAAAACTTAAAGTTAAAAATCTTTCACATATCGTAGCGCAATCAAAAATATGGCATAACGCCTACCTGGCATAATCATGTGATGTGTAAATATTTGAGTTATTAAGTAGAGAAAATCCTAGAGAACTTTATAAATGTATACTTCATTGTTTTTTTAAATGCTACAATTAGAGTTTATTTGTATATATATATATATACATATATATATATATATATATGTATATATATATATATATATATATATATATATATATATATATATATATATATATATATATATATATATATATATATATATATATATATATATATATATATATATATATATATATATATATATATATATATATATATATATATATATATATATATATATATATATATATATATATATATAGGGCACTTATCTGGTCTGTGGCGACCAGGAGCGACTCCACGCCTTTTTCGTTTTCTCTTCTTTCAGTATTTGCGAAAGAAGAGAATTTTTTTATATATTAAGTAGAAAGCTTCCAATACCACAGTAGGAAACCGCAAATACTGAAAGAAGAGAAAACGAAAAAGGCGTTGAGTCGCTCCTGGTCGCCACAGACCAGATAAGTGCCCTTTCATTTATTTTGTCATTTCATTTATTTAGTAATAAACATAATTTCAATTTGAAAATATATATATATATATATATATATATATATATATATATATATATATATATATATATATATATATATATATATATATATATATATATATATATATATATATATATATATATATATATATATATATATATATATATATATATATATATATATATATATATATATATATATATATACAGTCGCGTAAGAGTTAAACATCAGCCAATAAGGACGGTTGTCGGTAACGTTCAAAATTCTGATAAGTAATCAACGCATTTTCGAGCGTTTTATTATAGGCATCCAGTCTATTTTGCTAGTGCGACTAGTGGCAGAGATATAAATGAATTAAATAACATATTATGCAGAAATTGATCATAAACTATTCGAACTATTCAAACTAATAAACTATAAACACGTTTTAAAGTAATAACACTGTTATATGACAATAATTCTAAGACAACATTGAAAATATTTGGCAAGGATAGGCTCGAGTATTTTAATTTGGATCCCCTGAGGCTATAGTGAAGAGACACTACGGAGATCACTCCATAACGAGCGACCTCGTGTGTTACATGTGCTCAGGTGCAACAAAATCCATGGCAAAACTTGACTATCATTTCTGCATTATAGTATACAACTACAACTGCAAATTCAGTGACCCTGAAATATTTAATACAATAGGAATTCCAATTCATGAGGGTAATACTCTCCACGCCATGTTCGTCCATACTATGTTCGTCCACACTACGTTCGCCAAACGAATAGTCTCCCAAAAACTATAGTTAGCAATCACATTTTATACGGGGAGATTAGAATGCCTTCTATTGTAAAATCGAAGACTATCGCTGTTGTTTGACATTATAAATAGGATAGAAACGAATTTACCGCGTGAAATTTGTAGCACCCGACGTTTCGGTGACGTTGCAGTCGCCGTTGTCCAGGGTAGACTGAAAGAGCTGTCAATCCGTTGTTTTGCGGGTAGGCCGTATACCGCTGCCGCCACTGCGTAGGTTATAACGGTGGTGGGGGGCCGGGCCTGGAGCGCACGAATTTCAAAATTCCGTCTTGCACACAACACTTACTGTATCCTGTCGTACGTCCTTGCGATCGGCAGTCGTCTCTATTGAAGTTCGGGGTTCTTCTTATTTCGATGGCTTCACGGATCATGCGAGGAAAGCGACAATTCTACTTTCTACAAAGGGACAATACTACCAAGTATCAATACTACCAAGGAACAATTCTACTTTCCTCGCATGATCCGGGAAGCCATTGAGTTAGAAGAACCCCGAACTTCAATAGAGACGACGGTTACAAACTCTCTTCTACGTGGAACCCTCTTCTTAAAATGTTCCCGTCGCCGAACGCCGAACGCAAGGACGTAAGACAGGATACAGTGAGTGTTGTGTGCAAGACGGATTTGTTTTGCCTACCCGCAAAACAACGGATTGACAGCTCTTTCAGTCTATCCTAAACAAGGGCGGCTGCAACGTCACCGAAACGTCGGGTGCTACAAATTTCACGCGGTAAATTCGTTTCTATCCTATTTATAATGCCTTCTATTGGTCTATTTGAACATTAAAATACCTAATTATCATTGACATCTTTATGTGAATAATATCAAAATAATGAGAGCTATGATTTGAAAATTCCTTTGTTATTATATTATTGTTTTATTTTGGGATAGGATACAGTATACACATGTTTATAAAGCCATCTATTCAACTTCTGAATATATGAGAATATTATTCAATGTTTGGAACTATAGTGCCATCTTCACATTGCGTTTCGTCGTAAAATCTTAGCTGCTATAACGTAGTACAGCATTGAGCAATCTAATAACCGATATAGTAAATGGTGTTAGTTAGTCGATTAGAACAAATAAATATGTACTAAATGACCATGTGTTTTTCAAATAAATAAATTTAAATTCATTGGTGTGACTCCTTCAAGTTAACTGTCTAATATTTTAGTGGTTATGTCGCATCTGTGTGTCGCGAGTATTTTTTGGTTAGTCTGTGGCAGTGCGCCGGCCCGGGCGCTTGGCAATTTATGTCAATTGGGACCAATTTAGTTGCCGGCAATATCGGGAGAGGACCCGGTCCTGGGACAGACAAACTATATCGAACGCATTTACAATTTACAACACTTTCAGAGCGCGGAATATGGAGGACGATCGAATAAACGACAATTTATAATAATAGTGGGGAGAACGAGCGCGAGCGGGACAATCATGGGAACAGAGGATTGCCTCATCAGAGAGATTCGAATTTAACTGCGAACTTAGACCTTCTCAGACATTGCTCCCGATAATTTAGTGATCCTATACAAATGACCTTCTGCTGCAACATACTCTCCTAATGCCATACAATGATTTGTGCTTATAATTCATAAACTGCTGCACATTTTCAGACATTATCCAGATTATTTAGTAATCTTATATAAATGACCTCCTGCTACAACATATTCTCCTAATACCATAAAATGTCTCTCTGTTAAAATGGCTCTCTTAAGTTAGAAGGTGAAACCTGACCTTAAGAATCCTTTAAAAGGGTATTTTTTTCAAACAAAACGACAATGCAAATTACTCACATATAAAAATCGCAGTGTAATGAAGCTCAGTATAGTATTATATTAAATCATAGTATCGTACAGGGTGCTAATTGAGTAGATTAAAAAAATCGGTTGTTTCATCCCAAGACTTTCTCGGCAAGTAGACAACCCAACTCGCGCGCCAACCCAACCAGTTACCCCTTTCCCCTTCCCTTCTTCCCCTCCCCCATCCCTACCACCTCACCCTAACCCCCCTTCCCCTATTTAAATATATTTTATAGAATATTTTCGCCTCCCCTCAAATCCCCCCAACCACTACAGCAAATCTACTATTTTTATAGTATTTCCGTATTATTAAAATGGATATTTTCCAATATGGTTCGTTTCTCGGACAACCTCGGGCGGCTCGATTAAATTATTGGATTAACATGAATTTCATTTCTTTGTGACGCTTGTAGAAGACATATTAAAACCAAAGAGATATTAAAAACAACGTGGTTTCAACACTACGACGCATCTCTGTACCGAATTTCAAGTCTCTAAATCCAATATTTCGAGATCGAAGTATGACTAGTATTCAGTATTCAGTATTCAATTTATTAATTCAGAAAATACAATAAAAGCATGAATTGTGAATTAAAGCTAATTATCGCATATTGTAATTCGTCAGTTGATTAATATGTAGATATAAAACTATTAAAGCATATACATTAATTCGACAATAGCGTTGACCAAAGCCGGCTTTACACGGCAGACAAAAAAAATAAAAATTAAAAATAGAGCTGAATCCATGTACATGAGTATACATATAAAATAGATAATTATTATAAGAATATTAATAGTCATCTTAGGCACTTTATACAAAAATAATCACAAAATAGAAAGTATCAAAACAAAATTGGATAAAACAACGTAAGTATATGATCAGGTATGTTACGTTACACATTGTAATCTACATATTAAATATTAAATTCATAATATTATTATTAAACAATAAGAACTAAAATGAGGTACCTGAAAGTTGCATATTAATGTTATTCCCATTTGAAAAAATTGGCATGCTCAAAAAAAAACCCAGCTTAGAGAAAGCATGTGTGGATTGCAGCTTTTGTTTAATTGATCTTTTAAACGCCTTTGTTTCCATCTTTCTTGTGGAGAGTGGTAGCTGGTTAAAGAGCTTATAGCTCAAATATCCAAAGGACTATCCAAATATCCTAGCTAAATACAGACAGACAGACAGACATACTCACAGACACACAGAAGTGCGTCCACAATACTTTCCTTGCCAGGAAATTAAAAAATGATTCCTACGAAGTTGGTATACTTATTTTTTTTTTTTTTTTTAAATATAGATATTACCTGTGCCACAAAAAGTTTTTATATATTTTATTAAAGACGACATTGAAATATATTATTCGGGTTATGGCTCGTTTCTGCGTGACATATTTTCCTTATGATGGTCTTTCCGCAAGGCGAAACCATTGATTTATAAAATCAATGGCGAAACTAAGGAATGTTGCACGTTCGGTGCAAAAGATTGCGCGAGAAGAGAGTGTTCCATTAGTGTGGCTGAATTAAAGGACCATGATTTATCCCTCAAGTCCGGACTTAATCGGATTTCTGCCGCGCCGCTCGAAGACACTCAGGACTAAGGAAGATATAAAGGCGTACAGTCGGACGCGCAAGAAGAAATCAAATATGAATTTAAGATGCAGGACAAAATACCGGAGGCCAAAAATGCAGGCATGTTACCTGGGAACGACCATATCTGAAGAATTTTAGTTGTATGCGTTTTTTGACAAATATAAGCATTAATTAAAAAAAGTTTTAAAGTGAATCCCTCGATAAGAAACCAATTTAAAATTTCGACTCAACAAAAACTTGCTCATTGCCTTGGACATTAAGGTTTTAAACTGACTACGAAAACTTTCAGGCGCGATTACTCCTATAATATAAGCGACTAGCTGACCCGTGCCCACTTCGTTGGGCGGTAAAACTTTTTACTTGTGATGAAATTATGAGTGTGGTTCGGTTAGTACTGAGTGCTATGATTTATTTCCTGACTGCCAAAAGAAGGGTTATATTTTTACTGCATATGTATGTATGTATTTGCATGCCAATTTGACTATATTAAAATTACCGTTATTTGTGAGTGTCTTCTTGTGAGTGTCTTATTTGTGGGTGCCTTATCTCTTTAACCATTTATGCAGTAAAATGGAAATTATATGCAGTAAAAGGGAAAAGCCTTTTGTTTTAAACACATGAGACGATACATTTACTTATTTTGATATGAATTCATAATTGTTGATAATATGACCAATAAACATGACGTAACGATTTAAATTATTTTTTTAACCCTTGGAGTAAATGGGTATTTTCATGGATGCATCTGTCTCTTTTGCAGGATTTTCGGCGACATCGACCTTAAAGTACTATAACTACGAAACTACTACACCAATCATAAAAAGAAAAACTGCACAATGATTGCATTGAAATTTCGAATATAGAATATTGAAATATCAATTTGTAAAACAATTAGATAATTATGAATAAATATGAGAACGTCAAAGAAGTGAAAAAAACGTGGAACCAGATCTGGTCGTATCATACTCAACGGATAATTGTTTCAGAACCAGATTTGGTCGTATCATACTCAAGGGGTTAATATAAAAAACTACTTTTTGAGACCTAAATATAAAATTTATACATATGCTGTCGCTGATTTTTTGTAGGCATTACCAAGCTCTACAACTTTTCTCTAGACCTTAATCATCGTTCTCATCGTTAGTTAGAAACGTTTTCGTTCGACCGTTTTTTCTCCGACTTACTTTGCCCATTGCTTTCTATTCGTAAAAGAATTTTCAAAATCGGTTTAGTAGATCCAGAGATTACTTCCTACAACCTCACAAACTTAACCTCTTTATAATATTAGTATAGATGACTGTGTTTTATTATAATTTCATTATATTGACTGGTTAATACACTAGGGCCGCACCTAACCACAATTTTTATTTAGGTCTTAAATTAATTACAATTAATTGAAACGTCAGAGTGCTCTAAGAGTTACGCTAAATATGCTTTGCCATTAACACCCTTATACCACCTTGTGCGTAAAGATAGTTATTCTGTGCTAGCGCTGCGATAGACCGTTTAGTATGCGCGTGGTCCCCGGCGCGAGGGGACGTGGAATCGTGGTGGAATCGCACTTGACGCTTCGTCAACGCTGAATTTTTATTGGTCAAACCCTACAAAATTGACCCCGCCTATTTTTTCGCGTGTCCGCCCATTTCGGTTATTTTTCTGAGGTCTCATGTCGCCTTTCTGGCGTTTAGAGGTCTTTTTTGAAGAACATCTAAGAAAAAGAAATAACTGAATAATGTTTAATTAATAACAATGACATTAAAGGACGTATGCTAATAGCTTGGCACCAACATCGTTTAGGTTGATTTTGGGTTCATTCACTGGAGATACTACTTTACTACAGTATACAGTATACTGCTATTTCCGTACAGATACTTGTGATACAGATACTTATAATAGATACTTATACTAGAGATACTTATGAAATCAAACCAAATCATGTGTATTTTCTTCAAAACCGTATACATATTTATTTAGACAGTACATAATACATTTATTTATCACCAAAATTACATATTTAGTATTTACATTATACATTAATAATGCTCCTAAGTAGGCAGCGCCTGTTTAAAAGAGAACACCCGTACATGATTTTAAAAAAATATCTTCCAAAACAAAATTTCGGAGTTAAAATAGGTAAAAAAAATATCTTTCAGCAGACAATAATTTCACAACTTTAAATAAGTAATAATGAATAATATTTAGCAATAGGTAATAATAAATATTAATTAGTGTTAGGTAAGAATAAATAATAATGCCTATATAATAGCAGCAAAAAATAAATTTTAATTGTCAGAAATATTCTGTCTCTCTTCTACCAAGGTCTAATACCAACCAGTAGCTTTACTCTTGAGCTACAGGGCAATACAAGAAAGAAGGGTGCGAGGAATGTGGGCAGAGGGGCACATCCCGACGAACGCGAACGTTTACCATTACGGCCATCGATATATTTAGCCTATATCGGGAATCCTATATCGATGATTACGGCCAGGTAATGGCTGGCGACACTTTCGAGTATTCTGATATCTGCCTAGGCCGAGCATCAGAACGTCTGGCGACCATTTCCGAGCCCTTACGACTCGTGACGTATCCGCTTTGATTTTAATTTTGTTCTAAGAGAAGCTACTGTCTGTAGTATACTGTGACCAAGGTTAGAACTTAGTGACTTTACTGACTTTAAAGTTTGACTCTGAGATAAAACAAAAAATTTTAAAATTTAATATGGCTCCATTTTCGCTAATTTTTATCGATATTTCTCTGCGTTTTCTTGAGATATAGAAGATAATTGAACGAAATTTAAGCCAAATTAAACTTTAGACCTTCGTCTAAACTATTCGTATAGCATTTGTAATTTTACCTTTTATTTTGATCATGTGATGTGACGTTTGTGGTTGCAGGTACCATTCTAATCTATGTCAGTTACTGTTTTTCTTGTCATTCCTCTAGATGATATTTTTAATTTTGATAGAGGAACTCATCTTATTCTCTTTGTATAATTTTTAGTTACTGTGGCAAAATCGCAAGATGCCTTTTGTCTATTTTCCACAGAAAAATAATATGTTGGCCGTGGCGAAAATTCACAATGGCTTGCGCTACGTCTATATATGTAAACCCAATTCATAGTACCTATTAGGAGTTCATGTTTGACTAGCATTGTCTCCAACCGATAATCGAATCCTTCCGTACCCGTCCCAAGTTAAGACTGTATTTCAAATTTAGAACGATAAATATGTCACCATCTCTTTCTCTATGTCATCTCTATGTCACCGTCTCTCTCGAGAGATAATCAGATGTCGCTGATTCAATTTCTTCTACAACATGTTTTCCTAATGTTGATCTGATTCATTTCGATTAAACACATACGGCACATAACAAAGAAATACGGCACTTCAAGAAGAAATTGTTTCAGAAGGAAGCGGAAGAACATCCTTAGAAGCCAGAATGGTCATCATCAGCCTCTGTTATTCGTAAATCGCTGTTTTCGCGCTCTTTCCAGCTCGATTGCGGCCGGAGGCTTTGCGGTGTGGGGCGTCATAAAAACCAGTTATCGCCCGTGGCGCGATGTGAAAAATAAGAGCTCGGATCGCAAAAAAGTCATTGGGACTGTGCTCCGAAAATCAAAAAAGAAAAAGGCGGCGGCGCGGGCGCACATTCGCGAAATATGCACGAAACGCGCAGAAATAAGATTATTTGTGAGGGAATGGATCATTGATCCATTCAGCGGTGATGTCATCAAGCAGTTTTTCGACATACTATTGATTATACAGAATGAGTTTTTAGTTACCGGCATCCTTGAAGGGGTGAATAAATACTAGCAAATAAGCAACATTTTGATAAACAATTAAAAAAAAAAACAAAAAAAGTATTTTTTTAACATTTCTTGTTAAATTTGTAATTCGTATCAATTGGATAAAAGTTTGGGAAGCGTTGAGCAATAACAATATTAGCGATATTTTACCTACCACTAAATAACATATCGTCCTCAACGCTTTATAAATGTTTTTTATAAAAAAAAACAAATTTACAAAATACCATTTTTTCAAATAAATTTCGTTTTGTTTTTTTTATATTTTTTATCAAAATTTGCCTATTTGTTCGTACTAATTCCCTCTTTTCTAGGATGCCGGTAACTAAAAACTCATCCTGTATATGGTATTAGATTACTCAACTCCATAGTACGATTTGGCAACCTTTTTGAAAAGGCGAAATGCAGGTCGCGCTGATAAAATTGACGGCCAAATTAATAGCAATTTATTTGGCCGTCAAGGACTGATTGGTTATAAAAACCCAATTATTTAACCAATGATAACAATAATAACATTCAATTATCATCGCCATCTGTGGTATTTTTATATAGGCTGATTATATAACAGAATTAATACGGAGATATAAAATGCCATGTACTAGTATGTATATCTGAAGTTTAAGGAGCGTGCCATTTTTGATGTTTGTTACCGCCAAACAAAGTAAATATAAAAAATATATAATATAGGTAATATCATATAAATAAATATAACAAATACCTATATATTGCAACCAGTATTGTATGAATCGTTGCAGTAGTTCTCAATCTATACACCAGAAAAAAAGATGTAAATTAGGAAAACATGTTGTAGCAGGAGGTGAATTGGCAATTTTCAACTCTCTCTAAAGAGAGACAGAGTTTAAAGAGTCGGTGAAATATTTTAAAATAATGTTCTAAATTTAAAATAACGCCTCAATGGAAGGATTGGCGTGTCATTATAGACACTCCATATCAAACGAACATGAACTCCTAATAATTCGACTCCTAATAATTTATTTACACAAACAAGTATGTAACTATATTTAATAAAAGAATTAAAAACACGACTGCTGTTGCAGAAAGTGAACTATTGTATTTATAATTATTTTGAATACGGTTTTTTTAACGAAATGTTTGTGATTAATGTATTAATTGTATTCAATCAGATCTTTCATTTAAACGATTTATGTTAATTTATTGACAGTTGGATATTGATTGGACATTTAGACAACGACGAACGAAAATTTGGATAATTAAGATATGTACATAAGTACTCTATGACACTCGGTAAAAAAGCGTCTTGGATTTTTAGCACAGTAAAAATACTATATTAAGAAATAAGATGATTACTACCTAAATTGAACATTTCAATTGTTTGCCTGAACGGATCTGTGTCGTAGGTTTTCTTGTGGTGGTAGGTAATAATATGACGTCACATCATCTCGTCCCATTCTTCTTTCTTTTTGGTCCTTTATTCCATCGGGAACGACGCGCGGTGGTCTTATTCGTACTTTTCGCCCAGAAAACGCGATATTCTCAACGACTTCCGAGAACACCGTCTCCTTATCGCCCTCCGTTTCCTTTCTTTTCTTCTCTTTCTCTTTTGTTTTGTTTATGTTTTTCGCAATCGTGAACTTCTTAAGTCGCGTTTCGTGTACGCAGCAAGCGCATCGGTCATTCGACTTTTATTCCGTGTGTTTGTTTTTGGTTCGTTTTTGTTTACGTCGCGTTTTGCATCTAATTCGGACTTGGAATCGCGTGTAGCGAACGACTTCTGATTTCGATTTTATTGCTGCTATCAAAGAAAGAATCTATACAGAGAATATCGCCAAGTGACAGTGTACATCATCCTGATTTATGTATAATAAATAAATCAATGCCATTATATTCCTTTCTAGTCAACTCCAATCCCTTCGAAGACATCTCGATGTATATTTTGTATTTGAGTTCTTGTAGTTGTAAAATGTAAGGTCGTAAGGATCACGCATTATTTGTGTTTAAGGATTTTGTAGGAAGAAACGTCAGCTGTTTTGTTTTTAGATTTTAGAGATGATGATGGTTTTATTTCCTGGCCCACCAACCGACGAGGAGTGAAAGTATGTCGAAATGAAGATTGAAATATTTATTTTGAGCCTCCCTGAGACGTTTAAGATTATTTCCGGATTGAAGTCTGTCTGTGGGTCTGTCTGCCTGTTTGCTGGTAGCTGTGTGTCTCTGTGTGGGTATTGTGTATTCCTCCACGATATCGCCCAAATGCTTCATCCGATTGATCTGACATTTGGTATGCAGTCATCGTTTGGTCATGGAAATGAGTTGAAAAGTAGGCAAATGAGGTATGCAGTTGAGGGAGCGGTCATAATTCAATCTCGATATATTTAAGACTTAAAGAATTAAAATTCGGTACACAGATGCGTCCGAAACCACATTGTGCAATTTTGGTGGGAATATCTCTTATTGGCGATTATCAGTTTATTTGAATATCTGTAATTAAAGACCACGCGTGATGCACAAGATGCGCGTGTTTGAGAATGTTTTCAGATGTCAGTCAGGAAGATATGTATGTTAAATGGCTTTCCTCTACATTTTTCTTTGTATACTTTTTAGTTACTGTGGCGAAAATCCATGATGCATTTTGTCTGTTTGTCGAAATCGATGTAGTTTCCACAGAAAAATTCTTGGCCGTGGCAAAATTCGTAAATTGCTTGCGCTACATCCATGTAGATCCCATTCGTCGTATTAGAAGTTCATGTTTGACAAGGAGTGCCTTTTCCGATTATCGAATCATTCCGTACCCGTCCTAAGTTGAAGCTGTGTTTTAAATTTAGAATGAAAAATATGTAACTATCTTTTTCGTGTACCTAGCTTAACTCTGTCTCTCTCGAAAGATAGTCTAAGTCTAATGTCGCTGATACACTTCCTACTACAACATGCTTTCCTAATATCAATCTAATTCATTTTGATTACGTTTTCTTTACTACAAAAGTAACAGTTTTCTCGCCGTAAAAACCACGATATCCATTACCTACCATTTGTTTTTTAGAATTTTAAAATAAGTATTGTCTGTTTAAATAAGTATTCACTGTGGGTTTTTCAGAAAACTTACATCGTTTTAAACCTAATATTTAAACGTATTATGCAAAACTAAGCCAAATTAAACGTTTTTACAAATATATATTATAAATTACATATTACTATTGTTACAGTAATATGGTAAATTACGAGGAAAGAGTATAAAAACCACATTATGAAATTAATAGATATACTTAACTCATTACATGAAATAAATTGCCGAAATATACATAATATTGACAAAATAATATCATAATAAAAAATGATTTATGATAATTATAAAATATCAAAAGTATAGGTAACATAAATAGGTATAATATGCATATGTATATTTATAACACATAATATACATATTTATGTGGCATAATAAGCATTACAATATTTAACAGTATAATAATGATTATTTAAATATTTTACAACACTTCTTTAAAACCCTTCTTAGTGCTAACTAATCAGAAATGTCAAGAAAGGACGTTGTTCTTAAAGAATTTAAATGTACGTATATGTGTGTGCGTTAGTACGTGGCCTTATAAAGCAGCCCCATCAAAATAGGGAATGAAAAGACGGCCCAGTCGTAATGGGTTCAACTCGCGAGATCATCAGTCCGTACAATTAATCAAATTCAAATTTCTTTTTACATGAAAAGCACTACGCAGCGCTTTGACGTGCGCAGGCGCAGATTGAGAACCTTTTAATAATATAGGTTCTTACAGATTCGTTCTAAGTTTTGGTCTTTCTTGTGCAGTCACCTCATCTCTTTACTCTTCACGTCATTGTGACCATAGAGTTCAGGTAAAAGTGGGCACAATATTTGTTTGGTATAAATTCATTAGTCGCTGCTCACATGATACATGTATCATATTAATAAAAACATATTCACAAAGTGCAGCTCGATACAGGCCTAATTCGTTAAGGGGGCGTTCAAGTATTAAGTAACACAAATTTTGAAGATTTTTGAACCTCCCTGCCCCCCATGTAACGCGCCGTAACGTTATTCTGTACCCCCCTCCCCCTCCCTAAACGTTACATAACGCACAAGTGATCATTTTTACCTAAAAGTCACAATTATGTTGCGCAAAGTACTGGAAAGTCGCTAAAATACCTTTGTTATTGTTTTAATCGCGTTTGCAGTAATAATAAATAAAACACGAGATTTCGAAATCGCAATACATGCGTATATTGTTTATTTTATTTATTCTTCATTGTTATTTAATAAACAATCACACATAATGCAATAAACATTTGCTCAAGTTTAAAATATGTTAAAATGGGCTCAAATTTGTCTTAATAAACTTTTACTACTAATCTTACATTGAATTATGCCGTTTTCCTGACTTGGCCCTGTCCTTACATACATTTTTGGCTACATCCACCATTGTTCTTCTCATGAATACCCCTATTTTTGCTTTTTTTCGCTAATAAACTCTTAAAATAAAATAACATATTTATATATTTATAAAAGGGTTGCCAACTTAGAAGATTTTAATTCCCTAGTTTTATTTAATTTAACAAAACAATGTTACGTAACGCATTGTTCGAACTCCCCTCCCGCCCCTGTAATGCATCGTAACGTTTTACAAGACACCCCTTCCCCTCAAATTTCGTTACGTAATACTTGAACGTCCCCTAAGAGTTTTATAGAATGAGATGTATTCTCTAGATCATTATTTAATCCGATCCATTACTCCTTTGAATCTCCTTTGTAATATTTCAAATTAGAGCTCACTGGCGTGTTCTGAATATCTTTCAAATGGTTTCTAGATCATCTGTTGTGACTTCAAAGACTCTGGATGGTTGCATAAGCTTGGATAAGCATAAGATTACATTGATCAACGTCGTACTACAATTTGGCAACCAGGATTTCACTACGAAAAGCAACGTGTAAATGGTACTCATCGTCCAAAAATTGATTAATCTACTAATATTATGTTCAATATGGCGACTTTCGTGACATACTATGGCAGCATACTGTAGATGGCGCGCTAAACGGTATAAAATAATAATATTATTTATTCTTTATTATTTATTGAGAAATCACACAGTATTACAGTAACAATATTTAAGAAAATATACAGATTTACAACAAATAAAATCGGTTACGGATTTCAATAAAATTACATAAATTACGTTTAAAAAAACTACTAAATAAAACAAATATACCTACCTTCAATTTTAGTACTACACAAGAGTCTAGTATTAAGGGTGTGTGTGTATATGTTTGTGGGAGTGTGTTGAGGGTGTGGGTGTGGAGTGTGAGCGTGTATGATATTAGTAATAGCATGTGTAAAATATAATAAAAATAATAATAATCAATAAAAACAGCTAATATGAGTCAGTTTATTGATTATTGTATCAGTTAGGGTTTGATTTACGAAGTATTTATAAGTGATTATGGAATTATTAAATATATCAATACCATTCATATCAATAATACCCGGCAACGAAGAGACCGACAGACTGGCAAAACTGGGCACACTGGAATGCCCAGTGGAGCCAATTGTAGGGGTCCCCTTCGCTATAGGTAAGAAAATCATCAGGGACTGCTTGGAGCAGGGACATCGGGCTTCCTGTAAACAGAGCCAGGGATGTCGCCAGGCAAAAGCCATGATAGAGCAACCACTACAGAAGAAAACCAAGGCCCTACTTGACATGAGCAAGAAGAACCTTAGAACCACTATCGGTCTCCTCACCGGACACACGACCCTTAGAGCTCATCTATTCAACCTTGGCTTGACCGAGAGCAAGGACTGCCGAATATGTGGCGAGGAACCTGAAGACAGCATACACATTGTTGGTCGCTGTCCAGGGCTCGCCGCCAAAAGACACAGTTTACTGGGACGAGCCTTTCTCGAACCCAGCGATCTGCCCAACTTGAAGGTCAGTGATCTACTTGGAAGTACCGGGCTACTAGCTGACCACTGACCTAACCACACAGTGGGTAGTTACAAAAGACCTTACAGATCTAGGTGACAAGGGCTGGAAACAAGCCCCCCACTCTCTTTACTACTACTACTACTACTATTCATATCAATACCATATAATAACAACCAATGTTTAGGTCATAGCTCTTATTTTTTTTAATTATTTACACACTAATGTCAGTATTTAATCTCTTATACAGGTTTCAATGCCTAATAATTAAGTATTTTAATGTTCAGATTTCAGATTCTATCTCTTCTTATTTTTTCTGTGATGTAGTCAGCCTACTTATATAAAAAAATGGGATAGATGGCACTAATAACAGAATAGTATTATTGTTAAGATTGGCTAAATTATTGTTTTTTTTAATCAATCAATCCTTGATAAAAAAACATTCATTATCAATGTTTATTATAGATGGCCAAATAACTTGCTAGTCAAATTAAATTGAATCTAATAATGTATTCATTCAAATATATTAATTTTCATTGTTTTAATTGCAGAATTTGCTTAACTAGGCCATAGCCCGTACCAAGGAAGACTGTATTATTTATTCATATGCACATAAAATGTTGTAACATACAAAATGTGATAAAATATAAAAGAGACAAGTAAATTCAAATTTAACTTATAATTATATTTATTATATCGATATAGCATGATGATGGAAATACAAAATAATATAAAATATCGTAATGTAAAGTTTATAGAACAAATAAGTAAATAATATTTTTAAAAATATGAAATATATTACAATGTATGACAATAATAATATGGCAAAGACCTTTACTTTATAATACGACTTATTTATTACCTTTTCCACCTCATTTATTCCAAGTTGAAGAAAATGTTGTATAATTTTCAATTTTAATTGGATTGACCTAATATTTCGGCATGTTTCTATGGATTCTTTTAGGTTGTTATAAATTTTGAGCCCTATAAAGCCAAAGTGTCTTTAGGCAAAGTATGTTTGGGTTTTCGCGTACATGTGCTTACAGGTTGTGGCGCTCCTCGTTTTAATTTTATGTTCAGTTTTACCGTAAATATCTTTACTATTTAGGTAGTTAGGAAATACTGTTTTTGCATATTAGTTTGGCCGTCAATACTATATGCGCAACCTGCATTTCGTCGTTTCAGAAGCGTTGCCAAATCGTACTATAGAGTTGGGCAATCTATTATCATATATAATCAATGGTTTTGATTGTTTATAAACGATATTTTAATCACAGTAGAATATATAAATCAACTGTATACATTGGTACTCGACTCCTACCATCGAATACGTCATCGTCGCGTCGTTCCCGATACACGTTCCCTCTCAGAGACGAGTACATATGCGTACTCATTGTTCCACCATCAAACGCACACACACTGGCATCATGCCTCTCATTCAAAAAGTTCTCGCAACGCACATATTTTGTCTTTTCTTTTCCTTTTTAGCTGTTCTCTCTTCTTTTTCATTATCTGGTTTTAGTGGCTTTTGTGCGAGCGGAGCGCTCCATTTTCGGTCACTGTTTTTTATTCCTTATTCCTCATTTCGGGCCATAAAAGGATTCTTTCGGAGTATCCGTGATGAAATGCGTGTTTGAGAATTTTTGTAGGAAGATGAGTTGACAGTGAATAACATTCGAATTATTAGGAGTTCATGTTTGATAAGGAGTCTCTTACCGATTAGCGAATCCTTCCGTTGAGGCTGTTCATCAAATTTAGAACGTCTTTAAAAATATGTCACCGTCTATTTCAACTCTGTCTTTAGACAGAGAATTGAATGTCGCCGATACACCTTCTGCTACAACATGTTTTCCTCTGAGTTCTAGAGTAAATAATGGGCCCGATTGCGTTTCTTAGCGAACTAAAAGTGAAATTAGTTCAAGCGAACGAGACAGAGCAATACGTTGGAGCGGAATATGAAATGAAAGATCGTTGATTTTCCAGCTTCAAAACTACCTGTCGAACTAGCCGTCCATCCGAAAAAGTTTGAACACATTTCGTGCGGTCTTAGATTCAGCTGCTTCATCTTCGGTGGGTAGTTTTATTGCGGAAAAGTGACTTTAACCATCCATTTCACATTCCGCTTTATAGTATTGTGCCCTGTCTCGTTCACATCGAAATAATTTCCGATTTTAGTTCTCAAAAAAACGCAATCGAACCCAACGTCATTTTTAGTTTCGGTAACGGATCTCGTCCTATTTTATTTGTAAATCTTTTTGGTTTGTGACAAAAATCCAAGATACCTTTTTACTGATGATATAAACATAGTTAGGCTGTGGTAAAAAATCCAAATAGCATGCGCAAAGTTGTCCTTTTTTGTGCAAATACCATTCGAGTTATTAGGAGTTTATGTTTGATAAGCAGTGTCTCTTACCGATTAGCGATTCCTTCCGTTGATGCGGTATTTCAAATTTAGAATGTTCTTTAAAAATATGTCATCGTCTCTTTCAATTCTTGTCTCTCTAGAGAGACCGTTGCATGTCGTTGATTTACCTTCTGCTACAACATGTTTTCCCCTGAATTTCAAAGTAAGTGAAGACATTTTTAGTCTTGGTAAAATACCTAGTCCTATTTTATTTGTATCACTTATTGGTTGCTGTAACAAAAATTATACAATTTGATGACACCGAAGTATTTTCCATATAAACATAGTTTGGCTGTCTTACACTCGACTCTTTCTGATAATCACATGTTTTTCGAGACACTTTTGTTCCCTCGTTTGCTGTGACAAAGAAATAGTGTAGTAACTGTTGGTGGCTCAAGTTTCTTTCCATACATTAGAGAAATATTGGACAAACACGGGTGATGCCTTGGTTGTGTTAGGTATTACTAAGCCAGTTATAATATCTTTATCTATTCCAATATTTCTCTTTAATCTGGTAGATATTTAAAAAATCTCTAAAGAGACATTTATTCAACTCATCAATACTACCCCCCCCCCCCCCACTCCATCCTCCCTTCTCTTTTGCTTGTACTTATATTTCATTCCTCGCTTCATTATCAAGTTGACACACGTTTTATTTTCTTTATGATGATTATTTTGTAAGTGTCATTTATAAGTTTCACTAAATTTTAAAATTACTCCTTTTATAAATCAATTTGCCGACATAAACCTTTAGTAACAATAATCCTGGCGGTATGGTCGAGAGATATTGCCACTTGGCAATAGGCCCGCCGTGTTGTACCCTTCTATGTGTGCAATAAAGTTTTTCAAACGGACAAACAAAAACATTTCCATCATATTTGTATACGATATTATCAATGGTGTTGACGTCTGGCTCGGTTGGTGATCGTGCGCTGATAGCGAGTCTCATATCATCGCTTTTAGAAGTCAGTCTTTGTAGCAGTTGTTTACATATATTTATGCATTGTATCTAATATAATGATTTAAAGAAATATTAGTATAATAATGAGTCACCTCGGTTGAAACGGATATCGAAATCATTTGAAATATCAATCAACTAAATATATAAAAACACTAAAAAACAAGACTGCCGTTACATAAAGTGAATTATTGTATTTACAGGTATTTTTATTGCATATTTCATATGAAATACTTGTTGTTTATCTATATATCTATATACATAGATACATGTATATATCCGGAATGTACTCAATCAGACCTTTAATTTGACACTTAACACGATATATTTATGTTGATTTATTGACATTTGAACATTAAGACTAGTATTTTTTGACATTTGGACAGTTTAGGTATCGTATGATACTCGGCATGACCTAACGATTCCAACAGTATCACACACTTCTAAATCGGTTCAAGCGTTTAGAAGTTATATTGGAATAAAAAATCAGGGTCTCATCTATACTAATATTATAAAGAGGTAAAGTTTGTGACGTTGTAGGAAGTAATCTCTGGATCTACTGAACCGATTTTGAAAATTCTATTACCAATAGAAAGCCACGTTATTTGTGAGTGTCATAGGCTATATATGAATTCGAATAATGAAAAAACTTTTTCGTGGTAGTCAGATTTGCTAAGTAACTCGGAGAAAAAACGGTCGAACGAAAACGTTTCTAACTAACGTTGCTTTAACGATGAGAGATATACGATTAAATTCTAGAGAAAAGTTGTAGAGCTTGACAATGTTTCTAACTAACGTTGCTTTAACGATGAGAGATATATGATTAAGTTCTAGAGAAAAGTTGTAGAGCTTGACAATGTTTCTAACTAACGTTGCTTTAACGATGAGAGATATATGATTAAGTTCTAGAGAAAAGTTGTAGAGCTTGACAATGCTTACGAAAAAGTCAGCAACAGCATATGTCGAAATTTTATATTTAAGTCCTTTTAGAGACTAATTTTATATTTAACAAAAGACTTTTCCCTTTTACTGCACTCACAAGAAGACACTCACAAATAACGGTAATGTAGTCAAATTGGCATGCAAATACATACATACATATGCAGTAAAAATATAACCCTTCTTTTGACAGTCAGTAAATAAATCATAGCGCTCAGTACTAACCAAACCACACTTATAATTTCATCACAAGTAAAAAGTTTTACCGCCCAACGAAGTGGGCACGGGTCAGCAGGGATCGCGGCAAGTACCCTATGACACTCGGGAGGACAAAACGATTCTAACAACACGACACACTTCTAAATCGGTTCAAGCGTTTAGATGTTATGGTGGAATAAAGAAACGGAAAACATACATATATGAATCCTAACCACATAACCACATAACGGTATTTGTGTGAAAGGGAACCCTGTCGTGGCGCCTCTCATCAAATAATCACTTGGACGTTGAGTATTATATAGTTTTAATTGCTTTGTTCACTGTTTTAGTCGCCCCCATGTTTTTATCGTTCAAAATATGAGGTCGTATGAGCCCTATTAGGTAATTATCTTTCAAGCTGTGTGCGTTAACTCTTTCTCTTACATTTGGCTACAACGTCTTGTGACCCTAATTAGTGGGTTGTTTTTTTATTTAAATGTCATCTCATACGTAGATGTACATCATGACAAATGATCGTCGCTCGTGACCTAACCTTCGAAAATGACAGAAAACCATCAGATCTCTTCGGGAATTCCTTGGTGATTGATTGTTTGTGCGGGTTACCCGCTGGGTGCCAAGAATTGAGGAATCTCGCCACGTTTTTCGATGGCTGGTTTCTGTTGCCGGTCATCCGCCTCAGTTCTACAATATATCTTAGAAAAAAGTATGAAATTATTACTGGAAACAGGGAAGAAAAACCAAAACACAAGAAATTTAAGTTTTAGTATACTCACGGAAGAAACTATTTATTTATTTATCCTATTTTTTATAGTTACATAAAATAGATTGCGTTCATTTTTTTTAACACATTAAAAGAAATACATACGATAAAAATCGCGAAAGGGCATTACTTGTCAGGATTACATCACCCCACTAGGTATACGCCTGTGTTGGGGTGATGGATACAAAGTTCTGTGGTATTTGCTGAGCCTGTATGCCTTGCCTGCTGTCCTCCTTCCGTCTCATAAAAAAACAATACGTAATATAATTTAGCATAATATAATATAAAAATATAATATAACATAACATAATACAATATAATATAATATCATATATTATAACATATAAAATAATATATCATATTTATATATAATATAGTATAACATAATAAAATATAACATATTATAATTTGTATATCTGTATATCCATAATTTACATCTGTATATCCTATAATTTGTGGTTAGAAATAAAATATTTTAATATATCATACTTTCGCATTCATCTCTAGTATAATTTGAGAGCCAATGAGACACCCGTCTCTTGAACTGGTTGTCGGTTATGTTTAAAATCTGTCCTGTGTACGAGTTAAATATATTATAGAGTTTAGGTCCGAGATATGCGTAGTGTCGTTGTCCGTACTATATATATAAGGTATTTTTACAAGACTGCCTAAAAAAAGAAGTGTAATGTTTTCAGGGTTCATGTATGTATGTATGTATGTATGTATGTTTTTCGTGTCTTTATTCCACCATCTAATAAATAGTTAAACCGATTTAGAAGTTTTTTTCGGGTGTCATGGGGAACTACCAAAGCTGTCCAAATATCAAATAAATAACTGTCCAAATGTCTATAAATTAAGATAAATACATCTTGTTTAGTACCAAATAAAAGGTCTGACTAAGTATATTCCGAAAATATGTAGGTATCGTTTATTACTTAACCGCTCTAAAGCCAGCCTTCGCGCGCAAGAAACGGCGCTGCAACTTTTTGGTCGATTTTGTAAATTAATACAGACAAAATCGTTTTCCATGAATTCCCACTTGTTACATAGTAAATAATCTTGCTAGTCGTGTATATTATATATATGGGGGCCGCCCGAAACGGTTACGCGCGGATCTGTCAAACGACGCAAAGTACCTATAGGCACTGTTGGCGTCCGACGGGTTAAGCACCGAGAGCAACTTATTGATAAAACGGACTGGTTTTAGTACAATTTAGTTGTAAAGGCGGCCGTTTTTAACTTTTTTTAAAAATAAATGTTCTTGTTATTTGCTACAATAACTAAGGTTTTTTTTTATTATCTTTAACACTTCATACATTATATCTTTTTTGAGAAATAATCAAAAGTTAAAAAAAAAGGAATGCTATCTATGTCTTAAATTGCACTAGATGGAATAGTTCTTGTTTATTTCGCTGCATTGCTGATTTATTTATTTATTTTCAGATATTTTGCAATTTTTTATGTTATTATGTTTGAGCTTTTATTTGCATAGTTCAGTGTTTTGAAGTAGTTTCATGAAAATGCAACAGATGGCCTTGTTTTTTTTATATATAAAACCTTGTTTTTAAATTTTAAATTATTTTCACATACGAGTATCAACTCCTCGTTGGAATCTGCGTTGTCAAATCCTCTTTAGTAATTGAATTACTCCCGTGATGTAAAAACCCGTTTTAGGAAATTTAGTATCAAGGGTTGAATTTCGAGCCATTGAACGTTGAAGTAATCTTAACTAAATACATCGTTATCATAAAACTGAAACATGCAAAGCCCCGGAGTAGCCTTTGTAAGAGTTTATCATTTTCTACGATTCATTCCGCGCAGTCTTGCGGCCATTTTCTGACATCCTACAAAAATGACGCCGACCGCGCGCTCTCGCCCGAATTGAAATAAAAAGAAAAAATCAAAAACGAATAATACACGGAGGAGGAGAGATTATTCCCCTCTTGAACTCGCAAGTCATCCGCCTCCCCGGCCCGCTCGATCAATCCTCCCAAAACTAACATTATTTATTGGATCATTGAATCGTCCATACAAAAGGCTTTCGATTCTGTCGAGGTTCTTTAGTTTCTACATAGAAATACTTTAATCCAAAAGTCATTTGTGTATTTGGCCTATTTCATTTTATTTACTTCATTTATTCATGAAAATATATAAGAATTATTTTACCACGAGGATCTTGCGTCACTGGCTAAACAACAATTATTATATAAAAAGATCTTTTCTAATCTGTTTATTTATTTTAAGCTATTGCATAGCTTTTATCGCGGGCCTAGGCCAGCGCGGCGACCGAATGAAGAAATTTCTTAACGAAAATTAATGATTTTAAACTGATAATTACGTCTAAACGAGTACTCCTTACGATAAAATAAATAAATAATTATAATTGCATAAGTTGTTAAAAATGCTATGCAATAGCTTTACCGCGGCAGTCCCCGAGTTCCACACGTATTATTTTTTATTTATTTATTTATTTATTAAGTAATTCAAAAACAATTTGAAACAATTGTATCTTAGGAATTATGCACAAAAATATTTTAAACTTTGAATAAATAACAGAAAATTATTACAATGCGGGTTTTAAAAATCTCTGAAGAGACTATTACTCAACTCCTGAATATTCTCTCCCCTTCCGCCTCCTTTGCTTGTCCATATATTCCATTTCTCCCTTCGATATCGAGTTGACACACGTTACTAATTACTGTTTTATATTCTTTATGATGACTATTACTTGAGTGCATTCATTTATGACTCCTTTAACACATCAATTTGCCCACATAAACGTTTAGTCATAGTAACCCTGGCGGTATGGCCGGAAGATATTGCCACTTGGCAGTAGGCCGAAAGTTTTACAAACAAACATTGCATAGTCCAGTGGCAACGTCACCTAACTAGACCGGGACCTGTTCTAGGGTGAACGTTTGGTTTGTTGGGACGTTGGTTTCATAAGCAAAGATCAAAATGGTCACGAAATCGTTTTATTATTAAAAAAAAACAATAATCCTTAAATAATTAAAATAATCACTACATAATAAAAGTCGTAGTAAATAATTATGAAAAATTCCAAATACAAAATATTCCGGAATAGAAAAAAATACTTGTGGCACTCGGGGACTGCCGCGGTAAAGCTATTGCATAGCATTTTTAACAACTTATGCAATTATAATTATTTATTTATTTTATTTATTTTATTTTTTCAGATATCAGATAACTGCGCTCTATCGGAAAACGTTGAAATTATTCCGAATCATTTGCGGCTGCTGTAGCATTTAAACGTCTTCCGATAGAGCGCCGCGCACGAATTTTTTATCGATAAAGCAAAAAAACGGAGTATTAAAAAAACGTAGATAAAAAGATAGATACTTAAATTATCTTTAAAATGGTGCAGGTTTCATAATAATACGCCAGATAGTATTTGCGTAGTAGTCGTTTTTGTGTTCGGTTAGACCTAATTTCACAAACTAATTACACTATGTCATATAAACAAACTCTAAAATATTCAAAGCTTCAAGAATATTAGGAACATGTTCTTGTTTAACATATATTTTTTTCAAATCATAAGCAGTACTCGTTTAGACGTAATTATCAGTTTAAAATCATTAATATTCGTTAAGAAATTTCTTCATTCGGTCGCCGCGCTGGGCCCGCGATAAAAGCTATGCAATAGCTTAAAAATACTGAACCTTATCTTGTACACATAATAGTCATTCATATTGTCAGAGATATGAGGGTGTATAACTTAGGTGTGTATACATAAAAACGTTGCTATTTTCTATCCCAAAAGTAGCATTATTTATTAAATCATTACTACCTAAGTAGTGAGATAGTCCGGGCCTCACATTCGTATATAAGTATGGAACAGATGAAGTACTGGGGAAAACGTATGCGAGATCCGCCGCATATCCATCTATCTCTCTCACAGGCGATTTAGTGTAACAACCGAATTTCTATAGAATTAAGACCAAGGATCGGAGAAACAACCGATTGAAGAAGAAGATATGTACTTCGAGTGTGACACATCATACGTTATTTAATTGACGCTAATTTCAGAGTTGGGTGTTCTGGAAATAATGCGAAATACTGAGCGTTTTAACCCATCATTGTTAATTTGACTTATTTCTGCCCGACAAAGACAACAGTGGATAACTATCATTGGGATTAGTATTGTTTTACTAAAAATAGAAAGAAATTAAAAATATATATATTGGCAAAAATATGTCAAAATATGTCAAAAAATCAGAAAGTTAGATACACTTTGATTACTTGTAAAATTGATTATATAGGGCAATATATTGCCTAATGCATTAGAACGTTTTGCTAACCTTTCTATGCCGGCGACATGCAGGTGCCGATGATAGCATTATCCGGCGAAACTAATAACAGTTTTTTGGCCATCTGTAATAGCATAATAAATGGTTTTTATAAAGGACTGGTTGATTATAAAAACCTAATAATTAAACTAATGTTTACAATACTAACAACTATTAGTGCTATCTATCGCATGTTCATACAGGTAGGCTGATTACAACACCGAAATAATACGAAGAGGCAGAATTCCATCTCCTCGAACTTTAAAGCGAGTAATTATTACGTATTGAAACCTGTATACTAAATTCAAAATTGTCATCTTTATATAAGTATATAATATTTAAATAATAAGACCTATGATTTAAAAAATCGTTTTTAATCGAAGACATTATCGAATCGAATTATATTATATTATTATTTTGTTTCGAGGTAGGATACCGTTTAGGGGTGTTTATATTGCCATCTTTATTGCGCTGTCATACTGCTATATCACGAATACCGCCATAATGAACATAAGAGAAGATTAAATTAATATTTTAGCTTACCATCTACACATTGTGATTCGACGTAAAACCCTAGCTGCCTAGCTATGGCATTGATCAATTTAGTTCCCATAGTCAATGCTAGTACCAATGTTTAAAACGTTCACATTATATGAAATAAGCATTTTTTGAAATTATTTGTTGTGTGGGGCTTTCTAAGGTCTGTATGAGCTTGTAACACTGCGATTGTGTCCCCCACCTAATATAGTTCTGCGTTAAGCCTCGTGTCATTTAAGAACCGCAACAGGCTCCTGCGCCAGATTGTTTTACTTCCTCAGGTTGGAGGTAATGACCACCCAAGTGGGTTTATCTTTTACGCATCAGCGGGCCACACTCACACATGAGGTGCAGGGGAGTTTTCTCTGCCTCTTGGCAGAACCTGCACATTTTCGTGTCCCGGAGCTTGAGGTTGTACATGTGTTTGTTCAGGCCACAATGCCCCGTGAGCCCAGTGTGCGTAGATTGTTCTTATTTAGCGGTAAGGCCTCACGGGCAGTCTTACGGCCGTAAGCCTTAATTAGCGCTTTGGAATGATTCAACCCTGGCGTGTTGTTCCAGTGGTTGACGGATTGTTCTAAACGTATTTTTTAGCATTAGGTTTGCGAGGCTTTTTGGTACGCCACAGCAAGGTTCAACGCCGTATAACGTTCCCTTTGCTCCCTTATTAGCAAGTTGTCAGCTTTTTAATTTCCCTCGATTCCTGCATGGCTGGGAACCCATCTTAGAATTACCCGTTCTTTTCGCCCAGGGAATTCAGTAGTAAAACGCAGTTTTGCAACAGCTTTGAATTAATGGTATTCGAGGCTAGTGCCTGAGTGCAAGAGCTGCCTTGCTATCTGAGTGGATATACGGCGGTTTGCGTAGTTCTACGGTGGTTGCCTAACTTTGGCATTGAGCAATCTAGTACCCTATTGTCAGTGCTAGTACCAATATTTCAAAAGTTCATATTATATGAAATACAACATATCAAAATCACAATCGTGATATTTGTTTTATAAAACAACTAGCTGACCCGTGTCCACTTCTTTGGGCGGTAAAACTATTCACTTGTGATGAAATTATGAGTGTGGTTTGGTTAGTACTGAGTGCTATGATTTATTTATTGACTGCCAAAAGAAGGGTTATATTTTTACTGCATATGTATGTATTTGCATGCCAATTTGACTATATTACCGTTATCTTCTTGTGAGTGTCTTATTTGTCAGTGTCTTATCTCTTTAACCATTTATGCAGTAAAAGTGAAATTATATGCAGTAAAAGGAAAAAGTCTTCTGTTTTAAACACTTGAGACGATAAATTTACTTATTTTGATATGAATTCATAATTGTTGATAATATGACCAATAAACATAACCTAACATTTTTTTAATATAAAAAACTACTTTTTGTGACTTAAATATAAAATTTAGACATTTGCTGTGCCTGACTTTTTTGTAGGCATTATCAAGCTCTACAACTTTTCTCTAGAAGTTAATCATATATCTCTCATCGTTAAAGCAGCGTTAGTTAGAAACATTTTCGTTCTACCGTTTTTTCTCCGAGTTACTTTGCAAATCTGACTACCACGAAAAAGTCTTTTTAATTTTCCAAATAATATATAGCCTATGGCTTTCTACTGGTAAAAGAATTTCGAAATCAAAATCGGTTCAGTAGATCCAGAGATTACTTCCTACAACGTCAAAAACTTTTCCTCCTTATAATATTAAGTATAGATATGGCAAAAGGCGGCCTTAACGCCACTGTGCGTGCACTTTAATGCATAACTAGTTAAAGTCGCTAAACTGTTCTTATTCTTCGGAAAATAGCGAGTTTCTACTACTGTGTTTATTGAATTAGCGTACTTTGCTTCGCGTGGAAGATTTTTAGTTCCGTCTGGAGTGTTTCGCAAAGACGAATAACAATATGCTCGTTCCCTTTTACAAGTTTTTTTCCGAATATTAATGTATAACGCGGATCCGGGTCAGATGTGACAATCCTAGCATGCTAGCGAAGTTTTGCCTCCTTGTTCTGGATAATTATAATCGAGTCTATTAGAGGAGCCGTCCTCGCAAACCAACCTCAGTGAAGTCTTCTTACGCTCACCTTACGGCATATAGATGCGCTATTTTCGACAGCGTCAGACCTGTACCTGGAAATATACATATATAGATAAACAGATAAGATAGGAAATATACAGATAAACTACAAATAGTTCACAAAAAACCCCTAATAAAAATATTATAAAAACAATATTTCACTTTCTGTAGTGGCAATCGTGATTTTTATTCTTTTCAATATATTTACTTGTTATCTTTATTTGATGGGCGTAGAAGTTCAGAAGGCATATTTTAATGAGCGTCTTCGTTTCGTTTGGTTTTGGCGTTACCGAGGAATCTCCGCCGAATGGCGGAGATATGTATTTTATAAGGGCAAGAAACGCACTTTGCATCGTTCGTTGATCTCGCGAGTCGCAGTCTGAGCGCTGTTCCTTGGTGCGCCGACACTGCTCTGGCATTCGGACTGCGCTGTGGTCGTTATCGACTCCTTTTAATTGTTGCCGCCCGGTTAATATACCGACCCCGTGCCAGGGCTGCCGCCAGTATAAGAAACCAAGCCCCGCATTGATTGTATGTATAGTCAAAAATATCGCAACAAATGAAATCAGAATCATATTAGGAAAACATGTTTAAGCAGGAGGTGAATCAGCGACATTCGACTATCTCTCGAGAGAGACAGAGTTAAGCAACACGAAAGAGATGGTGACATATTTTTAGTTCTAATTTAACGTTCTTAATTTAAAAAAAGCCTCAACGGACGACTATGATAAAATTCGATAAACAGCAAGAGGCACTCCTTGTTAAACATGATCTCCTAATAATACGAATGGGACATGGACGTAGCGCAAAGGTATTTTGGATTTTTGGCACGCCGAGCTATTTTTCTGTGAAAAATACGTTGAATTCGCCAAAATAAATGCATCTTGGAATTTCGCCACAGCAACTAAATAAAGATTATAGAAATAAAATGAGACGAGTTCCTCTATCGAAAATAAAAATATCATAATAAACTCACATGTATTCCTACAAATTCCTTAAACACGCATATTTCGTGGTTTTTATACGACTGCCCAACAAAAAAGGAGTGTAATGTGTTCAGGGTGCATCTATGTATGTTTTCCGTTTCTTTATTCCAATTTAACTTCTAAACCCTCGATTCAATTTAGAAGTATGTATATTTTTAGAACCGTTATGTCATCACGAGTACCACACGGTACGATAACTTTCAAAATATCAAGCAAATAGTTTTCTAAATGTCCAAATTTCCAAATGCCATTATTTAAAATCGATCCACCAGGGGAAGGGGCGCACTAGTCTTTCAATATTTCAATATTTAAATCTCTTAATATTGGACTGATGTACTTAAAATATGGTACATAGATGCCTTTGGTACACAGTGGACCGATTTTAACTGCAATTTTTCCACTCTTGCCTTGACCAAATGACGCCTGCATACCAAATTTCAGCTCAATCGGATTAAGCCTTTGACACACACAGACAGAAAGATTACGGACACACAGGCAGACTTCAATATGTAAATGGTCTTAATCAGTATTTTCAGTACTCAGTATTCAATGTATTCATTAGAATATACAATAAAAGCATGAATTATCAATTAAATCTAGTTGTCGCATATTAGAATTCGTCAGTTGCTAGTAATATATTGACTATAATATAGAACTAATCTAGCAGAAATATTCATTTGACAGTAGCGTTGACTAAATACGGCTTTACACGGCAGACAAATAAAAAAATGTAACTGATTAAATGTACGTAGGTATACATATATAATACATAAATATTATAAAATAATAATAGTCATCTTAGGCACTCAATAGAAAAAAAATATCTCACAATAGAAAGTATCAAAACGAAATTTAAAAAAAAAACGTTACGTAAAGTTATGTTAAACATTGCAAACAATAAATCGAAAATGAGGTAGCCGAAAGTTACATATTAATGTTTAACACATTTAAAATAATCGGCATGCTGAAAAATACACCCAGCTTATAGAAAGTATGTGTGGATTGATGCATTTATTTAATAATCGTCTCAGGGGGGCTCAAAATGGATATTTCCACCTTCATCTCGAATTAAAACTTTAGCGCGTTTACATACTTTCCTTCTGGTTTAGCCGGAATAGTAAAAATAAACAATTTAAACTAAACGAATATTTCTTTCTCCTTGTGGCAGCCCTATTTTTGGCCGATGCCGCATATCGTCTCGTATGTTAAAATATGATAAATCCGAGCGTCGCTCGCTTGTACGGCCCCAATATAAACTCGTAAGACTGTAATCTTCGATTCACCCTTATTGTCTTCTATATCGGGCCATTGTCTCGCATTCCCTCTACTCATATTCGCGGTATATTACTCATACTTTCGTATATGACACTCAGGGCTGCGTTTGGTACAAACTGAACAATATAAAGTCATCAAATGATCGAAAATTTCCTCGCGAAATCCGGAAACACAGAATTTGTCTAGATTTGTGTCAGTGCATAAATAACATATGACCAGCGCATAAATTTTGTCACTATCTTTATGCCATCTTTAAATTTGACATAAATCTATCGTGTTTAATATCAAATGATAGGTCATATTAAGTAAATTCCGGGAATATACATGTATCCATATAGATAAATACACAAAACCACAAATATTTCGTTAAAAAACCGTACTAAAAATATTTATAAATATAATAGTTCACTTTCTGTAACGTCAGTCGTGGTTTTTTCATTCTTTTTAATATATTCACTTGTTTATTGTTTTGTTTTTGCCAAAATCTATTTCTTGGTACTGGATCATTTACAAAAAAAAATACCGGAGAGCATCGTAAAGTCGTACGACCAAAAATGCGATTCTTTAGTTAATGACTTAAATGCACTCGGAGTAAAGAAATGGAAAACCAAATCCCGCGATAGGTGGAATTACGGATATATTATTGACGAAACCAAAACTTACGATTCATTGTAGAGCTAATGATGACGATGATAAGACACAACGACTTGATTAGGCATGCTAGCGTCATCGGTCACATTAGGAACTTGAAATTCGTGTATATTTTCACTAGCCTCGTTTCGTACTACGTCCAGCCAATCCGTTTAGTACTACTTTTCGCCGCTTCGCAGCGAGTTGCAAGTTCGCAGCGAGCAGGGAATAATTCATTGGGAATGGGCAGAGATTTGACAGCGGCGAGTCGGCCATATTTGAAAGATGGCGGCCGTACGCGCGTATTGTAATTACGACAAGGGTCGTTCTGCTGCGCATGCGGCTCGCCTGTCAATGCCTGCGCGCGCATAGATTAAAATCATCTCTGCGCCGATCGCTCGATCGGACAATGACATTCATCTATGGATCCATACGTAATCATTGTAAAATATATACCGAATGGATGACTATACATACCTACTATACAAATAAGACTTTGAAAAAAAGTATTCCTTTACTATATATTTTTATGTAATCCTTACTAATTCAGAGAGAGAAAAAAACATTTACAAAAATGCCTTGAGGCTCAAATTATTTTACAGAAAACAAGTAAATTTCAATATCTCAAAAGGAAGTTATTTCTTATTTGAAATCTTTATTTTTAACTATTTCATGAAATCGACCTACTTTATAAAAGAAGCTAAGGCTGTGAAAAAAAATCCAAAATGGTTTGTGCAACATCCCACCTCATTCAAATTTCATTCAAAGTATTAGGAGTTCATGTTTGATAAGAAGTGTCTCTACTGAATATCGCAGCCGCGCGAGGCTCTGCACCCGCCCCAAATTGAGGCTGTATTTCAAATTTAGAACGTTATCGAAAATATTATTATGTCATCATCTCTTTCTTGTTGCATAACTCTGTCTCTCTCGGGTGAGATAATGAGTCGAATGCCGCTGATCCGCGATCGATACTCCTGCTGCAACATATTTTCCTAATGTTATAAATTATAGTTGCCCTAAAGCTATGAGATTTCCAGCCAAATTTTCACAGTTTGATTTCGGCTCAATAAAGGCTAGTGTACCAAATTTCGAGTCCATAAGTCCAATATATCGAGATTGAAATATAATATAATGGCCTTAATGGTCTCAGGGGAGATAAAAATAAATATATCCGTCAAAACATTTGGTCCGTTCGCAGTACATTCCCTTTTTGTTGATTAAAGGGCAGGGTAAGTAAAAATAAAAATAAAGTTTCAATAAAATCATTGTCACGATGTTAGATGAAGAACTTTTCTTCTTCCCCACCTATAATAATACCGCATGTTATTTCCGTAAACCTCTATCCTAACCGCCTACCATTATTTATTCAAATTTGAAATCAATCAAGCAGTCGTCGTACGGTACTTGCGCGTCGGAGCACAAAGCAGGTGCCTTTTTTGAAGCTTTTTTCTACGCGCTAGCCATTAAGGCGATCTGTAAGCCGCTTTGGTGGCCGAATTGTTCCCCGCAATACAATCTATCACTATAATTACCGAATGCCTCACAATCGCTGTGTGATTAGCTCATTGTTGGATGTAATTATGGACGATTCTTTTCCCAATCGGATAATATGCATTCTCGCCAGATTAATTTTTAATAAGATGACTATGATGGATTCCAAATAGACAGCCTCATGGCGCCAAACTCTTTTTTATTTTTTAAATATATTTTATTAACAAGCTAGTTGATAGAAATTTCTACACTTGGTAGAGTTAAAATTAATCAAAATTACTTTTCGAATATGTATATAAGTACCTACATTATTGGACCTGCTGAAAATTACTCTACTATTTCTTATTTATCTCTTACTAGCTGACCCGGCGAACTTCGTACCGCCTAACAGTCAATGAATGTCCTGTCACAGATTAGCTGAACTTAATTTATGATTGTATGACAGTAATACAATGAATACAAAATAAATATTAAGTTCACTACTTTATTAAGATAATAACACAAAATGAAATACAAAGTACAAAAATTAAGTATATCAATCCGCGTGTCAGCAAGACATGATTGAATTAAACTATTTCCATATTGTGCAGCATGGGATGCACTCGGTTTAATTCTCTTTATTGAAGCACGTTGTGATATACGAAATTTTTTGTTTTTTTTTATCCGGCGCAAGAACAAATAAAACGGATGATTTGCCGACACGTGAACATGCCGCGTACAACTGACCATGAGAAAAACACAGATTTACATTTTGTATAGGAAAATGTATTTTCTTTTATTTTAATTTTTCGTCAATTTTCCCATTGTCGTTTTTAATAGTTATTCTGCTATTCGGGACGGAGACAAATACAATAAATCAAAAACCATGAAAATCGGTCAGCCGTTATCGAGTTATAAGTGTTCGAACAAACCCGACTTTGTTTTATATATAGATTTCTAAACAAAACAAAGGCTTAATAATTAAAATAGTCAATAATTCGAATGCGTAGCTACTAAAAGTTATTCATATTAATAACCAAAATATTTAGTAAAAAGCTCAATTGTTCCAAATAAGCTAATCATTAAAATAGTCAATAATTCGATATATAGTTGTTTAATTGATCGACAGAGACCTAGTTTTAATGATCAACAGATAATGAAATAGACTGAGTTAGAAAAGGATGTACTCATCGAATTGATAGAATATACTTGTTACTCGCTATCTTTTCTAGGTACTTTCTACAAGAGAAAGTATAAATAGATAGATAGTAAGAAATTCTTTATTGCACATTTTAAAACAAAACATACAACAGGAGGACTTGTTGCTTAAATTATAATCTCTTACATACAACCTACGTGGAAGTGAAAGAATTTAGGTGCCAATAAATATAATAAAAACAACTAAATAATAATTTTAAAAAATGAAATAATAAAAATGCAATTTTTATTATATAATTTAGATTTGGAGAATATCAGCAAGGAGTGGAGGATGAGAGGGATGTGATAAGATGTGGGATAGATAGGAATTTAGGAACATACAATGCTTTTTTAGAGACACTTGAAAGAAGAAATCGTTGGTGCAGTTCTGATATCGGATCGGAGCTGGTTCCATAGTCAAGCTTCATAAACTACGAAAAAATATATAAAAAATAACAACAATTATGATTAGGAATCGAAATAAGTACCTGAATCGAGCATTTGCAAAACCAAAGCCATGGAAAATGAAATAAAATATTCGACAAAGCAAAGACATCTGCATAAATATAATTTTAATATATTTTTTTTCTTCCATCCAGGTCTGCTGGCGTCTCTAGGACACCTGGAAGCCAATCGAAAGATCGTCCCTCAACAGAATGTCGATTATTCGAGATATGTCAAAAGGTACGCGTCCTCACTGGAGTGCGGTTCGTCGTACTGCAAAGACCTTGGATACAGGGAGCATTTTCACTGCATGGACTGCACAGCGAGGGTGTTCTGCAAGAAGGAGGAAATGATTAGGCATTTCAAAGTAAGCATGAAGTAAATTTATGGCGACAGTATTTTACTGCCAAGAGTACTGGTGGCTCGTGCAATTGGACCGTTAAGACCTGCTCGCTACAACACACGGTTCAGATCCTATACAGTCCTTGAAGAAGGTCTACCTTGGTAAGGACTCTGTTACCCATGCCACGGTAGGTGGATCAGTTTTCTCCGGAGGATGGCCCTCGGGCGCTGCTGGGCGGTTTGCGCATTTTGCGGCCTTACCAATCGACTGTGCACCTCGGCGAATAAACAGGGGGGGGGCGGGGGTTGGAAACGACGAATAACCAGTAGTTGGAAACGTAAACCTAACCCGGGTTGGAAACGTACTTTTTCAAAGTAACAGGGGTTGTTGTTGACCTTTGAAACGATTCGTTAGCCCCGTGCCGGATTAACCCATGTAGGGGCCCTTACGCCGTCGAAACCTCGGGGGCCCGCATTGCATTTTTCGGGGGCCCTTTGGGCTGTCAAACGTTCTGACGTCGATGGAGGTCCTAAGCTTGTGTAGCGTATACTTAAATCCTGCAAATGCGTTAGCCACTCGATCTTATGTGATATTGACGGTAAAGGGCACGAGGTCTAAATTGAATTACTGCTAAAATCAGGTAGAGGCCGCGCAAGCGACTTCGAATCTGTGACCAGACTGGAGGATGGAGTAATTCCAGACTGGAGGATGGAGGCCCGGTGGTTGGAACTTTCCAGTGCCTCGCGATAAGGCGCTGGACTCTTACTGGCCGTTGGTGTAGTTCGACTGTGGATTGTGTTTGTCCTCAGTCTTTACGTTCACTCAATGGGAGGGATAACGACTCCATGGGTTGGCGGGTTTGCCTGTAGCAATTGACACCCCTTAATGCCAACTCTAGGTAGAGTCTAAAATATTATAAATAGGATAGAAAACGAATTTACCGCGTGAAATTTGTAGGACCCGACGTTTCGGTGACGTTGCAGCCGCCGTTGTCTAGGGTAGACTGAAGAGCTGTCAGTCCGTTGTTTTGCGGGTAGGCCGCAAACCGCTGCCGCCACTGCGTAGGTTATAACGGTGGTGGGGGGCCGGGCTCGGAGCGCGGGAATTTTTAAAATCCGTCTTGCACACAACACTCACTGTATCCTGTTTTACGTCTTTGCGTTCGGCGTTCGGCGGCGGGAACATTTTAAGAAGAGGGTTCCACGTAGAAGAGAGTTTGTAGCCGTCATCTCTATTGAAGTTCGGAGTTCTTCTTATTTCAATGGCTTCCCGGATCATGCGAGGAAAGTAGAATTGTTCCTTGGATAGAACAATGGGATTTTGAAACTGCATCCAGTGATTACTTCCGCTATCCAATATATGTTCGCAGATCGCCGATTTTTCTCGCTGAACGTTTTTAACAGCTTTGATGTGTTCTGTCAGTCGCGTGGCTATGGGCCGTTTCGTTTGTCCAACGTAGGCTAGACCGCAGCTGCATTCGACTTTATACACACCCGGGGTTTGCAGTGGTATTACATCCTTTACAGGCCTCAAAAATCGAGCTATATTTTGGGTCGGTTTGAAGATCGTTTTTATATCGAATCTGTTTAGCATCTTACTTATTCGATCAGTCACGCCCTTGACGTATGGTAAGAATGCTCTTGATCTGCTCGGTTTTTGAGTTTCGTCCGTATTAGATCGTGTGCGTGTCTCGTGATATTTTCCGTATCCATTTTTCCTAAGGACATCATTGACATGTTCCATCTCCTTTGGAAAATGCTCAGTGTCGCATAGATCGCGTGCTCGATTCACGAGCGACGTTTGCACTGAACGTAGATGGTAGGAACGTCACCTAAACGTCATCGAAACGTCGGGTCCTACAAATTTCACGCGGTAAATTCGTTTTCTATCCTATTTATAATGTCAAACAACCGCGATAGTCTTCGAGAGTCTAAAATAGTCTAGTAGAAGAAGTAATTTTTCCAAAACTGCCGAGCAGGGATCGAGAGAGCCCCGCTAACTTGCCAGAGCCCTCGCAATTTTAGGAAGGCCACTGCTGGGTGATGGCATAACTAGGTCACTACAGTGTTATGTCGTAAAGTCTTTGCGACTCAGCTCGGAGTGGAAAGATTACAACGCCCCTTTTAATATCCTGAGATGGTGGGTTCGTCTGCAGCATCGACAATCTCGCGCCAAAAGCAGTGTCTGATTATCCAATAGGCCAAGTACAGTCCGCGCTCAAGCTCCGAGGAATCGGGGGCTGGGGAAGCGGGCGGATTACGCCGTCCTCAACCATCGCTCATACTTCGCACTCTCCCAGTACTAGTACTGGGAGAGTGCGTGGTATGAAGCGACGGTCGGGGCAGCGTAATCCACTCGCTTTCCCAGCCCTCGATTCCTCGGAGCTTGCGCGCGGACAGTAGGCACCGGCCTATGGGCCCCTTGCCTTTTAAGGGCCCCACGACGAGGGATCATTACAATAATAATGTTTAAAATAAAAGACAGAAAAAAATCATTAAATTGAGATGTTAAGGAGAAAATGTTTAAGAAACTTTTTGTTCCGACTAATAGTATAATTGCTATAAATTATAGACAGTTGGCCACTACCAGCCTATGCGATCGTATTTTGTTTATATGCGCGTCTTTACCACGCGACATAGCGTTGTCAGAAACTTCGCCGGTGCTATCGAGTTTTGTTTATATACGCGTCTATACTATACTATATCGTCACCAGAATGTTTGACAGACCAAAGGGGGCCCCGAGATTTCAACGGCCAAAAGGTCCTCTACAGAGTCTAATCCGGCATCGGCCAAGAGTACTCCAATGATACTGTAACGCTTAATCATTAGTGTGGACATTACCGTGTCTTCCGGGCGCTGGTGTTCCCACCCTTATTTTATTTTATTTTATTTATTTATTTCAAACATAATGATAAAACACATAAAAATGGTCATACCAAGGTGCGAAGAAACAACGGCCCACATTCACATGACCATGCTCAGCGTATACCTACCCAACTAGACCGAATATAGCCTGTATTTGGGGATACGACTTATTTTCTGACTCAGGTGGAGAAGCCTAACGTAGGTAGGTAGGTACTCATATAGATACATATGCACATACACACATATATATACATACATACACAAATATATAAATATAACGATCTAGATATATTATATTATTATTCTTTTGCATTATATTACAATATAGTACATTTTGTTTAATATCTTATATCATATTATATAGTATAATAGTAAAGTTATGCAGAAATATTATTTTTTTAAGATATGACTTGCAGAAGTTCGTTCTCTGTCCTTGAACGATCTATGTCGTCAAGATGCCATTTTTTAATATTTTTTTTTAATAAAATGGTATTTTCTATTTCTTTTATTTTGTCATCAAGACGGTTGAATATTTTCGATGCTATATAGTTGAATTGTCTTTGGGCAAATGTTGTCCGTACCCCTTGGTATAAACAAAGATTACAGGAAAACTAAAGTGAACTCTGTGACTTATTATGTTTTTGAGAAATTAGAACAAAGCTCATATTGGTTTTTTTTTCAGTGGCATAAAAAACGCGACGAATCGTTAGCACATGGTTTTATGCGCTACTCTCCATTGGATGACTGCTCCGAGAGGTACACAGACTGTCCGCATAACAGAAGCCAGACACACTATCACTGCATTCAAGATGGCTGCGATAAGGTATGTAGAGTTATGTATATTTAAAATAATATGTCATGATAGCTTTACTCTGTAGAAATATTGGCCAGTGAAAAACAATATTCTCAATGAAAATGGTGCTAAGACTTGGTACCTACTCTGTTTTATTTATTAATTGATTTTCTAAAACATAATTAACCTTAAATATACATCCAAGTTACCTGATATGACGTGCTTAGCATTGTCATTATACGTATTGTAATTAGCTCATCTAGATACAGGCCTTAGTTGACCTAGTTAGATGAGTTTTAGGCAGGTGCCAAACACGATGTGACGGTTTCTCTGAACTGTTTATGTTTGATTCTTGAACTTGTTTGGTATAATTAGTCGTAACCATTGTAATAAGTACTTATAAATAAAAAATAAAAAATGTTGATTATTATTTTACACTATATTATACTTAATCTAATGATTATCTAACTTTTGGGGCCGTCAACGTATTACGTATCACCGAGGGGGGGGGGGTGGAGCTGAGGCTTACGCTTGATTACGTGAGGGGGGGGGGGGAGCCCGTCTTTGTTACGTAATCATCTTTGGTTACTGCATCGCAATTTTTTGTGTTTAAACCTGCACGGAAATACCGCAGTGTTATACATTAAATGTGCATTTTTAAATGCATTCTTAAATATTGTTTTTCTTTTTAACACCGTCTTTAGAGCCACCGGGAAGTGAAGATTGGGATCTGTAAAATAAACCAAATAGTTTGAGATTTTTTAATAACTTTGAATTAATAAAGTAGATTTTTAAAATCATTCTAAAATCTTTTTTCCACTTACCGTCTTCAAACACTTGGTTCACGATTCTTCACATTTTCCGCAAATTCGGTTTGTCAACATGGGGGAGGGGGGGGGGGGGGGAACGAAAATTATTTTCTTGTTATTACTAGGTTCAAATGTTTAACAACTTGTATACTATATACTTACTACAAATTTACCTAATTACTTGATTGCTAATAAACGCCATTACTGTACTTTGCAGTTGTGCTAAATTCACTATCCAAATATCCAATTCTGGCTCAGCCAAACATGGTGCATTTAGGGTACGAAGCGTGCGTACCGTGAAACCATGTTGGATTATGTTAGTTCTAGCTCGCGGTAAAGCGAAAACTACGTTGTACTCTGGAAAATGGTAGTGAAAAGTTTGCTACCATTTCATATGATCATTTATCCAAGTATTATTTACTCAAAAGGTCTACATTTCTACGTCTGATGTTCAAATGCATGCTAACTACCACCGCAAGGATACTGCCATACTTCAGGAAGGTTTCCAGAGGTTTAGAGCCACGGAGACCTGTTCAGCACCACACTGCGCTTTTCAGGGTCAAAGAACTACACACTTCCACTGCAGGAGGGCTGGATGTACCTTCACCTTTAAGAACAAGGCTGATATGGGTAAGTGGGATACACTTTTCCTCACTCCATACTTCTGAGTGTTTCAGTTGTCGTTCGACTTGGAGCCAAGGTTTGATAACCTTGGTAGGTTTGATAAATGATGACGAAGATTGTCTTCGTTATCAGTCCTAAAAATCAGATTACTAGTCAAATGATGTTCAGTCTTCGCCTAAATTACACTACTGATTGAAACTCTATGACCTTCGAAACTCTATGACCTATTTTTTTAATTTTCCATTGTTTTCAGAGAAACATAAGACGTACCACATCAAAGACGAGCAACTGGCCAGAGACGGTTTCAAGAAGTACATGAAAAATGAACCATGCCCGTATCGAGACTGTCGGTGAGTGGGATATATATTTTGAATTTGATAATAGTTTTGAAAAGCAAGGACCGATCATCTGAAATAGGAGTCACTTAGCTCTTCGTTTATAAACCCCCATTTTAAACTTCAAAGAACAAATTAAACCCTCTGTTACGAAAAAGAAGAGCTCGATTGATGAACAGAGGGAGGTCAAGAGCACGAAAACCTTGAGCAGACAGTCATATGAGCCAAGAAGCTGACAAGCTTGCACTTCCTGAAATATGAGGGGTTTTATATCTTTGATAGTTGAATAATATAGAGTAGTTTAAGAGCATTATAGAAATTATATTCCAGATTGTGACAAGCTTCTGCTTCCGGAGATATAGAAATACAATATTATCGGGAAGCAGAAATGACCGCACATGTAGTTTTTCTATACAGAAAAAAATAAAAGTTTGAATATACCGGGAGAGAGAAGAGCTCCAGCAGAAGAAAATTGGGTAGTAATAGCACGAAGGGAAGAGGCACATGGCAGTATATGTGAAAAAGCTGACAAGCTTTCGCTTCCTTAGAGATGATATATTTTGTATTTTCAATAGTTGAATAATGTGGATAAGTTTAAGAGCATTATAGGAACGATTTTCTAGATGGTGACAAGCGTCTTCTTCCGGAGATATAGAAATACAATATTGTCCGGAAGCAGAAATAACCACACCTGTAGTTATTCTCTATACGAATATTAAAAGTTTGAATACACCGGGAAAAATAGGAGCTCCAGCAGAAGAAATGTAGGTATTAATAACACAAAGGGGTGATGAACACAGAAGTATATATGAAAAAGCTGACAAGCTGTTTTTTCCGATATGATATGATTTGTATTTTTGATAGTTTATTAATGTAGGTTAGTTTAAGGGCTAGTTATATCAATGCTTTTCTAAATGATGACAATGATCTGCTTCCCAAGATATGGAAATATATCAGAAAGGAGAGAAGTTCAAGTTTGGCATGAGTAGCAGGACTAGATGGAGTATATTAGAGAATGAGCGAGAAAGCTGACAATCTTTAAATTCCTGAGAAACGAAGGGTTTTATTTTTTAATAAATGGTTCTTATACAATGCTTTCTGTATTGTTCCCAGGTTCAGTAGAGCTTGCAACCATATTCATTGCATACGACCAAGGTGCAACTATGTTCTGCATTCATCGAGTCAGCTGTTCTCTCATAAACGCAAGCATGAGAGGAAAGAGCAGGAACTGGGATATGGGTAAGTTCGATTTTCTAAGATTGGATTTAGATTATATTAGATCTTGGCCAAAAGTTTCGATCAGAGACAGATTGTGCACAGGATAGAATTACCTGTTCCATGCAAATTGTGTTGTCTGGTCAGTAAATTCATGAATAGGTCAATGAAGTCATCATGTTGAAGTCATGTTCCTGTCCAAAGCTAAAATTATTTCGTTATAGAGACTGAGAATTGCTACTTTATGTATGTATGATCTAGTCCAGAGTTCCAAATAACTTCTAGCCTATATGTATTATGTATGTATGTTCTAGTCTAGAGTTTCAAATAACTTCTAGTTTCTACAGAATCCAGAAAAGGAATGAAAATGATAAAACTGATACAGATATGTTTCACGAAGTATGAAACTTCCAATGTCTTTAAGTATAGACCACTGGAAGGCAAGTCACTATTATAATGATAATAAACTGTTTATTTGCTCTTTTAAAAAAATAAACAAAGGTGAGCTCTTTCCTCATAACAATATCTAACAACCAACCTAATCACAGTGCAGTGGCACAATCAGAAGTTTGTCTACATAAAATACAAACTATTATAATTAAAGCTAAGAATGCTCGAGAAGAGGAAATTGGGAGATGAAGGATAGAGAAAGAAAAAAAAGTGGTTGCTTCTTAGAAAAGTAGTAATTTTTTAGGTGAATCTTGAATGATTGTAAAGAAGGCGAGTTTTGTATATTTGCTGGGAGATCGTTCCAGAGTCTTGCACCAGGAACACAGAAAGAGTAGGAATAGAAATCAGTATTGACAAGCGGCTTTGAGTAAATTGTCAGAGGCTGACAAAAGTACGACACTGTGGGAAATTAATAGTTCGAAATGGTCGTGAAGATATAACATTGTTGATTGGGAGAGTACACGCTAGAGGAGAGCAAGTATATGAATATTTCTCCTTTGATATAATATGCTTTGATAGAAGTAGTAGAAGATCAGCTTCTTGTGGTAGAAGGGAGCGTTGAAGTGGTATTGAAAGTATATTATCCTGTTGTGACCATAGTAGTAGACCGTAGCTACCATGAAAACGAAAGTTTTCCATAGATATGTAAAGGAAATAGAGGTATAAATAACTTTAAATGTGAGAAAATGAGTATTTACGTATTTTCGATCCCTGTTCTCCAGCCACTGAAAATTATTTCGATAGTCAAATGACATGATCAAAATTATAGAGGTTAACCCTTTATAGCTCAAGATCTTCAAACAAAAAATAATGTTGATAATGAGATAGGTTTAGGCAAATAAAAAACACGTATTTCTCAGAAATTCAAAAATATTTATTATTAATCATTTATTTGATATTTAAGGGAATGTGACATTACTGTAATATTGAGTTGAACGTATTAAAAAAACATTTATGTTGTATGGAAAAATTTAAAACAATTATTTTGTTTATTATAGCATAATGCTACACTGCATTTTTCGCAAAATGTTTGTGAAACGCCAGTGCACTTGGGAATCTTGCAACGTATCCTTTTTTTTAACCCAAATCGACCAAATACCGACCTGGACCTGCCTTACTGCCAATGGAGGAACATGTTGCGCAGGGCCCTTATGTTTTTTGGCTTCAATTTCGTCTTCTAACGACCTTCGACTCTTGATGTTAGGCTTCAGGCCAAGCTCGCATAAGGTCTCGCCTATCTCAAGTCTAAATTTTGCTGAAGACATTAGTTTGCCGTTGAGATATTTTGCCTTCTTTACTCTTCGGTATAATAACCAAGAATTTGCCCTAGTCAGTTCCAGTAAATGTTAGAACATCCTAACTTGCCATCTTATGCTTCGAAATTTTGAATGGATAAAATTATATTCTACCTACAGGTTTCCACGAAAACCACACAATTGCATACACTTTTCATATTTTTTTATCAGTCATTCAACACCTGCCTTAGTTCTAATTAATCACTTAAGTCGCTTAGTTACGCTATCTATGATTTTTACGCGATACTAAGTGGTAGGGTACATAGTGCTAGACGGATTCAAATGAACTAAATGAATTTAGTGCCTTATTTAGGGGGATTTTAGGGGGATTAGTAGTTTGTCACAGAAATGTCACATGAAGCTATAAAGGGTTAAATATGTAGCGCACGCATACATTTATATACATATTTACAATGATATGCTATTTATCCTTAAAAAAATCAGGTACCTATTAATTGATCGCCTGTTTAGCTTGCCATATTACGTTTATTCTTGTACTTGGTACTCTTCCGTTTATAAACTATTTAAATGGATACTTTAAGAGTTAACGACCTAAATTCCTTTTTTTTTATTGTTACAGACTTCCTTCAGGCATATTACCGAATGCTCTGCTTCAGCAATCTCCAATGGATGGGGTCAGGGTGAAGCCACCCTCCACTCCCCCGACCTACAGCGTGGACACGGATGAAAGCTCTATGTCCAGTTTAAGAAACATGGTATCAGGACAGCAGATGAACTCGGGAGCTCACGATTTCGGAGCCGAATCCATGCTGCAACATCACAACTTGGTGGGTTAAACTTTAACTAAGGGTGTATTGTTTTATAGTAAGAAGTTTCATAATGTTTTCTTTACTTACAGAGCCAAATAGTTCTAGACGAGGTGGCCAAGAGATTCATTGAGGGTTTTGAAGGAGGAAGTGATTCGAACGACAAGTGCAAGCGGTGTTCAGCACTTAATAAGCACTATCACTGCATAGCAGATGGGTGTAGCTTAGCGCACAGGTAAGCATGATCAGTCGGTTATTTGAGAGTCATAGGTATATTCTCCAGTACTATGAAATAATGTAGACAATGGGCCCGATTGCTTTTCTTTGTGAACTAAAACCAAAATTAGTCCAAGCGAACGAGACAGAGCAATACGTTAGAGCGGAATATGAAACGAACGATCGTCGATCGTCGAATTGGCGGGCAGTTTTAATGCGAAAAAGTGACAACCGGTCATCTCACATTCCGATCTAGCGTATTGCCCTGTCTCGTTCACACAGGACTTATTTACGATTTTAGTCCACGAAGAAACGGAAACGAGCCCATTATTCGTCTCGATTGATTCCATCCTCTACACAGTTAAATAGAAGCCATTTGCCACTTCTAAACAGATAGTTTTAGTTAAAGAATCATCACCTTTCTATTATAATCACTCAGTTTATTACAAGCTTTTATTTACCTTGCAATGTTTGCTAGTTTCTTTGTTTAGAACAAATCTTGCAAGCTAAATTAGAACCACTTCCTCTTAATCTATGAAGTTGAAATTTTACACGTTGGTTCAGTTCCGATGACAATGCATTTTTATTGTGAGCAAGACCTGATTCTACACCCCCCGACGAGGCTACTCTTCCACGGTCAACAGCACAGACACACAATTTTGTATACGCATTCAATTATGATAGCCTATCCTAACACACCGCGACAGGGCTGCGGCATCCAGGGCTGGCTTCCAGCGAGGTGACTCCTCAACGGTCAACAGCACAAAAACGACATTTTGTAAACGCATTCAATTATGATAGCCCTTTCTAAGTTTCACCGCGTTAGAGCTTCTGCACTCAGGGTTGGCTTCCAAAAGGGACTCCTCAACAGTCAACAACCAGAGTTGTCAACTACAACGGGCGAACCCGTCACCTCAGGAAGTTTTAACGATTAGTCGTTCTATCTCGCGTGAAGTGAGCGCAGAAGACTTTGACAAAACAGTCCAACGTCAAGCTCCGCCAAATGTCCGTAAGAGGCCAAAGCCTTAACCGCGAGATAACCGGGTGTGTTACCCAGCGGGCTTACACTCACACCCTTACTTCCAATTGCGACCAGATTACTCCGGTCTCTCGATTGGTTACGAGTTCGACGTCGCTTGCGCTGTCCTCTCCTACCGAAGCGGTGAAACGGTGTATACTGAATCTATCGCGGACCCTATGGCTGTTCACCCAGGATTGGGTAGCCGATGGTCGTTTCAAGAGCAGTCGCCGTAAGGTCCGCAACCACCGCCACTCTATAGGAAACAGTACTGCTTCTAGACTCCCCCGACTGTTAGTCAGAGTGCACAATCGATTGGCTTACGCCGCAGGGTTTGCAGACCGTCCAGGAGCGCCATCCGCCCTAAGGCCAGAGTCCTACCCAGGCTCGCACTTCATGCGTGGAGGCCGCCGGATGGGTGTTGACCCGATTGTATCCAACCCTGAACAGAAAGGGTCTTCGTGGCCGACTCGGCAAGTGCCCATTAGCTCTCTCAACAGTCAACAGCGCAAACACGAAATTCTGTATAGCATTCAATCATGACAGCCCGTTCTAAGTTCCACTATGACATGGATGCTGCACCCAGGGTTGGCTCGGGACAGAACATTTAAATGAAAGCTTGTTTTAAAAAAATGTGTTTTTACTATTTACTTATTTCTCTTTTTGCAGTTGTCACAATACTATGCTGAAACATGCCTTAGAGCATGAGCATCAAAATCAAGTAACAGACGCCTTTTTCATAACTCATTCCAAGATGAATCCTTGCAACAATTCGGCCTGTCAGCACATCAGAGATGTCACCCACTATCATTGTACTTGGGTAAGTAAAACTACTTATGCTGATGTTCTTTGTTGCAGTTCGTGTAGACTCCTTATCTGATAATACTGCGAATATCCTGGTGCAACGTCACCACATTATGGGAATCAAATATCCCAAAAGACCACGAGTACAAATTAAATAAATACCATGATCTTTCAAATGCCGTAACCCGGAACGGCTTCACTGTTCACCTTCACGCGGTGGAAGTTGGCGCTCGTGGCCTGCCAGCTAAATCTCTATTTCACCTCTTTAAAGATCTTGGCCTTTCCAGAAAAATAATCAACTCTTTCTTAGAAAAATTATCTAAAACTGCGATTTGCGCATCTCAAATTCTATGGCTTCGAAGGGGGAGTGAATGGGTGGTAAGGTGAACGCTCACATGTGGCAAGACAGCTGTCCTAAACCTACCACAGCCGGTTCGTAAGTCCGGAATCCACTGCTCACCCCCCAGAAGTGTAAAAAAAAATAGTATTACGATGGGCCCGACTCCGGTCGGTGAATTCCATGGCAGCTCCGTTTGTATTTATTATACCAGATAGTAGTGTCTCTTAGAACAAAATTGAAAACGATGCGAGCTACGTCACGAGTCCAAGGTCTTGCATATGGCCTTCACATATGTGCATATGGTCTTGTGTCACATATGTGCCTTGCATATGGTCTTGCATATGGCCACTACTCTAACTACTACTCCGCCAATGTAGATTATTTATTACTTGTTTTACATTATACACTAGCAGCGCATGTATATCATAAGCACTTGTTTTATTAAATAAAATTTAAACGGAGCTGCCATGGAATTCACCGACCCGGAGTCGGGCCCTCTCTGCTCAGTTCCCTGGCACCCTATCTACTACGAGAGTGTGTCTACTGTTCTCTCGGTATACTGTGACGTCACTGTACATAGACAGTAGCTTTTCTTTAAAAAAAAACAAAATCGAAGCGAGTGACGTCACGATTCCTATGGGCTCGCATATGGCCGCTACTCTGTCTATGCAGATATTCAAATATCCGAGAAATTTGCCATCCTCCACTTGCGTGTAGCACCAACCAAAGACGTATCCACCGATACGTATCCCTCTGCTCACTTCCCTGACACCCTATCCCCGCATCGCCCTGCCGCTCAAGAGTATAGATGTTGATGTGTCATTGAGAATATTAAAAAAAAATCTCTCTTGCTTACAGGAAAACTGTGGATGCGTCATCCTCTCATCTGAGGACCATCCCTTCAAGCGTCTGGAACACCACCGACAGCACGCCATCCTAGGACCCCTGTCCCCGAAGATATCTTCTCGGATGGCCATGGCTCCGAACCTGGCTTCCCAGCTCAGCCAACCGAGCATGGCCGTTCTACCGCCAAGTTTGGCCCAGTTGGCACAGATAGCTCCAACTCTTCATTCGCAGCTATCGATGACCTCATCGCCCATAGGGCATCCACCGAATTTGAGCTCTTCGACTTCCCTGGATGAGATGTTCAGCAGGAAGCGCGGAAGACCGCCCAAGAATAGGGTCGTCGAAGTATACACCGATAATGTAAGTATGTTTAGTTTCTGCGACAAAAAAAACAATTCCTCCTTCTATAACATGTTCTCCTGCTGTAGTGATTTTTCCGCGGGGAATCTCAGCAACTACTGCATCAATTTTGATGGCAATCATGGCATTAGTTAAAGAAGAAAGTTTAAAAACACAACTTCAAAATAATTACCGTCGAAAAGTCAATGTTTTACTGGTGATAGCCAAAGCTGCTACTGCTTTCCTAACTTCCACTAATCCATATATTTGCCCAGGAGCGTCTCAAGCCCTCTAACTCTGGTGTCAGTCATTCTGTGTCTCTTTACCAATGTTATTAATTACTCTGCAATTATATAATACCATTCAATATGAAACCTAGATTCCCTTGAGGAAAAAGCAGACCCAGATTGTACGTATATAAAATATAGTGTATGTTTATTTGTGTGTATGTACATATGTAGGTATTTATTGAATATAGGTAGGTACGTATTTATTATATTTATTTTAAATCTTCATTGACTAAATTTTTATATCAGAATTATAAAAATCTATATATATATATATATATATATATATATATATATATATATATATATATATATATATATATATATATATATATATATATATATATATATATATATATATATATATATATATATATATATTTATATATATATATATATATATATATATATATATATATATATATATATATATATATATATATATATATATATATATATTTTTATTTAATTGTAAGGTTAGTGAAGGTTGTACCTTTGCCGGACGTTTCGGAGCCCGTGGCTCCTTCTTCAGCGGCAAGAAGAATACACTGAAGAAGGAGCCGCTGAAGAAGGAGCCACGGGCTCCGAAACGTCCGGCAAAGGTACAACCTTCACTAACCTTACAATTAAATAAAAATGTTTTAAAAGTTTTCATTTAAAAATTATATATATATATATATATATATATATATATATATATATATATATATATATATATATATATATATATATATATATATATATATATATATATATATATATATATATATATATATATATATATATATATATATATATATATATATATATATATATATATATATATATATATATATATATATATATATGAATCCCCGTGCGTTAGTCCCGCAGGATCTCGGAAATGACTCGACCGATATGAATAATTTTTCTTTTATTTTAATTGCCTTGACTCAGGGGTGGTTTACAAAAAAAAATATTTCGGAAAATCTCAAAGAAACAACTGAAAATCGAAAAAATCGAAATTGGTCATTTTGGGAAATAGGCCACTTTCTAGATGGCTATCACGACGATTCTATAATTTGACAGCTGCGCCATTCATAAATAAATAAAATACAAACGGAGCTGCCATGGAATTCACCGACCAAAAATCGGGCCCATCAATTCATTCATTGATGTTATTCATCATGTTATTCATTGATTTTATTCATTCCGTACAATGCGTAAAATTTCAATAACTCAAAAAGTCAAAAAAAGTCAACAAGGGCAAAAAGTCGAAAAAGTCAAAAAGGTCGGAACAGTCGGAAAAGTCAAAAAAAGTTAAAAGTAAAACAAAAGTAAAAAAGACAAAAAAGTCAAAAAAGTTGAAAAAGTAAAAAAAACTCGAAAAAGTAAAAAAAAACATTTAATCACCAAACGAAACTCGTACATGATTCGGCAATATTATAGATTACAATGCCGCATGCCGATCTACAAGCCCGCGTAGACAAAAAGTTCCTTACTGGAATAAGCCAGAATGGCACTGGTCTGGGGTATGGCAGTACAACCACGAGCGACGTGGACTTGAAGAAGTCTCTTTTGCGGGGAGATTACGACAGCAAGAGTATGGCTCATGCTATTGGCCTTCAATGCCAGAATGATTGGACAACAATTGGGGACTTTTGCATTCCGCCTCCAATGCACTGGAAGGTAATGCTCTATGACTGGACGCCAGAGATGCTGAAATTTTATTTAAATGCCTTTCAGCATACACTTCCAGACCCCAGTAACCTCGCTCGTTGGAGCTTTTCCGAGGATAGTTCTTGTCCCCTCTGTAGCAATACCCCTTGCACAGCTAGACACATTCTAGCTGGCTGCAAGGTGGCCTTAGATCAAGGACGGTACACTTACCGCCATGACAAAGTTCTCGCTGTTATTCGCGAGGTAATTAGTCTCTCAGTGGCTCGTGCCAACAAGGGTTTGACAGTATCCTCCAAACCCCCAATACAGTTTGTGCGGGATGGCTCTAAAGGCAAAAAACATTTAACTACAAAACCTTTCTCAATAATCGAGAAAGCTACAGATTGGATTCTGGAGGTTGATTCGGTCTCTAAGCAGTATAAATTCCCTGAAAGTCTCGGATGCACAGCCCTCCGTCCAGATATAACTCTTTACTCTCTATCTCGGAAGGTGGCTCTTATTGTAGAATTAACTGTTCCATGGGAATCAAATATCCCAAAAGACCACGAGTACAAATTAAATAAATACCATGATCTTGCAAATGCCGTAACCCGGAACGGCTTCACTGTTCACCTTCACGCGGTGGAAGTTGGCGCTCGTGGCCTGCCAGCTAAATCTCTATTTCACCTCTTTAAAGATCTTGGCCTTTCCAGAAAAATAATCAACTCTTTCTTAGAAAAATTATCTAAAACTGCGATTTGCGCATCTCAAATTCTATGGCTTCGAAGGGGGAGTGAATGGGTGGTAAGGTGAACGCTCACATGTGGCAAGACAGCTGTCCTAAACCTACCACAGCCGGTTCGTAAGTCCGGAATCCACTGCTCACCCCCCAGAAGTGTAAAAAAAAAAATAGTATTATGATGGGCCCGACTCCGGTCGGTGAATTCCATGGCAGCTCCGTTTGTATTTATTTATTATTATTGGATTTGGAAGGTTAATTAGGATTAATAAACGCTTATGAAGAGTTACAATCAAATCAATTTTAGGCGGTACGGAGTTCAGCGGGTCATCTAGCTCTATGACTGGACGCCAGAGATGCTGAAATTTTATTTGAATGCCTTTCAGCATACACTTCCAGACCCCAGTAACCTCGCTCGTTGGAGCTTTGCCGAGGATAGTTCTTGTCCCCTCTGTAGCAATACCCCTTGCACAGCTAGACACATTCTAGCTGGCTGCAAGGTGGCCTTAGATCAAGGACGGTACACTTACCGCCATGACAAAGTTCTCGCTGTTATTCGCGAGGTAATTAGTCTCTCAGTGGCTCGTGCCAACAAGGGTTTGACAGTATCCTCCAAACCCCCAATACAGTTTGTGCGGGATGGCTCTAAAGGCAAAAAACATTTAACTACAAAACCTTTCTCAATAATCGAGAAAGCTACAGATTGGATTCTGGAGGTTGATTCGGTTTCTAAGCAGTATAAATTCCCTGAAAGTCTCGGATGCACAGCCCTCCGTCCAGATATAACTCTTTACTCTCTATCTCGGAAGGTGGCTCTTATCGTAGAATTAACTGTTCCATGGGAATCAAATATCCCAAAAGACTACGAGTACAAATTAAATAAATACCATGATCTCGCAAATGCCGTAACCCGGAACGGCTTCACTGTTCACCTTCACGCGGTGGAAGTTGGCGCTCGTGGCCTGCCAGCTAAATCTCTATTTCACCTCTTTAAAGATCTTGGCCTTTCCAGAAAAATAATCAACTCTTTCTTAGAAAAATTATCTAAAACTGCGATTTGCGCATCTCAAATTCTATGGCTTCGAAGGGGGAGTGAATGGGTGGCAAGGTGAACGCTCACATGTGGCAAGACAGCTGTCCTAAACCTACCACAGCCGGTTCGTAAGTCCGGAATCCACTGCTCACCCCCCAGAAGTGTAAAAAAATAGTATTATGATGGGCCCGACTCCGGTCGGTGAATTCCATGGCAGCTCCGTTTGTATTTATTATAATAATGGCTATGTAGGTAATTATCCTTTTATTATATACTATTTTCCAAACTAACATTAACTTATCTCTTTTTTTCTTCAAATTTCAAAATTATATTGTCAATCATCGTAACAAAAATAGGTGTACTACCTAATAAATTATAATACAGGTATTACTCAACAAATATATACTTTTTTGCATCGTAAACAATGTTTTAATATATTTTCGTTTCTACACCTCAATTGAATGCATAATTGTAAACCTTCATCGGGGGTTTTTCCTAAATAAATATAGTTTTTGTTCTACCAGTGGTTTTAGGGTTTTTTTAATTACAGGCAACACCGCAAGCCATCTTCACTTCATTCAAGCTGCCGAAGAACAGCTTATCACCAGTTCCTCAGCAAACTGTTATGAATACGTCAGAAGAATTTTCTGTGAGTTCCTACTGGATATTTTGGAATACTATGCATTTTTTCTATATTATATCAGAAATAATGATTAGAAATATATTTCTATTTTAGAAAATCAAATTTCCGAACTTTGACGTCTACACGGTTCAGGATTCATGCATGAGCACCATACTGCCATGCCCGTTCAGATCTGTGAGACTACACTTTCACTGCGCTCACTGCAACTACACCGTGGACAACCATACCTCCTTGGAGACCCATTGCAGGTTTGTATTATATAGGATGCGAGTTGGCAACACTGCAGTGCCGGAAGTAGTTCGGAACCGATGTGTGCCATTTAGTAATCATGGAGCATTGAAGCCGCGCGTATGTGCCATCGCTGTGAGAGCGTTTTCCAAGCAGGGTGATAGTGTGACTGATAGAGTGTGTTTCGAGTGTGACTAGTGTGGCTGATAGAGGGTAGTGTTAGTCAGTTCCAGTTACTGATGAGGATGTGAGTAGGTATTTCGACAGCAATATTCAACGTGTCCCATCTGCTAGGGTGCGTAATTTTGAAGAAACGGTTCAGCGTTTGAAAACAAAGCCTCCGGCGTTTGAACGGTACGTACCCCCAGAGAACTTTGCAGCTGTTTATTTATTAGTTTAATTATTTATTAGTTTCAAATATTATTCAAGAGCATTACAGACGAATCCAATTCGCCCTTGAATATTAAAGCTAAAGTGTAAGTCTAAAAATAAATGACTTACATAACTAAATTAATGCTAACATTGAACAAGAAAAAAACATAAAAATATAAAACTAAATAAAAGACAGATTAGAGTTGCCATTTTAGCTGCCAAAGGGATATACAAAAGATGTCTATTTCTGTGGGTAAGGAATTAAGAAGAGCTATAACCCTTCCCACTGGCCTGGCTATAAAAATATTTGTACGATGGTACGGCACAACAATAGATGCGATCTCCTCGCTGTGTAATTTACCGGTACGTACAATTCAAACTTACATAGTATCTCTGTCAAATAAATAGTTCCTTGAATTAATTTATATTCAAATATAACTAGGGAAATATATCGACGCGTTTCAAGACTGTTGTATCCTACCATTCCTAGCACAAAATCGGACGGCAATAAGTATGGATAAATATTGTATTTTCTGTTCGAGTATTCATCGAGAGCAGACTTTGCCGCCCCATTCGGTCACATGCATCTCCGTTAGAGATTGTGCGACGAAGTGTGCAAAGAATACTGCATGAATTAAACCTAATGAAAACATAATGAACGAATTAATTAAAAGATAAATGGCATACTGTATACATGCACTTTTGTCAATAAAAGATGTTCTCCTGTGTTTATTCGTGCAAATTAGGTTACTTCAAAATTTCCCATATCCTATATATTCCTGTATATTCACACAACTTTCTATATCCACACATCCATAAAGCAAGAGCCCTAAGTCCTACCTTCTGAATGTCGTTATTAAAGGGGCAATTTCTGGGGCACAATGGGGTGTCTGCTATCGTTGCTAAAATCTTCGTTTACACATAAACGGCCCTTCTTACGAGAAGGGCTAAAGGGCAATAGCTTATTATACGATCCTTACAATGAATGACTCGATTTGTTCGTTCGAAAAAAGCATCAAGGAATAATATCCCCTTTGTTTATTACAGGGAAGTCCACTCAATCATCCAACTGCTGGAAGGATTTGAGTACTACCAGAACTCGGAGCAGTGCAACGGAAAGACCTGTTTCAAGATGCTGCTGAAGTCTCACTTTCACTGCACTCAGAGTCCAAATTGCGCTTCGGTACTGGCGCAGTATTCTGCTTTAGCTACTCATAAACATGGAAAAATTACGCCAATTAAGGTAATTATTTTTTGAATGATATCCCCTTGGTTGTTTTCCGCCACAGCGTTTCATGGTTCGGTTAGGGGTGACTCGCTGCTTCAAGAATGCGAGTACACTTGGGAGACATTATGATACTTACTGCCTGGGGTACACTTGGGAACCCTTTATAAGTAAAATTTCGAGGTTAAAAAAAAAGTTGTGAGTTTCATTTCCATGGCTTACTTTCTAACGGTTAAAGTAAGAGGAAAGATAGCATACAGCAAAAATACTGTTCGGTTTGGAATCCACATATTTAATACAAAATTGGTTAGAATTTTTCAAATATATTGTCTCATTATATGCTTATTATATGTCCAATAACTAATTATTATACTCCAAAGAGTCACATTTCATAGATAAACTATAGAAAATCACACTCAAAATATGGTAATACTCCCATACTAATTCCAAAAACAAATTTCTTTGCTCGTGCCGAATTACGAAACAACTTGTAATGAGCAAAACACGGCTAATTCTGTGATTACTTACGATATAAATGAAACAATAACTATTTTATCAGCGAATTAAAGTTTTGTTTAATCCTTTGCAGGTACCCGACATGGAACTCTCAGACCTATCAAGTCATCCCAAATTTGATCAAGTCAAGGATTACTCCATCAAGAGAGAACCGACTGAAGGCATTGGCTCCATCAAAGCAGAGGCCGTCGTCAACATTGAGGGTTTCCCACACGGAGTCATGACTATCAAGAGCGAAAACTCCGACAGTGATGCACAAGGATCCAATGTTTCCGGTGAGTTTAATCAAAGATATTACTGTAACAAAATCCAAGTCACGTTTTCGCTTTCAACTTCCGTATAGTTTTAATTTAATTTAATTTAATTTTAAGCATTTCACCAAAATATTACAAATTACAATATAGAAACATCAAAAAAACATTATTTAACTAAACCACTTTCTATATACACATTAAGAAATTAAACTCAATTATTAAATTATGCCCTCTGTACGATGTTGCCCAACTAAGCAAAGCTTGGGCTTGGGCTGACATTCCATAAACATAGTCGTTGAATACGTTAAAAAAAATACATTTGAATACGTAAAAAAAAAAAGAAAATGAAAAATCTAAATGGCCACGTGCAATTTGTTTTTAATTCACTGCCAAAAGTTAAATAAAAAGTAAGTACAGACATCAGAGCCGTTTTTTTATATTTAGTCTTCGGTAATTATGTTACTGTTTCTTTCGTGCTGCATTCGGTCTTTAGCGCCAGGGTCGAAAAAGGTCTGGCTCGTCCAATCGCCTCTTGTCACGACATATTCTCCTGATATTATGAAATATTTTTGATGAGTTCAGTGGAGTTCATGCAAAATTGAACAAAAGGCCCCTGCCGTTGCTTACTTGTATGAAGTATGGCATATAGGATGTAACTAGGTACTGTATACCTAACTACATTGCATATTAATATTGTAGCTTATTACCTAAAGTTATAAGCAACCGTCTTTTGAAGAAACATGGCAGTATCACCAAAACGAAAAAAAAATATATAGGTATTATGGACGCCACCGCCTCTTTTTTAGCAAAGACGGAAACTAATTTAAAAATAAAATGATACCAAAAAAAAAAATAAAGACCAGATACCCTAAAAAAACAATCTCAGAGAGTGGGCTACGTTGATTTTCATTGGATTTGGCCCACTGAAAATCCTTTTCCCCAGAACACCCAAAAAAAAAGCACGCATAAGTATATGAAAAACGTTTGTATTAAATGTCATCACAATGGGTCGCTCTGCGAAAACAACCGTTTTTCCTCCGTGTCGTGCTTGCCGACAACACACGTGCTCCACCAAAGAATGTTATAATATTTCCTTCAAATGGAGGCAAACAATCCAGTGAAATTAAAGTGTGAGGATAACCACTCACATTACGTTACATTTTCGTCGTGTCCAATTGACGTCTAAAGACCGCTCTTGGACGTGTCAAAATAATTGGGTTAGGTAGTAAGTTTCGTTACTACTCTTCACTGAACATACATAGGTAGTCAAGACTTAACTACTACATTGTCAAACTATAAATATAAATAATCAAAATAGAAGCCTAATATTTAAAGTAGTTAGTAATTCGAAAAGATACGTAGTAAAATTATTCATCGTATTATTATACTCGCCCGCATGGGCACAAAATTTACATCCTATGACCCCAAATTGGTCTATAAGGGCTCTAATATCTCCCTTATAGACCCAAACAATCATTTCAAATTCCTCGGCAGAAAAATCACCCATCAGGGAAAAGACGTCTCGGGCGATCATGTTATAGAGCATTTCAAAAGTTGCCTGGCGAAAATAGATGCCTTGCTAATTTCTGGCCCTCGTAAGGCCTGGATCTATGACAATTATCTAACGTCACATTTGTCATGGCCCTTTCTTATTTACGATTTTACCAAAACCCAACTGTCCCGTCTAGATGCGCTGGTGACAGCTAGTTTAAAATCCTGGCTGTCCTTAGCCAAACCAGCTGACCCCTCGACTCTCTTCAGGTCCAAACAAAATTTTGGGCTAGCGCTTAAACTGCCCTCTCTGCTCTACGCCAACTCCAGAATAACCAAAAATTCGATTCTGTGCAATTCCAAAGATCCGGCAATATCGAAGCACGTAATAAGTGGCCGTAGTGATTCAAATGATCTACAAGCCCGCGTAGACTTCCACAAAAAGTTCCTTACTGGAATCAGCCAGAATGGCACTGGTCTGGGGTATGGCAGTACAACCACGAGCGACGTGGACTTGAAGAAGTCTCTTTTGCGGGGAGATTACGACAGCAAGAGCATGGCTCATGCTATTGGCCTTCAATGCCAGAATGATTGGACAACAATTGGGGACTTTTGCATTCCGCCTCCAATGCACTGGAAGGTAATGCTCTATGACTGGACGCCAGAGATGCTGAAATTTTATTTGAATGCCTTTCAGCATACACTTCCAGACCCCAGTAACCTCGCTCGTTGGAGCTTTGCCGAGGATAGTTCTTGTCCCCTCTGTAGCAATACCCCTTGCACAGCTAGACACATTCTAGCTGGCTGCAAGGTGGCCTTAGATCAAGGACGGTACACTTACCGCCATGACAAAGTTCTCGCTGTTATTCGCGAGGTAATTAGTCTCTCAGTGGCTCGTGCCAACAAGGGTTTGACAGTATCCTCCAAACCCCCAATACAGTTTGTGCGGGATGGCTCTAAAGGCAAAAAACATTTAACTACAAAACCTTTCTCAATAATCGAGAAAGCTGCAGATTGGATTCTGGAGGTTGATTCGGTCTCTAAGCAGTATAAATTCCCTGAAAGTCTCGGATGCACAGCCCTCCGTCCAGATATAACTCTTTACTCTCTATCTCGGAAGGTGGCTCTTATTGTAGAATTAACTGTTCCATGGGAATCAAATATCCCAAAAGACCACGAGTACAAATTAAATAAATACCATGATCTTGCAAATGCCGTAACCCGGAACGGCTTCACTGTTCACCTTCACGCGGTGGAAGTTGGCGCTCGTGGCCTGCCAGCTAAATCTCTATTTCACCTCTTTAAAGATCTTGGCCTTTCCAGAAAAATAATCAACTCTTTCTTAGAAAAATTATCTAAAACTGCGATTTGCGCATCTCAAATTCTATGGCTTCGAAGGGGGAGTGAATGGGTGGCAAGGTGAACGCTCACATGTGGCAAGACAGCTGTCCTAAACCTACCACAGCCGGTTCGTAAGTCCGGAATCCACTGCTCACCCCCCAGAAGTGTAAAAAAATAGTATTATGATGGGCCCGACTCCGGTCGGTGAATTCCATGGCAGCTCCGTTTGTATTTATTATTCAACTTGTCAGTAAAATGTCAAATAATCAGACAATAAGGCTCTACTTTTTAAGTAATTTAAATGGGCACAATATTTGAAAAATCATGGCCCTCAAATTCGGCCAGATTATAGAAAGGGTGGCCTATCAGCATCTCCTTGATGTTTTTTTTTAATTTTATGTCCTCCAGCTGTTTAAATTTGTGTAGGGAGTAGATTATAGAATTACGTGATAATTCACGTCACAATTAGCAGCAATTCATAAAAAAACAGTGATGCCCCAGGCTGTATGCAAGGAAAAAAATTCAAATTGGATTCCAAATTGAGGATGTAAAGGATATCGAATATAGTTTAGTTTTAAAAGTGGAATCAATGTTACAATATATTATGATACGGTGGTGGTCATTACAAAAATGCGAAACACCTATATTAACTCGTAACTATTATTTCGGCATAAAGCAATGTCGGCCGTTGTTCCAGTCGTGAAAGCCACGGGCACCTTCTACCCGTCGTCGCACGTCTCCAAGAGCAACCCGGCCACTCCGTCGCCCGGCAAGGCCCTGGACGCGGCCCACAAGCCGGTGCCCAACCTCCTGCCCACGCTACCGCCCAGCTGCTGCGACCCTCACTGCTCGCTGAACAAGAAGCCGGGCAGCATTCCAACGCACTACCATTGCTCGTTCTGCGGGCAGGCCTTCGTGGACACCAAACTGCTGTACGGACATATGGTTAAGAAACATGGCCAGTTCATGGATGGGAACACATCAGGGCTCGCTGCAACGAAGGTATCTATTCATTCATTCATTTTAGTAATCTGTTCCGTCGTTGTCTATATATGGTATAGATTGCTCATATATAGAGTTGTCAAATACAATGGGCCAACCCGTCACCTCAGGAAGTTTTAACGATTAGTCGTTCTCTCTCCCGTGAGGTAAACGCAGAAGACTTGGACAAAACAATACACCGCCAAGCTCCGCCACATGCCCGCAAGAGGCCAACGCCTTAACCGCGAGATAGCCAGGAGTGTTACCCAGCGGGCTTACACTCACACCCTTATTCCAATTGAGACCAGATTACTCCAGTCTCTCGATTGGTTACGAGCCCGAGGTCACTTGCGCGGTCCTCTCCCTTACGAAGCGGTGAAACGGTGTATACCGAATCTATCGCGGACCACAGCATCCTTTGCCCGACTGTTCACCCAGGATCGGGTAGCTGATGGTCGTTTCAAGAGCAGTCGCCGTAAAAGTACGTTTGGCAAGCCCATAGTACGATTTAGCAATCCTTCTGTGCCGGCGAAATGCAGGTAGCGCTAATGCATTGATGGGCAAACTAATAGAAATTCATTTGGCCATCTATAATAACATTTACACCGAATTATTAGTTTATTTTGATTTCATTCTAAAGCAATTCCTGAACTTAAATTCCTTGGCCTGAACAAACACATTTTCAAGCTCAAGCTCCGAGACACAAATATGTGCAGGTTCTGCCAAGGGCAGAGGAAACTCCCCAGCACCTCATGTGCGAGTATGGCCCGCTGATGCGTAAAAGACCAACCTGAAGAGGTAAAACAATCTGGCGCCAAAGGCCTGCTGCGGTTCTTAGTTATGGGGGCGAGCAGCCAACAGGCAGATAGGCCTTTGTTTAGATATCTCTGCATCATGACGCTGCCGTCCATTTATATAATGGAAGTAGCGCTGTTCGTTCGCAGAAATCTAGCCGATTTTGAAGTGAATGGTGTGCATCATCACTATCCAACAAGATCCCGTAGCATGCTACGTTCGGTAAGTCATGCATTATCCAAGTCGGAGAGGCTAGCCTATATCGCCGGCCCAGCGGTTTACAACAAACTCAGGGAGCACATTAGGCAGGCGCAATCTCCTGACGTGCTTAAGAGACGCCTTAAGAGGTACCTTACAGATAAGGCGTTTTACTCACTGGAGGAATATTACTCGAGTGAAGTCTAAAATGCTTTGGTGGCTAAAGTATTTAATGATCTCTGCATTATGTCTTGTATTTCTTCTTTTTACATTATTCTTGTGTTTTTTCTTCGTTTTGTTTTGTTTATTTTATCGTTTCTTTACCATAAAAAAATGTTTGTTTGCTAATATGTATGAATGTTCTGAATCTGTATCTGACTTGTATACCAGTATACTAATAAAATGAATATGAATATATGACACGAGGCTTAGCGCAGATCTATAGGAGGTGGTGAACACAATAGATCAGCAATGGTCGCAGTGTTACAAGGCTCATAAAGACCTTAGAAAAACCCCACTAAAAAAAAAAGCAATTCATAAATATTACAATATAAAACATCAAATAAATATCATACCACTGAACCACCTAACCGAGCCGAGTTGGCTAGCTGGATGGCGGGGGGTTGCAGGTGGGGAGTTGAGGGATTTTGTGCGGGGGGGAGAGGCATTGTCAGCTTGCCGGGAAAGTCTTGGGGTGACACAACTAATTTTTTAAATAAAATTAATTGATTTTTTTTTTTCAGGAGACGTTAGAACGTGAATATCCGGAGATTTCTATTTTACCTTCAACCGCATCTTCATCCGCCAGCAGTCCGGTCCATCTCAGACAGCATCAGAACCAGGCTGATCAGGTCCAAGCTGTTCACAATATGCTGCTACAGCAGTACCTCAGTGCCAGCTCTATGCAGCAGGTTCAGAAGGTTAGTCTCTCATTGTAAAATCATTTCTAAATCAATCCTCTATTCCGAGCTTCAAGAGGGCAAGCGCCAGCCAGACGTTTAAGTGTTCTAAACCGCTTGGTCACCTAATCCCGACTGATCTTGGCGGGCGAAGGGCGTCACGGATCCGCGATCAATTCCAACTGAATTACCGCTGATATCAAGTAGAGGCCGAGCACGCAAGCCACCTCGAATCCGTGACCAGACCGGAGGGATGGATAAATCCGGCGAAATCTGGTAGTGAGGACGCGAGGCTGCCCGCTTGATTCACTTCTTAGTGCCTCGTGGCAAGGCGTTGGACTTTCACGGGCTTCTTGGCGTAGTTAGACGGTGGACTGTGTTGTCCCTAAGCCCCTGTGTTCACCCTACGGTTGAAAGAATGATCTAATATTGTTATACCTCCCTGGGATGGCGGGTTCACTAGTAGTAGTTGACAACTCTTAAGTGCCCATGATATTGATCTAAGCATTACAACGTAATGACTTTACGTACGGGATCCTGTGGGACACCAGACTCTTATATCATAAAAACTGGATTTACACCCACATATAACGGCCTGCCTAAGTTCAGTGCGTAGCAGATCTTTTCTAGCCCATATATCAACGGTTCCCAAACTAGGTTCCGCCGAATTTAATAATAATAATAATAATAATAAACTCTTTATTTGCACTTAAAAAAGTATACAAAAAAGGCGAGCTTATTGCCACATGGCAATGTCTTACAGCTAACCTAAACATAGTGGTACATGCGCGCATAGTGAAAATAAAGATTATGACATAACATACAGACAAGTGGAAGAATTTAAGACTAATAGTGCCCGAGGAGAGGAAATTGGGAGAGGAACAGGAGAGAAAGGGAAGAACTGGTTACTTCTTAGAAAGGTAGTAATCCTTAAGGTGAGTCTTGAACGATGGTAAAGAAGGTGAGTTTCGTATATTTGCTGGGAGATCGTTCCAGAGTCTTGCACCATGGACACAGAAAGAATAGGAATAGAAATCACTATTATGACTCGGAATTTTTAATAAACTGTCAGAGGCTGACCGAAGTACGAGACCGTGGGAACTTAGTGGTTCAAAAAGCTCCTGGAGATAGGATGGTGTTAATTGGGTGAGTACACGATATAGGAGAGCCAGTATATGAACATTTCTTCTTTGGCGTATTGGCAACCACTTTAACTGTGCCCTATAGTCGGACACGTGATCATACTTACGTAGACCGAAGATGAATCGTATGCATACATTTTGCAAACGTTCAAGTTTGTTGAGCAGTTCCTCTGATAAATCGAGATAAGCCACTTAGGGGTTTCTCGAGACCTCCATTAGTGAGAATCAACTGCTCACAGTTCACAACGAAACAGCCCAAGAAATATTCTTAAAGATGAGCCAAAAAAACTCAATATCAATCTTTTGGAATCTTAAACCCTTTAGAAATCCAGCGTTCTTAAAAAAATGGCTAATGTGGTTATAACTATCAGAGAGAGAAAATGTAAATAAGAGTCAGAAGACAATGTGAAACAAGATGATGGCTTCGTTCTGCGTTCGTGTGCACCCATCCTTACGCATTCGTCGCTTCTTTGTTTGAGTCTTTGTTTAACTACCGCTTGTGGGTGGTACGGATAAATTTATGAATGTTCAAATGATATGTATATCTGATTTCCATCACTATGTTCCATGTTATTTTATTTTATATTTGTCATTACTTCTCAGGGTCTCTCATTGCAAGATCAGCTGAAGTACCAGCAGCAGCTTAACGTGAGTCTGGCCAGTGGAATACCGGGTCTTACCGCCTCCCAGCTGGCGCAGATGGCTTTCATGAGTCAAAGGCAAGTTGCTATATTTTTCTTTATTTTTATTACTCCTTTCACATTTATATTACCGGTAACATTCCATATCCTTGAAGGCCATTGTAATGGCGTAGTACTTCAATGGTAACTGAGATAACAAGCAGTGGCATGCATCGAGTTTGGAGTTAGGCATCTACATAGGAACTGTTCAACAAACTTGAACATTTGCAAAATGTATGCAAACGATTCATCTTCGGTCTACATAGGTATGATCACGTTTTCGAATATAGGGCATAGTTAAAGTCGTTGCCAGTACGCTAAAGGAGAAATGTTCATATATGGCTTTAAAGGCAAAAAATGTTTCACAACAAAACCTTTCTCAATAATCGAGAAAGCTTCAGATTGGATTATGGAGGTCGATTCGGCCTCTAGGCAGTATAAATTTCCTGAAAGTCTCGGATGCCCAGCCCTGCGTCCAGATATAACTCTTTACTCTCTATCTCGGAAAATGGCCCTTATCGTAGAATTAACTGTTCCATGGGAATCAAATATCCCAAAAGACCACGAGTACAAATTAAATAAATACCATGATCTCGCAAATGCTGTCACCCGGAACGGCTTCACTGTTCACCTTCACGCGGTGGAAGTTGGCACTCGTGGCCTGCCAGCTAAATCTCTGTTTCACCTTTTTAAAGATCTTGGTCTCTCCAGGAAAATAATCAACTCCTTCTTCAAAAAATTATCTAAAACCGCAATTTCCGCATCTCAAATTCTATGGCTTCGAAGTGAGAGTGAATGGGTGGTAAGGTGAACGCTCACATGTGGCAAGACAGCTGTCCTAAACCTACCACAGCTGGTCGTTAGTCCGGAACCCACTGCTCACCCCCAAGAAGTGTGTAACACTATATGATGGGCCCGACTTCGGTCGGTGAATTCCATGGCAGCTCCGTTTGTATTTTATTTATACTTGCTCCCCTGTATTTACTCTCCCAATCAACACCATCCTATCGCCAGGAGCTTTAAGAACCATTAAGTTCCCGCGGTCTTGTGCTTCGATCAGCCTCTGACTTACTTAACATTCCTTGTCATAATACTAATTTCCTCCTACTCTTTCTGTGTGCATGGTGCAAAACTCTGGAACGATCTCCGAGCAAATAAACGAAACTCGCCTTCGTTAGAATCATTCAAAAATCCCCTCAAGTAGTACTACTTCTCTAAGAAGTATCCAGCTCTTCCCTTTCACTCTTCTTCCTCTACCAATTTCCTATCCTCGTTCATTCTTAGTTTTATGTGTGTTTTATGTAGACAAACTTATTGATCTTTAATTCCACAACTCGCGCATGTTCCACTCCACTATGATTATACTATAGGGATCTAATGGGCCCGGTACAGTTGGGTCATTATGACTCATGTGTTAGGATCGGCCCAACTCATAGATCAGCACCCATCCGGTAGACACCGTAGAAGTGCGAACCCCGGTATTACTCTGTGCCTGCAGGCCAGTTCCTCTGTAAATCGTCTTTCAGATGTGTTCCTCCTGGATGATTTGCACACTGTGCGGCATCAGACAATCGACTGTGCATTCCAACGGATAACTGGGGGAATTTGGAAACAGATTTGTTTCCTATAGAGCCGGGATGGTTGTTAACCTTATGACAGTTGCTCTTGAAACTACTATACGGCTACCCGATCTCGGGTGAGAACAGCCGGGCAAAGGACGCCGTGGTCTGCGATAGATTCGGTAGACACCGAATCACCGCTTCACCGGAGAGAGAATGGCGCAAGCGTCGTCGAACCCGTAACCAATCGCGGGGCCGAAGAAATCTGCCCGAGATTAAAGTGTGGCAATAAGCTCGCCCTTTATGAATTTTATATTGTAGGTGCTAATAAAGAGTTAATCATTATGTTTTTATATCGAGCCAAATCATGACGATATGCTTATTTTTTATCTTTCAGCGGTTCACCATTTCCGCTATATCCTCCAATGCTGTATCCACCGGAACTCCTCCTGGAGCAAGGACTACTTGGAGCAGGAGGAGCATCTTCATCTCTGCCGATGCCCCCAATGGATAAGGACACCACGGAGATGCTTGTAAAGAAGTAAGTATTTATAATAAGAGGCAATTTTGAGGCTGTTCAGTTTATTCTATAGTGATTTCTCCTCCTTTATATTTCAATAAATTAAAGATGCGTTGGCACAGTTTGGAAGAGACGTGTATTTCTCCAGTCGTACATTTACTATATTTGTTCTATAACTTCCAGATCTCACAACGTAAGAACTGGACCCACTATGCGACTCCTGAAGGATGAACCGATCCCAGAAGGTTACTTAAGGTTCCGCTTCAATGAGGATTGTGCATATCAACATTGTGGATACAGGTATGTACCAATCGTCTTCTGTTTCCGGGATCAAATCCCAACTACCCCCCCCCCTCCCCCCGACACCCGGATACGTGTCTGACACTAGGTAAATAAGTCACAGATTCTCCCTGATTCCAGTTTTCTCGACTTTTTTTTTACTTAAAACAAAATCAGGGGGAAGCATCTCCTGTGTCCCTCCCTGGGAGGGCGTGCCGGGGAGGGCGTGCGGCACCCACTAAATTTGAATTTTACCATACAATGAAACGAAAATACTCCGGATTTCCGGGGATTAAATCCCAACTATCCCCCCCCTGGACACTGATACATAAGACTCGGATTTTCCCTGATTCTCAATTTCACGACTTTATTTTTTACTCATTGAATGTCAAGGGGGGGGGGGGGGCGCATCCTTTGTGACCCCCCTGGATACGTCCTTGCCGCCAAGGACAATGTTTCGGGTCCTATACGGTGCACACGGAGTCGAGTGACTTCTCCTTGATTTTTGGAGCACTCGCTGGTATGCTCTGTTGTACAGTGTGGTTTGAACCGACGTGTATTTGCTTGGTTTAATCCGCGTTGAGAATGATTGTAGATGTTTGTAGTCTCTCTGTAGTTACCCCGATGCGGTTTCAACTCGGTTTCCGGTAGCGACGGTCGCCGTATCGTCGACTTATTAGTAGCGTCATTGATTACATTTTTTTTTTTTTACAATTTACAAATCATTTATTGATTTTAAATTATGAGTAGATTCAATATACAAAAACTTAACCTAACTAGGCTGCCGCCTGTTCCAAGATAGACAATTTATTTTAATTATCCTAGAAAATCTATAATACTAAATTTATATAAATAAACAAAATCATAAATAATGTAACAGAAATATCCTAATAATAATATAATAATAAAAATAACAGAATATTACCTACTTAAAAATTCGTAAGAAAATGTCATGAAAATTTTCAATAACCTATTATTTTATTTTAAAACATGATAAAAATTTATATATATATTTATATATGTATTAATAAGTATTAATATGTACTAATAATATATAAAATAAATTCACATAAATAAACATAAAATTATATTTAGAAATCATCAATTTATGTAGCGTATTATATTGCTCAGCGTTATACTACGATTTGGCAACTAGGATTTTGTAACAAAACACATTGTGAAGATCGCACTCAAAATTCCAAAAATGTATTAATCTTTCTTATTATGTTCAATATGGCGGCGTTCGTGGTATAATATTATGGCGTTACTTTAGATAGCGGTCTGAAATAAAATAATACGGTATAAAATAATAGTATAATAACAAAGGAAATTTTATATTATAGCTCTTTTAATTTTAGTATTATATACATTAATATATCAGTTTTAAATTCGGTACACAGGTTTCATTACGTAATAATTACAGATTTTAAAGTTCAGATAGACTAATAGATGGCATTCTTTCTCTCAGTATTATTTCTGTGATGTAATCAGCCTAAATAAAAATGCGATAGGTGGCACTGATAATTGAATGTTATTATCGGTTAAATTATTGCGTTTTTATAATCAATCAGTCCTTTATAAAATACTATTTATTATCAATGTTTTTATCGGTGGCCAAATAAATTGTTGTTAGTTTTGCTGTCAGTGCTACCAGTGCCACATGTGTTTGGTCGGTGCGAAAGGGTCACCAAATTCTTGAGCGAAAGGGTTTACAAGATCTTGAAAGGAGCTAAGCAATCTAATACCATATACAATCAATGGTAGCATATACACTTCTTGATAACTTCTGGAAGATTTTTGTGATAAACAACAAAGGTTGTAGGTTCAAGTATTATACTGTAACGATCCTTAAGTATCGTACATGCCAGTCAACAAATGCATTGAATTCCAGTGAAATGCACTGACATCAATCCAGTCATTGTTCCACCTCGTGAAGCGTTGAATTAGCATGAATTTTAACTACTTTGTCAAATCAGTTACATTGAATAACATTTTTACTCGGAATATTTTGGATCGCGTCATTTTTCGGCCTTTATAAGGCAGCGAAAATAGCACCAGGGTATCATTTCTCGAATGATCACTCCCCCAAGACAGCGGCGGAATCAACCCGGTACTACTCTCACGAGTTGGGTCAACGGGTCCGATCATTTTGGGTACCTACCTCTTCCTTCCTTTCTCATATCAAGACGAGCAAGCATCAGTGTGAACTCTTACAGACTCGAGCCGTGTCGAGTACGAGATACTCTGAGCACAAACTATAATCCTTATCCATGCACCCTCGTAACTTCAGGCAGATAGCCACCGCATTCGCGTCAACCCCTGGCATATTCGGGAAGCGATAACAAACTGGCAATATAAATAACTATAAATTCCTTCTGATACAATAAATACCTTCTGATATACATTCAATCGACTTTCAATAAGGAGATAACCCGCAAGTTGACACCACCTCCTCACATCAAACAACTTGGAGTCTAGTGAGGTGTGGCCCGTCACAATACCCTAAGGCACCCCAGATAATATTGTTTAACATATTTTTTATTTTGATCCTTAAGCTTCTTTCCATTATTTTTTTCAATAATTATGACTTTTGGACTTTTGGTCTGTTCAAACCCATTTATGTCGAGGGTTAAAACCCTCGACATAAATGTGTCGCTAAAGCGAAGTAGGATCTGACTAGGACTAGCCTCTAGCATTTCTTATACATACCCCATATTGCCCGAAAGTGTGGTTGTATTATCTATTAAACCAATACCATACCTAGTGAAACAGAAATAATTGCCATACCTACTGACACTAAAATAATTGTCATATCTAGTGAAATTGAAATAATTACCATATTTAGTGACATAAAAATAATAAACATACCTATTGAAATACAAATAATTACCATACCTAATGAAACTAAAATAATTACCATATCTAGTAAAATTAAACTAATTACAATATCGAGTAAAACTAAAATAATTACCACACATAAGGAAACAGAAATAATTACCATACCTACTGACACTAAAATAAATGTCATATCTAGTGAAACTGAAATAATTACCATATTATGTGACATTAAAATAATAAACATACTTAGTGAAACATAAATAATTACCATATTTAATGAAACTAAAATAATTACTATATCTAGTAAAATTAAAACTAATTACAATATCTAGTGAAACTAAAATAATTACCATTCCTAGTGAAATCAATTTTTTATTTCATTTTAGGGAGCATCAGACGCACTTCCACTGTACAAGAAAAGATTGTGGCTACTCATTCTGTGACAAAACAAGATTTGTTCAGCATACAGCACGCCATGAAAGGTAAGGATTTTAAAAAAATGTATTTGTTTTTACTCGTCTATACTAATATTATAAAGAGGTAAAGTTTGTGATGTTGTAGGAAGTAATCTCTGGATCTACTGAACCGATCTTGAAAATTCTTTTACCAATAGAAAGCCACGTTATTTGTTAGTGTCATAGGATATATAATAATCCGAAAAATGAAAAGACTTTCGCTGCTTTAACGATGAGAGATATATGATTAAGTTCAAGAGAAAAATTGTAGAGCTTGATAATGCCTACAAAAAAGTGAGCAACAGCATATGTCTAAATTTTATATTTAAGTCACAAAAAAGTAGTTTTTTATATTAAAAAAATAATTTAAATCGTTAGGTCATGTTCATTTGCCATATTATCAACAATTATTCATATCAAAATAAGTAAATTTATTGTCTCAAGTGTTTAAAACAAAAGACTTTTCCCTTTTACTGCATATAATTTCACTTTTACTGCATAAATGGTTAAAGATATAAGACACTCACAAATAAGACACTCACAAGAAGACACTCACAAATAACGGTAATATAGTCAAATTGGCATGCAAATACATACATACATATGCAGTAAAAATATAACCCTCCTTTTGGCAGTCACGAAATAAATCATAGCACTCAGTACTAACCGAACCACACTCATGATTTCATCACAAGTAAAAAGTTTTACCGCCCAACGAAGTGGGCACGGGTCAGCTAGTCTCATATAAATACATAGGTACAGTACACTCAAATTATGTTAGTTACATACAGGGAGTCCCAAAACAGGACCGAAAGACGTTAAATAGGGACAGCTTTGGTCAGGATTTACCTAAATAACAAAACATGAATTTGACAAAATGTCTAAGCGACGTTATCTATACCTGTTTTTATAGCCTACACAAAATATTACATTACTGGCTATACCTGGTAATTTTATATCTGAGATAATTGTTATAGTTAATTTACACGAGCGCAGTTGTATTCTCCATGGCGCATACGGCCCACCTGGTCTTACATTGTAAGGTTCCGGGTTCGATTCTTGGTTGGGTCACCATTTTTCATTGGGATAAAATTAACGGAACTGCATTTTCGATTCTGTCGATCGAATGGAATAATAAGACACATACTTACACATTTAACCTGCCTACTTCATAGTAGGGTTTGTTGTAAGATATTTTGTTTGATAATAAACCCATTGTGAAATTTCACAATAAAGAGTAGAAACAAAAAAACAAACAATATATTCGATCGGCAACAGAGCATTAGATGGACCAGAGATGTATTTGACCACGTCGCCCAGCAATAGAGCGTGGAATAATTGGAATAATTAGGTTGCCAGGTGTATGGCAGCAGCAAACGTGGCGTTGCCAGATTTAAAATAAAATCCCTGGGTCTGTCAGAGCTATGTTACATGTTAATGGTTAACATCCAGAAATAGAAATAGAAGTAAAAATATATTCATTGTCCGAATTATGGTGATAATGCGTGATATTACATCTCTCATAGTTCCATGCTATCGTAACAGCTTGACAGTTTTACTAATTTGCTAAGTTTATAATATCCAAATAATTAATATAATTATTCCACTGGTTTACCTATAATATCTAACAAATGATATTAATTAAATAAATTTTAAGTCCAAAAGAAGAAACAAAATAATACCCATCCTTCGTTATTAAACTTTGAAATGTAAGTTTTAATAATATATATATTTTTTACAGATTGGATACTCTAATGGGTGGCGATTTCCAACAATACAGAGCAAATGTCTTCTGCGGAAGGCAAGACTGTGCACATGCTTCTAACTATGGTGAGAATATGAATGTCTGTAGTACTCTTCCATATGTAGAGTCTGTAGTGAGACTATGCGGGTTCTACAATAATGTATATATGTTTGGGGTTTAGAAATGCCATAAATAGGGGAATACGTAGATCGGCCAATGATGTCAAGCACCGTATGATTTTAAAGTTTATTGTCAAAGTCCTTAATAAAATAAGTTGGGTTCTTAATAATAAATCTTTTACTTAAATTCAACGTCTCCAAGATGCCTGACGCACAATAGAGTCGTATTGTAAAAAAGGTTGGACTGATACACGAAACTATTACAAACTTTACTTAGCCGCACTTTGTAAGGAAACAAGTCTTGTTTATTCTGTGTGTTAAGTGAATGAACATCCTAATTTGTCAAGAGTAGTACTGATGTTTACCCTTGCATACATGACACCCTGGGAAACGCAGGATGCAGGCAAACAAAGAACGCGGTTCCGGAGGCGCCTAAAAAACTTGCCCGCAACCTCACCAGATTAAAAAGGGACAAAATCTCATAGCAGTCATAGGTACTATGACAGGCCACTGTCCCCTAAACAAACACCTGTTTACCATAGATGTGACAGACAGCCCTCTATGCAGAGGATGCATGGAGGAAGAAGAAACGCCACAGCATGTGCTCATGGAATGCAGGAGCGTGGCAGAGCAACGGGCAAGAATACTACAATCTCCAGCATCTGTCCCGGAGGTCTGTAGCAACCTAAACAGGCTGCTAACCTTCTGGGACAGCCTGGGTTGGCTGGAGTAACATAAATAGAAACATGAGCCACGCACAAAGGCCCAATCAAGAGGCCAAGTGCGGGAAATAGCCCAGGAAAACTAACTAACTAACTATGACACCCTGGGATATATAAGCAGCATACATTGTCATGATAGCAGGTTCGATGAATTACGGCCTTCAATATGTAAGCGATGATAATGTAAAAAAAAGCAAATAATTTTTTTCTGTGGTCGAAATAGCCTTACTAAATTTGCCACTATTCCCCAGATCATCAGGCCTTAAATTATTAAGAAATGAAAATAGGCAAAGCACGAGGGCGAGTCAATAAGTCTGTGACTTTTTGAATGAAACATAGGTTTTTGGATAAAAAAATATTTAATTTTTCAACATAGTCTTCTTTGAGATCTATAGATATACACTTGTGTATACACTTTGTCCAACGTTTCTCCAATTTTTTTATCCCTTCCAAAAAATAAGATTTGTCGAGGTCATCAAAATAGGTATTTGTTTGTGAAATGATTTCATCGTTGGAGTCAAATCTCTTTCTGCCGAGCCATTTCTTCAGGTTTGGGAACAAGAAATAGTCACTCGGGGCTAAATCCGGCGAATAGGACGGATGAGGGAGCAATTCGTAGCCCAATTCATGAATTTCTGCAATGGAAACTGCACATGTGTGCAACTTTGCATTGACCTGGTGGAAAAGAACTTTTTTCTTGGCCAAACACGGTCGTTTTTTTTAATTCTCATTAAATCGACCCAATAAGTTGGCGTAATATTCGCCATTGATTGTTTTACCCTTTTGAAGGTAGTCAATGTGGATTATACCACCTGCATCCCAAAAAACGATCGCCATGACTTTATTGGCTGACAAACCAACCTTGGCCTTTTTTGGCGCCGATTCACCTAGATAAACCCACTGTTTTGACTGCTGTTTGGTCTCTGGTGTGTTGTGGTGGATCCAAGTTTTGTCCACGGTTTCGAAACGGTGCAAAAACGCATCCATATGAACAACGCCAAACACTCCTGCGAAGTTGTCACACGATTGCGTTTGTGGTCGATTGTGAGCAAACGCGGCACCCATCTTGCGGAAAGCTTTCTCATACCTAAGTGATCATTCAAAATGGAATCCACTGAGCCATGTGAGATGCCTATGGCTTCCACAATCTCTCTCACTTTTAATCTCCAATTGGCCAATACCATATACTGACTTTTTTCAATTGTTTCGGGTGTAGAGACCTCAACTGGGCATCCAGAACGTCTGGCATCTTCCGTGCTTGTACGGCCACAACAAAATTCAACGAGTCCCTATAGTATTTATCGGTGCTTAGCCTTGGTTTAAGTGATGGTTTTTTTTCGCAAAAATAATGCTTAACGAGCACACGAAATTATTTTTTTCCATTTTCTTCTCAAAACACGCGGTAGTCTGCTATAAATGGCTGTCATACACAAACTGAATGACGGAGCTTGTTCAAATTTTGACAGGTGTCAACTGACAGTTGCCTGTTGACAGGAGCAGTGTTGCCCTTTCAGTTAAGAGGCGGGAAATTCAAAAAATCATAGACTTATTGACCCGCCCTCGTATATGGACTTTGCAGCTTCACAGCTGCACAACATTTTTTTTAATGACAAACTGCCACTACCCTATTTTTCCTATATTTTCCCTTTATTAAAAACTACAATTTCCCATAAATATTCGACACCTAAGGCACTACATATTTTACCTACTACTGGATTACTCCGAGAACCCTATTATTCTAACTAAAACTTGTACTAAATCATTTATTTTGTGTTCTGTAGGTACTGGACAGAACAAAGCATCTCACTTCCACTGCCTCAAATGCGACTTTGTCTGCACTGACACCAACAAGGTAGTAGCGCACAGGAGACAGCATCAGAAGATGGACTCCATACAGGCTGCTGGATTTGAGAAGTTCCCACCTAGCAAAGGTACGTTTTGCTTCTAATAAGAGGAAATTTTATTTATTACTAATCCTACAGCTTTTTCCATCATTAGCGCCATATACTCCACGTCTCTTGTGGAACAAGAAATTAAGACCGATACTGCTGCGTTCTTGAGCTTTACATCCGGCATTTTTTTTTTAATAAATGCCTGATCATTTAAAAGCGATTAGTAGTAGTAGTAGTAGTAGTAGTAAACGGAGCGAGGTGCTTATTTCCAGCCCTTGATGTCACCTGGATCTATAAGATCTTTTATAACTACCCACTTTGTGGTTGGGTCAGTGATCTGCTAGTATCCCGGTACTGCTTACCAGTCCATGCAGATCACTGACCTTCAATTTGGGCAGATCGCTGGGTTCGAGAAAGGCTCATCCCAGTAAGCTGTGTCTTTTTGCGGCGAGGCTTGGACAGCGACCAACGATGTGTATGCTGACTTCAGGTTCTTCGCCACTTATTTGGCAGTCCTTACTCTCGGTCAAGCCAAGGTTGAATAGATGTGCTTTAAGTGTCGTCTATCCGGTAAGGAGACCGATAGTGGTTCTAAGGTTCTTCTTGCTCATGTCAAGTAGGGCCTTGGTTTTCTTTGGAAGTGGTTGCTCCATCATGGCTTTGCCTGGCGACATCCGTGGCTCTGTTTCCATAAAAGCGATTAAAAATATTGATATTCTCAAAAGATCCATCAGGGTGTATATGTTTGGAATGAACTTGTATGCACATAACTGTTTTATTTTCCCAGGTTGTGGCTTCGATCCCCAATGCATCCACTCTCGCAAGCAGACCCACTACCACTGCCTCCAATGCGGCTTCGCAGTGCTGGGTCTGTCGCAGATGACCTCGCACAAATACCGACACCAGGACAACAACCAAGGCGCCGGAACCAGCGGAACATCCTAACAACTAATACCGAGCTGGTCTCCGACGAAGACCTACGACAGAAACGACCAAACGGTCACAGTGTACAGCCTACTTCGTAAATTTAGAGTATTACGTATCGCAGTGACTCTTCTGCTCTAGTGTTATAATTTTGGGGATCGATCGACGTTTAGAATGGTAGCTTAAATGTACTGGTTCTGCACACTGACATATGAATATATAACCAGCCAGTGATATTACAACCGCCGTTGTCCAGGATAGACTGCAATCTACCCTCTACCGTGGACAACGTCTACAGTCTGGACAACTGCGGTTGCAACATCGTCGATGTTTTAGTATTGTTTTGTATTTTACTGCCACGATTCAGTGGTATTTCGAAGCCGTCGCGTTCATTGGTTTCCAATATAGCGTATTATATTGTTCAATTCCGTACTACGATTTGGCAGCTAGGTTTTTACTATGAAAAGCAATAAGTAGATGGCACTCATAGTTCCAAAATTTATTATTCTATTATTTTCCATATTGCGGCGTTTGTGGTGTAACTAAATACGCCTATACGGTTTTATGCAAGCGACTTCGAACCCGTAACTAGTCGGGAGGTTGGAAGTATCCTGATGGTTAATTCCAGACGGAGATGTTCTTCCATAACTGGTAGACAGTGGGCGAGGCTGTCCGCTGGGTACCTTACCTGTTGCCTCGCTGTAAGGCATTGTTCTCTGTCAGACTCGTGGGTTTGCTGAACGGTAGGTTTGTACCGTCCCAGAGTTTTCTACGCTCATTCCACGGCTACAAGAACGATCACATATAGGGTTTGCCCATTGTAGTCGATACCGCTTAATATATATATATATATATATGTAAATATATATTCATACGTCATTAGTTTTGCAACAAACATCGCAGACCTCCGTATTTTAGCTACTCGGTATGCTTATTAAATTCCCATAATATCCCTAGACTGATATATCATGTACATAGCTACTTTTGAAGAGTTTGAATTTTATAAGTACTGTAAAAACTATATTCGAGAGAGTCTATAATTATAGTGCTAAGATATTATCATCATAAGTGACTTTTTTGAAGTGTGTCATATTTATTGCTGTGTAAAATGTATTACTTGAGTGTGTGTTGCCTGGTTTCCTGCAAATTCAAATGTTGAAACAGTATGTTTCCCTCCTTATCATTCCATAACTTCCTACATTTAGTTTTTTATAATATTACCTCAGTGTTACATTGAACTCGATTGCGTTTCTTCAATACTAATATCAGAGGTAGAGCAGTTCGTCAAAGAGAAATGTAAAATGAACGATCCTGTCTTTTCCCGTGCAAAAACTACCTGCTGAACATAAACCCATCTAAATTATTTGAAAACATTTGGTCTGGTCTTAGATAATGACGCTTTAAGATCGATTGGAAGGTTTATGCTGGAAACGTGACAATCATTCATTTCATATTCCTCTCTAACATATTCATGTGTCTTGCTCGCATGAACTAATTCTGATTTTAGTTCACGAAATACCGCAATCGGGCCCATTCTCGTCCCTCTTGAGCTCATGAGCTATCGTATCTTGACATTTTAGCCATTTTCACTTTTGTCGACCAAAAATAATTGTTTTTCTATTTTACAATGTGACGAAATCTTACAAATGTGGCTAAAATAACTATTTCCAGAGTTATTGCTTTTTTTTCGTATCTGAAATAATAAGAAATGTACCAAATTTCATAATAGTGTAATTTTCTAAAGTCTAAACAACTATTGTCAACTTTCGTGTATCATACTTACCTTGACCTGGGATCTTGATCTTGGTAAAAACTAGGGATGAACCGATTATCAATTTACCAATTTTGATTATTTTCGCAGTTCTGATTCATTCATCCTGCATAAAAACGTGCAAAATATATATGGTGCACATCATATAGCTTTGCTGTCTTTGTAGGCCCGGTGGCATAGTGGTTAGGTCGACTGATCTTACATTGTAAGGTTCCAGGTTCGATTCCCGGCTCGGTCACTATTTTACGTTGTCGATCGAATGCAATAACGACACACACTTACACACATGTTACACGTACATATTCATATAAACACTTAATAGTAGGGTTGGTTATAAGAGATTGTCATATAATAATAAGTCGGCTCATTGTGAAATTTCGCAACAAAGAGTAGAAAAGAACAGAAACAAACAATCGACGATTCTGATTAGTCGGCAAAACATCAATAAATCGTTGATTAATTGTATTAACATAGTAATCGATTGCGTCCTTAGCAAAAACAATATGGATGAAAAAACATATGGATGACGAAACATATGCTACTTAATCTTTGTTTAATCTCGATTTTATTTTTCAAAATATTTGTTAATTTCTACTCTTTATTGTGAAATTTCGCAATGGACAGGTATATTATAGTAATACGACAACCTCTTATAACCAACCCTAGTATGAAGTGTTTATAAGTATGTGTGCGTGTGAGGGACCACCCCTAACAAGACTCCAATTTCTTCGATGTGAGGTGGCGGTGTCAACTTGTGAGTTATCTCCGTATTTAAAGGCGGTTTGATGAATCAGAAGGTATTTATTGATTGAATATTGCCAGTTATAACGCTTGCCGAATTAACGAGTACCCGGATTACTTTATCGAGACGCGAGGGTTGAGCGACGGAGGTTATGTAGGAAAGTGGTCGAGGAGCCTTTCCCAGTCACGAGGACTGGGAAAGGTAAGGAAAGGAAACCAAGGAACCGGATCCGTTGAGCGACCTCGTAGAGGTGTTACCGGATATGCCGTCGCAACCTTGGGGGAAGGTGATCAATCGGGGACTGATAATTTGGTTGCTTTTTGGCCGGTTTATATAGGCCGTTAAATGATGCAATTCGAAGTATTCTGAGTAAAAGTATTGTTTAATCGTGCTGATTCACCGCTGCCTGAGTTTAAATAATAGCTGAATTGTGTCAGTGGAATTCACTGGAAATCGATGCATTTGTTGATCGTATGTAGTGGACTTAAGGTCCGTTACATGCGTTTAACATGTCTGTCTGTGTTAAACATGTCTGTGTTAACATGTGTTAACATGTCTGTGTCTGTCCATTAAACATGTCTGTGTCTGTGTTATTGAATTCGATCGATACAATTGAAATGCAATTCTGTTAATTTATCACAACAGAAAATGGTGACCCAGCCGGAAATCGAACCCGAAATTATACAATAAAAGATTAGGCGACCTAACCACTATGGAATAGTTGTGTCAATATGGATAGTAAATAAAAAGTCTGGAAAAGTTCTGCAAAATTTTATTAATATATTTGGTTTTGTCAAATATCTCCTGTAAAGTATATATAAAGTAGATACGATAGTAGATAGGGACACTCTGACCTCATACCTTTGCATTCCTCATTGTACATACCCGCACCTATTTTTTTACTTAAGATTTTTAAATTTGTGCCAAATCTATCACACCCTTCCTCCCTTGTGATAAAAAAAACGATTACTCATTCCCTAATGTGTCCAAAAACCGCATTCCTGCACCATTTTAAACAATTATTAGATTAATTTCTCTATAATACCATAAACTATAGACCGTTCGCTTTGTGCCATAATGCCATAGTCAAACACAATAATCTATGACCTCGTATAGAGAAAAGAGCAGCGCATAACCTCAAAAGCGTGCCATTTTGTTATTTTATTATTTTTTTTACTTCGATAAAAACAAGATTTTCGAAAAATCTCTAAAACTCTTTTTTTGACATTTTAAATTTAATGATTAGTTTTTAATTTATTATATTATAATAAAAAAGGAACACCAATTACATGGTAATCATATGTTATATAATTAGGTTGTATCGTATCGAACGTACTCACTTTTTTTTATTTTTCCCTAGAACTAAGTCGTAATAATTTTATTTATTTTAAAAAAAAAGTGATTTTCTCCAGTCACAATTATTATTGTATTATTGATAACGTAAAAAAAGACAGCGAGAGTTTCTAAACTATATAACGATACAATATAATATAAACTAATACGACAATAAGTTATATATATTTTTTGTAAGAAAAAACGTAGAATTAGTGAATTTCGAAGTCGCCTTTGATGAAAACGTGCCTAGATTTTTTTATATAAACCTAAAAATTATATAATATATCCTTAGAGACAAAGAGATTAATAGGGTTTATAATTATATAGAGCTGATCCGTTGTGTTTCTCCTAGTGCCATTCGCGTTTGTTTTTGACTCAGTTTAGTGTAACCAACACTGTACCTATCTACCTTGAATCGTGTCATAATTGTGTCATTTTTACGTCATCTCGTGTCATTTTTTGTTTGTTATTTCGTATTATTGCATATATTCAGTTTTTTTGAGGTATATACTCGTATCTCTCGAGAGCAGTTTTCATATTGTATGATTCGGTTTCGCACTTGTTAATATAATGATAAAAGGGAGAGAGAAAAATCATTGAGAAATTATAACTATGATTATATTATTATTATGGAATTATAGATGCAGTATTATTTTACTAATGTGTTTTATTTCGCTGGAGAGAGAGAGAGAGAGAGAGTTAATGAGCGGGGTCGGGAAGTGGAGGAGGGAGGGGGGGGGAGAGCGGGAGAGGAATAGGATATCACTTGCAACTTTGAACCTATGAATTCAGCGCTTTGAACCTAGATCCTATGAACCTTATAATTGAAGTGAGACAGAGCAGTGCGCTAGAGCAAAATGTAAAATTAACGATTTTATCTTTTCCCGCACAAAAACTACCTGCCGAACATAAAACCATCTAAATTAGTTTGAAAACATTTCGTCCTGTCTTAGATTATGCCGCTCTAAGTTCGGTTGGTATTTTTATGACAACCATTCATTAACACGCTTTTATTAGGTCGACCTGTATGTAAAAATTGGCAGCTGTATGTAGTTCTGATACAATACAATAATATGGTACTGTCGAACTGATCTGATAATGGAGTCGGAAGATATGAACTGGAACTTCATGATGGAACATAGTATCATAGCCGTGTTTGGACTTGTTAGAAAGGCCTTGTAATGAACTTTGACCACGATTAAGTTTCAAGGTCTGATGATGAAGCCGGATTTTTTGGTTTTTACGTGCATTTATAAAAGCGTGTTTTTAGTGTTTTTTTTTAAACTATTAATTTATTTTATATTCTTCTTCTGAGAGTGTACTCGGTGTAGCATTATATCCGCATCCGTTAAGGGCGTTAACGGGCCCAGTGCAGTTGGGTCATTATGACCTGTTGTGTTCTAGGGTCGGTCCAAGTCAACACGCATCCGGTAGCCTCTAAGCAGAAGCTCGAGCCTGAGTAGGACTCTGTGCCCTGTGGGTTAGTTTTCCCTGGGAGTCAATCGTCGCGCCTGGGCGGTTTGCGCATCGTGAGGCGTCAGCTAATCGACTGTGCATTCCGACTGATTACGGGAGAGTCTGGAAACGATTTTTTCCTATAGAGCGGGGTGGCTGTTCACCTAATGACAGTCGTTCTTGAAACGACCGATCGGCTACCTGATCCCACGTGAACAACTAGGGTTGTCGACTACAGCGGGCGAGCCCGTCACCTCAGGAAGTTTTAACGATTAGTCGTTCTATCTCTCTGGAGTGAGCGCAGAAGACTTGAGGACAAAACAGTCCACCGTCTAGCTACGCCACAAGCCCGTAAGAGGCCAACGCCTTGACCGCGAGATAGCCAGGAGTGTTACCCGGCGGGCCTACACTCACGCCCTTACTTCCAATTGTGACCAGATTACTCCGGTCTCTCGATTGGTTACGACTTCGAGGTAGCTTGCGCGGTTCTCTCCCTTACGAAGCGGTGAAACGGTGTTTACCGAATCTATCGCGGACCACAGCGTCCTTTGCCCGGCTGTTCGCCCAGGATCGGATAGCCGATGGTCGTTTCAAGAGTAGTCGCCGTAAGTCGCCACCCCCGTTCTATAGGAAACAGTTTACAATTAAAAAATAAATTGTTTACAAATAAAAAATAATTGTTTTACAATTATAAAATAACGGTCGATATTAAAAAAAATATTATACCACATAAGGTATAATACCAGTTACTCAACTTGACTATACCAAGAGTAGGGATTCCTACCAACTGGCTTATTTAAATAAATAAAAATAAAATAAAGTACTGCTTCCAAACTCCCCCGACTGTTAGTCCGAGTGCGCAATCGATTGGGTAATGCCGCACGGTGCGCAGACCAGGAGCGCCAAAAGGTTAATTCCCAGGGAAAACTAACCATAAGGCCATAGTCCTACCCAGGCTCGCACTTCATGCGTGGAGGCCGTCGGATAGGTGTTGACCCGTGAGTGTGACCAACCCTGAACAGAATGGGTCTTCGTGGCCAACTCAGCAAGGGCCCATTAAATTCCACGTGAACAGTCAGGCAAAGGATGCCTCAGTCCGCGATGATTCAAACTGAATCGCCGCTTACATTCGATAGAGGACCGCGCAAGCGACCTTGAACCCGTAACCGGTCGGGAGGCCGGAGAAATCTAGCCATAACTGGTAGTCAGGAGCGAGGCGGCCCGATGGTTGCTCTTAGTGTCTCGCGTAAGGCGATTCTGACGGGCTACCTGGCGGAGCCGGGTAGTAGACTGTGTATGTCTCTGTCTCTGTTAGGGAGCTAATGTCCCTTGTTGCAGTCTGTTGGCCACTAAGCCGGGGCGCGCACTTGCGGCCTGGCAGCGGCGGCCAGCGAGATACTACGAAATGTATGGAATCGCCGGCCGACGCGCGCACTTTGGCCGCGCGGCGTAGTGCGCGCGGTTGACGGCGATTCCATACATTTCGTAGGATCTCGTTGGCCGCCGCGGCCAGGCCGCAAGTGCGCGCCCGGGCTTAGACCCATGGGGTCGGTCAAACGCACGAGTTAACACCCATACGGCTGCCTCCACGCAGAAGTTCGAGCCCGGTAGGACTCTGGCTTGCGGGCCAGTCTCCCCTGGGAGTCAACCTTCGGGCGCTCCTGGACGGTTTGCGCATCGTGAGGCGACAGCCAATCGATCTTACATTCCGACTAGGAATGCACAATCTAGGAATATAGCCGGGGGAGTCTGGAAACAGTAATGTTTCCTATAGAGCGGGGGGCAGTTGTTAACCTTACGGCAACTGCTCTTGAAACGGCCTTTCGGCCACCCGATCACCGCTGAAAAGACGGGCAAAGGATACCGTGGTCCGCGATAGATTCGGCAGAAACCGTATCACCGCTACGCAAGGGAGAGGACCGCACAAGCTACCTCGATCCTGTAACCAGTCAGGAGGTTGGAGGTATCCTGAAGGATAATTCCAGACGGAGATATCCTTCCAAACTGGTAGACCGCGGAGGCGAGGCCGTTCGCTCGTTACCTTTCCCGGTGCCTCGCCGTAAGGCGTTGGCTTCTGTCGGGCATGTTGGCATAGCTAGACAGTACATTTGTCTTGTCTCTAAGTTTTCTACGCTCGGTGAAAGGACGATCACATATCAGCTTGGGGTGACGGGTTCGAGCGTTGTAGTCGACACCGCCCTACTGTCTCTGTCTACGCTCCACACGGCTGAAAGAACGATCACATATCGTTATACCAGCCTGGGGGTGATGGGTTCGCTCGCTGTAGTTGACACCGCCACACTATCTGTATTCATCTTCTGTAATGTGTAAGCATTAGTGCTTAGCAACTAGATGTTTCCTTTGCAACTAGATTATATTTTTTTGTATGAAGAAACCCCCCCCCCTCCCTGGGGGGGGGGGGGGGGTTAGACAATTAAATAAAACAATGTAATCGTTTTTACAAATTTTTAATAATACAGATATTTGCAAACAAAATAGTTACAATATCTAGAATTAAAAAGAAAACAACGTTCATTCAGATTTATCTAAACAAAAATATTAATAAATAAATCATAATGACTAGGTAATACCAGTGTTCGAGTTATAGTATAAATACAACAATTTAAAGCTAAAGTAGTGCTGTGTCGAAGAAAATATAGGGAAAAGTAGCTAAAATGTGACGTGGAATACAAAATTTGGGGCGATGGATAAGTAAATCAATTAAATCTAAATCAATTAAACTGCAGAAAAAACACGTTTTTCACCTTTGGAGAAATTGCTTTCAATTGCTCTTCTTTACATAGTACACAAAAAATAATGCTATAACAAGTCGTTTTAATATTAGTATCCCAGATTATTTAAATTATATTAAACCGATTTCAAATAATCGAGTTGTTTTTGCGGCAGCCATGAAAGCACTTTCTGTGCCGGAACTGTCGACTTAAACAGCGAATAAATGTCGCACACCTTTACCACAATATACCCGTAAGAACAGTAGATTGCGGGGATTGAGTGCGAGGGGAGTCAGCGGGAGGTAAGTCTTGAAAAACGCCTTTGGCTAGCGTTACGCGCGGGTGATCGCTGGCGACTTTTTCGAATGCTTGAATATCCGCGTCAGCCGAGTAGCGGACATCAAAATCAAAAATCATAATCAAAATGTTCTTTATTCATATAGTAGCCGAGTAGCGGACATCTGATGGCCATATGCGAGCGCTTACGAGTCGTTACGTAGATCGCTTCGATTTTAATGTTATATGAAATCGAAGACTATCGCTGTTGTTTGACATTTTAAATAGGATAAAACGAAATTACCGCGTGACGTTTCCGACGTTTCGGTGACGTTACAGCTGCCGTTGTCCAGGGTAGACTGCCTACCCTGTCTACCCTGGGCAACGGCGGCTGGAATGTCGCCGAAACGTCGGGTGCTACACACTTCATGCGGTAAATTCGTTTTATCCTATTTTTAATGATTTCAATGTTGTTCTAAGAGAAGCTACTGTCTGATATACTGTGCGTCTACTGCCTACCGATGCCTCCTTGCCCCTGCGCCTTCCGCTGCGGCTTTAGCAACTGCGCGCCGGCACAGGACATTTCTCGCTGCCTTCATTCCTTTTGAATCCTAGAGTAATCACTCCTTTTGCCAAAACTGGCCTATGCGGATCTGGCATATGTACATCAATATGACTAAAGAACTGTTGGATAAACTCGAACGTTTATTTCGATCCGCAAGTACGTCAGTGGGCTCGATTGCGTTTCTTCGTGAACTAAAATCGGAAATTAGACCGTGTGAACGAGACAGGGCAATACGCTAGAGCGGAGTGTGAGATGACCAGTTGTCACACAAAACTGCGCGCCAAGGTCAAATGTTACACCGCACGAAATATGCTTGAATTTATTCGGACGAGTATAAGTTCAACAGGTAGTATTTATCGACGATCTTTCGTTTCATATTCCGCTCTAACGTATTACTCTGTCTCCTTCGCTTGGACTAATTTTAGTTTTAGTTCACAAAGAAACGCAATCGGCCCCAATGTTTATTTATCCATTGAAGTAATGAGGTGTTCATCTGACTCTGTAAAGTTCAATGATAATTTTTAGTGCACTGTTTTTCTGTGTCTTATAATTTTAAAAAAAGGCAATCGTATCCTTTCTGCAGTAACGATTCAGTTACTAAATTTAATATTCAAAAATTAGTAATCAGTAAATGGTAGAGACCCATATATGGACTGTTCTGCATCGTCGAACATAACAGGCCTGTAGTAATCCTTCATCTCACCCCATCCCCTAGCAGCAGTATTGTAGTTCTTGCCACTGCCCCAAACGGGAGACTTAGAACTCAAGGAAGGCGACAAATCCGTTAGCTTCGTGAGAGGTGCATAGAAGTCGTTGAGGTGACTGTCGATGAGAATACTCGGCGAAGAAGTCACCGTTGGAAAAGGTTCAAGTTTTGGAAGTAGATTCGAGCTTTTGGAATAAGTTGGGCATTTCGGTGAGATGCTGTGGGAAGTCTGCTGTTTGCCGTACACGCTGGTCGAAGGTGGTCTATATGGGGTGTCGTGGTTTGCCGTCGGGGTCGGCGTTGCGCATGTGATCGAAGTATTTCGACCTGAAAAAGAATTTAAATTAAAATTAAAGTAATATATTAATCATAATAATAATTAAACTCTTTATTCTTAAGAAAAGGCGAGCTTATTGCCTGCAGGCAATATTTTAGAGCTATTGTATGAACATTATTTGCGAGCAGACTATATAACTTAACCTATATAAAGAGTATGACGAACAAAATAAAAGAGGATAGAAAGAAATATATACCTCATTCTTTGTATGCACAGGATTTCACACATCAAAATAGTCTAACACCTATAAGGACGCTAAAGTTTAATTAGGAGAGGAATGGGAAGGGAAATGGAATTTATCCGGGAGATTTCAAATGCTCTCTGAGTCTGTTTTTAAAAGTTGTTACGCTTGTCGGTAATATATCAGTCGGTAAAATATATCAGTCGGTAAAGGAGTCGAAGACTAACACGCTTGGTTGACATTATAAACGAGGAGTCGGCGAACAAAACGATTTAAAATCGTTGAACTCAATTTTACAGGAGAGGCAAAAAACTAAATACCTTACTTCGATTTGTTTATTTGTATATTTTGTTTTTTTTAGTTGATACCTTAGCTGATTTGTATAGTATCTAGCATTCGCAAGTAATTTTTCATTGCAAGAATGGGACATATTAAAAAAAACTAATTTTCGTTTAGATCGTTCTGATTGAAATCGGAAGATTTAGATCGTTTTAATCGCAACTGTTTTCATAAATTATACCGTTTGATTACTATTGGCCTTATAAAAACAGGAAATTTTCAAAGAAAACGTTTAGGCTATTTTTTTTAACCGACTTCAAAAAAAGGAGGACGTTATCAATTCGGTTGCATTTTTTTTTAATGTTTGTTACCCCAACACTGCCATTTATGAACCAATTTGGAAAATTCTTTTTTTATTCAAAAGAATATACTTACATATTGGTCCCATTTTTTATCAAAATCCTGTTCTGATGATGGGATCCATGAGGAATTGAGGGGAACTCTTCAAATATTATCATACGAATTTGAAGATTTACATCTTGGTTCAATTTCGATGACAATTCATTTATTGTATGGTAAGCATGACCTGATTCTACACACTGGGTTGGCTTCCGACGAGGGAACTCCTCAACGGTCAACAGCACAGACACAAAATTGTGTATATGTGTTCAATCACGACAGCTCGTTTTAAGTTTCACCATGAACTGCAACACCCAGGGTTGGCTTCCAACGAGGGAACTCCTCAGCGGTCAACAGCACATACATAAAGTTTTGTATACGCATTCAATTATGATAGCCCGTTCTAAGTATCACCATGACATGGCTGCTGCACTATTCAAGTCGGTTTTTCTTTTCGTTAAAATTTTGTCTATTATCTTTTTTATATTTCTACATCGCTAACCTTATTCTATTAAATGCTTAATTAATGAATATGTAAAAATTTCTATATAGAATACACAAATATGTCTTCTCAGAATCGGCGTTGAGTGCCGCAACCGTACCAGATGATCTTTTTTCACTATTTACACCAAGCCAATTTGCACAGTAACTCACTTTACCGAAGATATGCTCAAGTGTGAATATGCCATATTTAAATTAGGGATACCACAACAAAAACAAGAAAAGGTGCCAAAAAAAATATATTAGACAGTTTTGAAAGAAAACATTTTTACGGGCTATGATTTAGTATGAGATTTAGATCATTTTGAAGGAAATTTATTCATTTTCAACTAGCGATAGATAGTTTTAAACGAAATCGGTGATTTCTGCCTCATTTTTCCAAGGTTTCTAGGTCGTTTTGGCAGTAAATAGTTTTACCAATCGATAGAACGGCCCAAGGCGTACCGATTAAAAAAAACATGTTTGGGTCCAAAACCGATTTAGATCGTTTTTTTCGCTGACTTTTCAAGATAAAAATAAACATAAACAAGATAAAAATAAGATAAAAACGAATTTCGGTGATGGTCCAACCGCCGTTGTCCAGGGTGGACTGGACAACGGCGTCTGGACTGGACAACGGTGTCTATCCTTCAACGGTGCCAGTGGTGGACCCGTTGAAATGTTCTTAATCGTCTCAGGGGGCTCAAAAATTATATCTCAGATTTCATCTCGAATTTCATTTTTTGGCGCTTTCACAACTTTTCCTTTCTTGCCGGTTGGCGGGCCGGAAAGTATGATGAAAGTCGGGTGTGTCACCCCAATACTTTCTCGGCAAGCTGACCAGCCCCCCCACCCACCCCCCTCCTACACCTACCCCCTTTTCCACCCTTCCCTCTCCTCCCCCCGCCCTTATACCTCCCATCACCCACAACCCTCCCTCCCTCTCTCATCTCCCCCTATCCTCCTCCCCCGACCTTACCCTTCCCCCTCCCCCTCCAAATCTTTTCAACTCTTGCCATGACCAAATGATGTCCGCATTCCAAATTTCAGCTCAATTTGATGATGCGTTTGGATACCATCGTCAGAATGTACCAAAAAGTAGCTTTACTCTCGAGCTACAGGGCATTGCTGGAAGAGGGTGGGATGGATGTGGGCAGAGGGGTACGTCTTGACTAACGCCTTTGGTTAGCGTTACACGCAGGTAAGTGCTGGAGAATTTTTCTAACGCTTGGGGCCGAGTAGCCGACATCTGGCTGCCATATCCGAGCCCGTGCGACTCGTGATGTCTTCGCTTTGCTTTCAATTTTGGTCTAAGGTAACTTACTGTCTGGTATACTGTGCTACCGTCGAGGAATACATACACAGAGACACATACAGAAAGACAGACAGACACACAGACAGACTTCAACCTGCAAATGGTCAACCTGAAAATCTCCGGGGGGCTCAAAATGTATATTTCTGTCTTCATCTCGATTTTTTGGCACGTTCTTAGCACTCTCCTTCCTAGTTATTTGGTGGGCCGAGAAAGTATAATAAAATGGTTTATAACCTAGATACGTCGATTGCTAACCTTTTCCTTCGTGGACCCACTTCGCTGATCGCTTCTTCCTATTGACGTACATGCTCTGTCCCTTGCTCATGTGGTTGCTTGAGTCGCTCAGGGAGCTGCTTATCCTCCTCGCCAACTCCATCTGGTCCTTCACCGTCGGGTGTAAACCTGGCGCATAGAATGCGGACGAAGCATACGCTTTTTCTGAAAGACAGAAAATTTTTATTTATCATCGACTGGGGGACTACTTATTTACGAATATTATTTATTTATTTATTTAGGTAAGGTAACAGCATGGACTTATGCCGATTAGAACTTACGCAGTGCAAAAACATTTGAAAACAAAAAATAAAAAAATATTTTTTTAACAAAATACGTCCGTAAATATATTACTTCAAAGAAAACGGATTTCCACCGTGCGAAAACAGACGATTATATGTTGTTTTTTGGAGCTTTTTAAGGTCTTTATGAGCCTTGTAACACTGCGACAACCTGCTTTAACTCTGCGCTAAGCCTCTTGTCATTCAAGAACCGCAACAGGCTCCTTCGCCAGATTGTTTAACTTCCTCAGGTTGGAGGTAATGACCACCCAAGTGGGTGTATCTTTTACGCATCAGCGGGCCACATTCGCACATGAGGTGCAGGGGAGTTTCCTCTGCCCCTTGGCAGAACCTGCACATTTTCGTGTCCCGGCGCTTGAGGTTGTACATGTGTTTGTTCAGACCACATTGCCCTCATTGAGCGCCCTCACATGCGTAGATTGTTCCTATTTAGCGATAAGGCCTTACGGGCAGTCTTACGGTCGTAAGCCTTAATTAGCGCTTCGGAATGATTCAAACCTGGCTTGTTGTTCCAGTGGTTGACGGCTTGTTCTAGATATAAATTTTTTTGAGCATTATATTTGCAAGGCTTTTTGGTACGCCACAGCAAGGTTCAGGGCCGCATAAAGTTCCCTTTGCTCTCGTCTTAGCAAGTTCGTCAGCTTTTTCATTTCCCTCGATTCGTGTCTGGGAACTATAAAAACAGACGATAGTCCCTTCAATGTTTGTAGACGGCAAATGGTACTTTGCCGAAACGTCGGGAAAACCCATCGTCCAACCCCACACAGCAAGGAGCAGTTCCCCCACCAATCAAAATATTTCAAATAACCGCGAACGTGTCAGTGTTTATATTTAAACATACATATTACAAATTAATAATTAAGTAGTTACAGTTGCAGTTGATTTGAAACTAATTACTACGCACTGCTGATTTGAAACTAATTTTTAACACGCTTTTATTAGGTCAACTTGTATGTGACTATGTAATGGAATCTAAGGTAACTAATTTAACCATCTTCCAAGGATCGTAGCGTCATGAAAATTGGCAGCTGCATCTAGTTCTGATGACAATACAATAATATGGTACTGTCGAACGAATCTGATGATGGAGTCGGAAGATATGAACTGGAACTTCATGATGGAACATCGTATCATAGCTGTGTTTAGACTTGTTAGAAAAGTCTTGTAATGAACTTTGACCACGATTAGGTTTCAAGGTCTGATGATGAAGCCGGAAGATAGGCACTGGCATTTTATGATGGAATATCGTTTCATAGCCTGTTTGGGCTTGTTAGAAAGGTCTTGTAACAACGATAGATATGTGTACCTACAATCTTCTCATAGTTTATTATGGTTTTGCAAAGATACGTTTACAGATAATATGTCGTTGTTCTGATACAATAGTCGTTTTTCTGGTTTTTACGTGCATGTATAAAAGCGTGTTTTTGGTGTTTTTTTTTATTACTATTAATTTATGTTATATGTAGGTACGTGACCATCGATAAGCCATTGAATTGCGGGTTTAATTAGAATGTCTTCTCGGGGGCTCGAAGCTGTATAGTTCGGGCCTTACGTTGCGCGCCGGTCCTCGAATCTGTCCAGATGACACTGTCATGGTTCTCAATGCGTAGTAATTGAGAAAACACTCAAGACTGCAAGCAATGACTCACTACTACAGTAACGATCTCCTTAAACCTAACCCAAATAAAATATATTTGTGCTTTCCACCTGAAAAACCACCAAACTGATAAAAAAGTTATGGTCAGATGGCAAGGAGAAAAGCACTGTGAACCTGGCAAAGACCCGTACACGGCGAAGGAATGAGTAGCGGCTTTTGATCTCAGAGGGCGTCCATGAGCCGATGGTGCGGTAAATCTGCTGGTGAGATAATTAGGAGCGACGCCCTCCAAGATCTTGAAAAGTATACGAAGAACTCTCATGTCTCTTTTCTCGCGGGTCGACAGCCGGTGAAGCTTCTTTTTGTAGTCCGTGATGTGGTCAGATTTTCTCAGGCTATGGATATAACGAATTGAGACATTTTGGAGACGCTCAACTTTGGTGTATACTTCCTCAGTCGGGTCGAGAAGTGCGACATCGCAATAATCCAGAAAAGGGAGGAGAGCAGACTAACACATCTTAATCTTGCTTTTCTCCAGGAGAATATTTTTCAGCCTATTTAGCTACTTTCGACCTATCTCTAACTTGCAAAGCCAATTGGAAAAACACTAAACAGAAGGTGTGTTCCAGAAATAGCATCGCCAGGAAACTAACTGGGAGCACACGGGTAGCCAACCCAGGTGTACTCAAACCTCACCTCTGGGCCTATGCATCTCCGCAGCGGAATAGTCAGTTTTGATTGGATCAACAGTGTTGATCGGATCAACACAAGCAAAAATGGTCGACACTGCTGTGAATGATGCTGCGACAATTGTCTCCGGCTGCCTCAAACCTTTAGGGAGTTAATAGGCCCAGTGCAGTTGAGCTACTATGACCCATGTAATAGGGTCGGCTGAAGTTACAGATCAACACCCATCCGATAGCATCTACCCAGAAGTGCGAGCCTGGGTAAGACTCCGTGCCTATGGGCCGGTTTTCCTGGGTATCGCCCTTCGGGCGCTTATGTACGGTTTGCGCACTGGGCGGCATCAGACAATCGTCTGTGCATTCCGACTGATTACCGGGGGCGTCTGGAATCGGCTTTGTTTCCTATAGAGTGGGGGTGGGTTATAACCTTACGGCAATTTTATTGCTCTTAAAACGACCAATCGGCTACCCGATATCGGGTAAACAAATAGAGTTGTCAACTACAACGGGCGAACCCGTCACCTCGGGAAGTCTTAATGATTATTCGTTCTATCTCCCGTAACGTGAGCGCAGAAGACTTGGACAAAAGAGTCCACCGTCAAGCTCCGCCACATGCCCGAGGGAGGCCATGTGGGACGCCTTAACCGCGAGATAACCAGGTGTGTTACCCATCGGGTTCACACTCACGCCCTTACTTTCAATTGCGACCAGATTACTCCAGTCTCTCGATTAGTTACGAGTTCGAGGTCGCTTGCGCGTTCCTCTCCCTTACGAAGCGGTGAAACGGTGTAAACCGAATCTATCGAGGATCACGGCATCCTTTGCCCGGCTGTTCACCCAGGATCGGGTAGCCGATGGTCGTTTCAAGAGCAGTCGCCGTAAGGTCTGCAACCACTCCCGCTCTATTGAAAACAGCACTGCTTCCAAACTCCCCCGACTGTTAGTCAGAGTGCACAATCGATTGGTTTACGCCGCACGGTGCGCAGACCGTCCAGGAGCGCCAGAAGGTCGATTCCTAAGGGAAACTAACCCTGAGGCCAGAGCTCAACCCAGGCTCGCACTTCATGCGCGGAGGCCGTCGGATATGTGTTGACCCGTGAGTGTGACCAACCCTGAACAGAATGGGTATTCGTGGCTAACTCAGCAAGGGCCCATTAGCTCCCTTTCGGAAAGACCAGTCTTAACCTGGCCCGAATAAATAAAGTTGTCGAAGATCAGATACTCACTATTCTTTTTTATTAAATACTCCTCCGCATCAGGCGCCGGAGTAAATATCTTATTCAAATCCACTTCTTTCTCTCCAATAATGATGGAAGGCTTGTTCACTAAATCATCCTGAAATGAAGCAATACAAATTAGTTTTAAAAGTGTCACATTAAAAAAGATATATGGAAATATATACACGTGACCCAAAACATCGATTATATATGGTAATAGATTACTCAACTACATAGTACGATTTGACAACCCTTCTGAAACAGCAAAATACAGGTGGCGCTGATAGCATTGACAACTAACATATCAATTTATTAGGTCATCTATAATTATATTGATAATGATTTTTTTATTATAAAAGACTGATTAATTATAAAATCACAATAATTTAACTGTGAGAGTGGCCACCCTTCACTGGACTCCAATTGAATGTGAGCGAAGGGTGGTTCTCATCATGAAGGTTGCTCCGTTAATGAAAGTCGTGGATGTCGAAGTAGAAGAGTTTAATCAGAAGGTTGAAGATAGTTGAGTTGAAGTCGCCAGTCCTTAACGCCTTGTGTGTTGATTCGCCGTTGTGTAGTAGTGTGGGCGCGAGGTGAAGTCGTGGTAGTGTGTTTGCAGTGTGTAGTCGAGGAGCGAGGCTTGACGCTTGATGTCGCGGATAACGTAGGTACTGCTTGATAATGATGTGTATAGTCGCGTAGCTGTCCGCCAAGTGAATGATGTGTAGAGGTGTGTAGGTGTACTTGACCACCAAAGGAATGATGAAGAGATGTGTAATGTACTACGTTATATACCGTTTAGCGGTGACGTAAATAGCTAGGAGTGGGATGTACATGTGTATCGATTTGAAGAAATGACATGAGTCATCGCTTGCCTGGGCAATATTTGCCAAATTTAGTTGGAAATTAACTGCAGCTGGCTCGTGTAACTTTGAGCGAGTCTGCGGTTTTTCTATTCTGTGAAATTACTTTTTTGTTGTGGGTTTGTGGAGCGATAGGCTCCTACATAATCAATAACAACAATGATTAGTTTAAATTACGCATTTTTATATTGCCTGATTACATCACAGAAATACGGAGAGATAGAATTTAATCTATTCTTCTATCTGAACTTTGAAGTAGGTAAATATTACTTATTAAAACCTGTATACCAAATTAATTTTTAAATATATTAGAAGAAATACAAAACACGACTGCCGTTACAGAAAGTAAACTTCTGTATTTAAAGAAATATTTTTATTACGATTATTTGTGAAATATTTGTGATTTATGTATTTATCCATATAGATACATATATTTTCGGAATATGCTCAATCAGACCTTTCATTTGACACTAAACACGATATATTTATGTTAATTTATTGATATTTGGAGGCAGTGGCGTAGCGTGTCTTGGCGGGGCCCCGTATAAAAATTTGTTTGGGGGGCCTTAGGAAGGGGAAAGATAAAAGAAAAAAATTGTTTGCATAAAATTAAAAGAAATATTTATTCATCATAATTATCTATCTGTTACTGTTTCCAAAATTATTACAAACAATTCAAATTAAATATACACTCTCCTTGCCTTTTTTCGGTAAACTGATTTATTAAATCATTTATAGCTGATGATGACTTTAGTTTCTGCCTCTATGGACAATAGTGACAGGTCTGACAGGCGTGTATGTCCTAATACTATCGAAGTTCTTAGGTAATTTTTTATCAGTTTTAATTTTGAGAAACTTATTTCGGCAGTTGCAGTTGTAACTGGAGGGTCAAGAATAAAAAGCATGCTGTTATTACCTTCGGAAAACTAGATGTAAGACTGTTGAATTTTATCAGCAATAATTCAATGAGTTCCTTAATGGAATGAATTTTTTGAATTTCAGATTTTAAGCATGTTTATAGAGCCTTTAATTGGTCATAAAGAATAAATGAGATGTCTTTACTGTATTTAGCCGACAGTTTTCCGGAAGTGTTTAATATCTCTTCGTTTGAAGAAGACAGGAGTTTCTCCGGTTGTATAATTTCGAACATACTACTCAGGTCGCCAGGTCAGGCCAGGTCAGGTTGGGGGCCCTCGTGGCCCGGGGGGCCCGTATAATTGATACGGCAGATACGGCGGTAGCTACGCCCCTGTTTGGGGATTTGGACATTTAGACAGCTATTTACTTGATATTTGGACAGTTAATGTACGCTATGACACTCGGCATGCTATAACGACTCTAATAATATTAAATACATCTAAATCGGTTTGAGCGTTTAGAAGTTATGGTGGAATAAAAAAACGGAAAATATACATAGATGAACCTTGAACACATTACACTTCTTTTTTGTTGGGCAGTCGTGTAAAAATTGACATCTTTATGTAAATTATAATAGAATAATAAGAGCTATGAGTTTAATAATCGTTTGTAATTATATTATTATTGTATACCGTATAGGCGTGTTTAGAGCGGCATCTACAGTTCGCCGCCATACGTTTACACCACGAAAGTCACCGAATTGAACAAAATTATTATGATTATTCAATATTTCGAACTATTAGTGCCATCTACACGTTGCGTTTCGTAGTAAAATCTTTGTTGACAAATTGTAGTACGACGATGAGCAATCTGATACGCTATAAAGGATGAGTTTATATTAACCGGCATCCTTGAAGGGAATAAATCAGTACGAGCAGGTAAGCAACTTTTAATAAAAAAATGTGGGGAAATCACAAAAAAAAACTTTTTCTTTGGAAAGTTTCCTAAAAAATAGTATAAAAAGCGCTGAGCACGATGCGCCATCTAGCGATAGGTTTAATAATGCTAATATTGAATATTGGCGATATTATATCTACCGCTAGATGGCGCAGCGCGCTCAAACGCTTGCGAAACTTTCATTTAAAGTGACATGATACCTGGGAGCTCCCACCACTTAAGAACTTTTGTTTTATAATGAAAAAAAAATATATAAGCACTAATTTAAAAATAGTTTCTAAGCGAATCCTTCGATAGGGAACCAATTTACAATTAGGGCTTTAAACTGATTTCGAAAGCTTTCACGCGCGATTACTCCTACAATTTAAGCGGTGAGTGTGTTTTATTTTGATTTCATTATATTCACTGGTGGCTTCCCTAGCGTCGCGCTTAGCCATATATTATATTTAGGCCCTAAATTAATTACAATTAATAAAACGTACTAGCGCTCTGAGAGTTACGCTATATGTGCTTTACCATTAACACCCTTATTCCACCACCACTGCGCAAAGACAGTTATTCTGTGCTAGCGCTGCGATAGAACTTTTAGTATGCGCCCGGTCGCCAGCGCGAGCGGACGTCGAATATGTATTAAGGCTAGATTTTTATTGGTCAAACTCTACAAAATTGACCCCGCCTATTTCTTCGCGTTTCCGCCCGTTTCGGATATTTTTGTATATATATATAGAAATATATATATATATATATATATATATATATATATATATATATATATATATATATATATATATATATATATATATATATATATATATATATATATATATATATATATATATAGTGGTATATATATATATATATATATATATAAATGAACCGCGGTGCGCTAGACTCGCAAGATCTCGGAAATGTCTCAACCGATTTCAATTATTTTTTTATGTTTTGTTTGGGTTGATTCAGGGTTGGTTTACAAAAAACAATATTTAGGAAAAACTCAAAGAAACAACTGAAAATAGAAAAAATCGAAATTGGTCATTTTGGGAAATAGGCCACTTTCAATAGATGGCGTTCGCGGCGATCCTATACTGTTATTAATTCCGTGCGATTGCGTAAAATTAAAAAAAGTCGAAAAGTCGAAAAAGTCGAAAAAATTAAGTCGAAAAAGTCAAAAAAGTAAAAAAAGTCGAAATATTCGAAAAAGTCGAAAACGTCGAAAAAGTCGGAAAAGTCGAAAAAGTCAAAAAAGTAAGAAAAATCAATAAACGCTTATGAAGGGTTACAATCAAATCAATTATAGGTGGTACGAAGTTCACCGGGTCACCTAGTATTCAAATAAAAAAATAAACCAAATATATTTTTTCTTAATTTTTTTTTATTTTAGAGTTGCTTACCTGCTTGTACTGATTCACCCCTTAGAATGATGCCGGTTAATTAAAATTCATCCTGTATAATCAATGCCAAAAAAGTGATTAGAGGGAGAACTTTTTACAGTGTTTAGAAACATACGAACGATAGAAGAATATTTTATAACCAAAACAAACGATATGAGATAATGTTTATTGAGAATGATTTTATAAAATACGATGAAAAGCGGTGACCCAAAATGATTTATAATACACAATAACTACATTCTACATTTTGTTATTATTTAATGATTTCATTCTGTGATTGTGATTTGATTTTAAATGTCTTACTGCAACGTTTTCTATCGGTAAAAATCGAGTCGGAGATAAGTCCTTTGTTTTGATTTCGTCGTTCTGTAAAAGAATAATGAAAAAATATTTTAAAGACTTTTAATTTTGATGGAAAATCCTACTACTATTATAAATGCGAAAGTTTGTAAGAATGTATGTATGGATGTTTGTTACTCTTTCACGCAAAAACTACTGAATGGATTTTGATGAAACTTTACAATATTATAGCTATCAGAATAACACATAGGCTATAATTTATTAAGATATCACAATTTTCCATCACCACGCGGGTGAAACCGCGGGGCGTAGCTAATCAAATATATATTTTTGTGTATTAGTAAGAATACAATATTTACAAGTATTTCTTGAAGAAAATACTATGTGAAATATTACATTTTTAAATATTACATATTACATTTTCAGCTCTCATGAAGTTAGGTTACAAGGTGATATTATTTTTAAAAACGTTTGTTAATTATGTTAGAAACATTTTCACAACAGAGTTTTCTTATTAAAAATTAAAAACAAACCTTTAGTATCATTTTAAATAGGATATAAACGAATTTACCGCGTGAAATTTGTAGCGCCCGACGTTTCGGTGACGTTGCAGCCGCCATTGTCCAGGGTAGACTGAAAGAGCTGTCATACCGCTGCCGTAACTGCGTAGGTTATAACGGTGGTGGAGGGGGGGGGGGGGCTCGCAGCGGGCGAATTTCGAAAATCCGTCTTGCACACAACACTCACTGTATCTTATCTTACGTCCTTGCGTTCGGCGTTCGGCGGCGGGAACATTTTAAGAAGAGGGTTCCACGTAGAAGATAGTTTGTAACCGTCGTCTATATAGAAGTTACGCTACCCGCAAAACAACGAATTGACAGCTCATTCAGTCTACCCTGGACAACAGCGGCTGCAACGTCACAGAAACGTCGGGTGCTACAAATTTCACGCGGTAAATTCGTTTCTATTCTATTTATAATGTCAAACAACCGCTATAGTCTTCGATTTTAGTATCATGTTATTTACAATTACACCAAATTTTGTATTTTTATACAATTAATTTTGATTAGTCGAGGTTTGTAAAGTTGATTGTAGGGTCGAAACGAGTTTTTGGTTAGTCGATGAATTAAGGCAAGTAGGCACTTTAACCGGTTAGGTACTCGCCCTTATTACTTGACAACCAAAAAATGTTTGTTTATACTATTTATTTCGAAATTTCACAATGAGCGGGTTTATTCTTATATTCATATTTTTTAACTGTTGTTAAATTTTAGATTTTAACTTATATGAATTTCTGACATTGTTATTATTTTACGACTATTTGGGTAACTATGACTATTTCACGTAACTGCAATTTTTTGGTAATTATTAAGGCTTTTTATTTGTGATTTTGAATTTTTCACGTCTGTACTCTTATTTTTAAGCTATTGCATAGCTTTTATCGCGGGCCTAGGCCAGCGCGGCGACCGAATGAAGAAATTTCTTAACGAAAATTAATGATTTTAAACTGATAATTACGTCTAAACGAGTACTGCTTACGATTCGAAAAAAATATATGTTAAACAAGAACATTTTCTTAATATTCTTAGCTTTGAATATTTTGCATTTTGTTTATATTACATAGTGTAATTAATTTGTGAAATTAGGTCTAACCGAACACAAAAACGACTACTACGCAAATACTATCTGGCGTATTATTATGAAACCTGCACCATTTTAAAGATAATTTAATTACCTATCTTTTTATCTACGATTTTTTTCGAATAATCCGTTTTTTTTGCTTTATCGAATAAAAAATTCGTGCGCGGCGCTCTATCGGAAGACGTTTAAATTATTCCGAATCATTTGCTTTCGCAGCCGCAAATGATTCGGAATAATTCAACGTTTTCCGATAGAGCGCAGTTATCTGATATCAGGAAAAATAAAATAAATAAATAATTATAATTGCATAAGTTGTTAAAAATGCTATGCAACAGCTTTACCGCGGCAGTCCCCGAGTGCCACACGTATTTTTCTACGTATTCAACTACCCTATGTTTATGGAATATTCGCCCAAGCATAACCTTTGCTTAGTTAGGCGACATTGCATAATTTTCATTTAATAATTGAGTTTAATTTCTTGATGTGTTTTAGTTGTATGATATTTTATTTTATGTTTCTTAATTGTAACTTTGGTGGTGAACGGTTTCGTGCAGCTTGGGCCACAAGATCCATTTTGTTCTCGGATCGGCTCAACTCACGATTCAGCTCCTATTCAGAAGCCTCCTCGAGTGGAAGGCTACTCCGGGTAAGACTCCCGTGTCTCAGGCCTCCGAGCTGGTGGACCGGTTTCTCACGGCGGGATTGCATCCCGGCGCCACTGGACGGTTTGTGCACTGGTCGGCGAAGCCAATCGGTTGTGCATTCTGACTAATTGCTGAAGGGGTCTGGAGACTATGGAAATATACTGTTTCTTAAGCAGCGGGGGTGGATGTTTCACCGGATGTCATGCCACTCTTGAAATGACCTTGGGCCACTCGATCCTGTGTGGCACTACGGGCAAAGAACGCCCAGACCCGCGATAAATTCAAACTGAATTACCGCTGTAATAACAGGTAGAGGTTGCGTAAGCGATTTCAGACCCGTAGCCAGTCGGGAGGACGGAGGTATCCTTAAGGTTAATTCCAGACGGGGATATCCTGCCAAAACTGGTAGTTAGGGGGTGAGGCTACCCGCTGGTTACCTTTCCCGCTGCCTCGCCGTAAGGCGTTGGTCTCTAACGGGTTGCTGGTGAACTAGACAGTAGATTGTCTTGTCCCCAAGTCTTCTACGCTCATCCCACGGCTGAAAGAACGACCTATATCATTATAGCAGCCTGGGGTGAAGGGTTCGCCCGTTGTAGTCGACACCGCCATCATGTAACTTTTGTGAATTGCCTAAATTAAATTAAATTAAATTGTCATACGACAATTTCTTCCAACCAACCCTACTATCAAGTGTTTTGTCATATTTAGTATCAAATTTTCTTCTTCTGTGTGTACCTATTCCGTCTTATCTAGAGTGCTTTAATAGATACCTAAGTACTCAGAATGTATAAACTTTCGGACAAAAATGTTTTTCTATGTCCGATATTTTACTTCTTCCGTGGATTTCTATCCCGCTTTATCGTGAGTGCTTCAATAGTTACCCAAATACTATGTAGATATAAGGTTTCGGACGAAAACACGGGGGGGGGGGCGGGGGGAAAAGGTGTTAAAATATTCAGATCAAACAGTCCTTATCTACTTGCCGGAAAAGTCTTAAGGTGACACAACCGATTTTTTAACCGACTTCAAAAAAAGGAGTAGATTATTAATTCAGTTGTAACTTATTTTTTTTTAAATGGTACCGCAGAACTCCTTTATTTATAAACTGATTTGGAAGTTTTATTTGATAGAATGTACTTCCAGATTGGTCCCATTTTTAACACGCTTTTATTAGGTCGACCTGTCTAACTATGCAATGGAATCTAAGGTAACTAATTTCATCATCTTCCAAGGATCGTCGTAGCGTCATGAAAATTGGCAGCTGTATGTAGTTCTGATGACAATACGATAATACGGTACTGCCGAACTGATCTGACGATGGAGTCGGAAGATATGAACTGGAACTTCATGATGGAACATCGTATCATAGCTGTGTTTGGACTTGTTAGAAAAGTCTTGGAATGAACTTTGACCCCGATTAGGTTTTAAGGTCTGATGATGAAGCCGGAAGATAGGCACTGGCATTCCATGATGGAATATCGTATCATAGTCGTGTTTGCACTTGTGAGAAAGGTCACGTTTTTTGGTTTTTAGGTGCATTTATAAAAGCGTGTTTTTAGTGTTTTTTTTTAAAGTATTAATTTATTATTGAAATCCTGTTCCGATGATGGCGATCCATGAGGAATTAAGGGAACTCCTCAAATATTATCATATGAAGTTGAAAACTCCGATGAAAATGTATTTTTTTATGGTAAGCGTGACCTGATTATATACCCAGGGTTGGCTCCCGACGAGGGGACTCCTCAACTGTCAACAACTTGCGGTGTCAACTACAACGGGCGAGCCCGTCACCACAGGACGTTTTAACGATTTTCTCGTTCTATCGCCCTGCAGTGAACGTAGAAGACTTTGGACAGAACAAATCCAACGTCCAGCTACGTCACAACCCGCAAGAAGCCAACGCCTTACCGCGAGATAGCCAGTGTTACCTGGCGGGCCGACCCTCGCGCCCTTGCTTCCAATTGTGACCAGATTTCTCCGGTCTCTCGATTGGTTCCGAGTTCGAGGTCGCTTGCGCGGTCCTCTCCCTTACGAAGCGGTGAAACGGTGTGAACCGAATCTATCGCGGACCAAGGCGTCCTTTGCCCGACTCCGGGATCGGATGTCCAATGGTCATTTCAAGAGCAGTCGCCGTAAGGTAGACAACCACCCCCATACAGTTCCCAGACTCCCCCGATTGTTAGTCGGAGAGCACAGTCGATTGGCTTGCGCCGCTCGGTGCGCAGACCGTCCAGGAGCGCCAGAGGTTTGATTCCCAGGGGAGACTGGTTGACCCAGTGTCCTACCCAGGCTCGCACCCCATGCGTGGAGGCTATCGGATGGGTGTTGACCTGTGAGTGTGACCGACCCTGAACACATGGGTCATCGTGGCCACCTCATCATGGGCCCATTAGCTCCCCCTCAACTGTCAACAGCACAGACGCGACATTTTGTATACGCATTCTATTATGATAGCCCGTTCTAAGTTTCCCCATCACATGGCTGCTGCATCCAGGGCTGGCTCCCGACGAGGGAACTCCTCAACGGTTAACAACACAGAAACGAAATTTTGTATATGAATTGAAATACGACCGCCCGTTCTAAGTTTCACCAAGACAGGACTGCGGCACCCAGGGTTGGCTTTCAACGAGGGAACTCCTCAACGCTCAACAGCACAGAGACGAAATTTTGTATACGCATTAAATTATGATAGCCTGTTCTAAGTTTTACCATGACATGGTTGCTACAGATATAACAAATTTTGTAGTCGGTTTTTTTTGTTAAAATTTTGTATTATTATGTTTATCGTTGGATTTCATTACTTGGACTAATTCTATTGTCCATAAAGCTACATTGTCCAAATCGAAAGTGAGAGACGTATGTATATCTAATGTATGTTTTTCCCCATATTCCTTATTATAAACTGGTTATTGCACCACTGCACTTGCGAAACGGTTATGCTCCCGAATGATTTATTTTAGCGTGTTGTGGCGTTTCAAAATATCCAACGACTCGAGATGATCCGCTGCGTAAATTAATCTGCCCGGCGTGGCTGGTAATGTAGGTCGCTGCTAACGGACGTTTATCACATCAACATGGCCGACAGGCGTACGCCAAGTCGCAGACAATGGTCGCCTATTTTTAAACCGAAAAAGAAATGGATGAACAACGAACCCGGAAACTTCAAAATGACCGAAACTAAATACGATGGGCGAGATGAAAGTTCCACGAACTGACCGCTTACGTCAATAATATTTTAAAGCTAATTCCTATTCTTGAAAACGGAATTACTTTTTATTATACACATAATGGAGAGCTAATGAGTCCTATTGCAGATTGGCTAATAGGCTCTGTTGGCAGACTAAGACCCAGTTGTAGAGGATCGGTCAAACACATGGATCATCCACGCAGAAGTGCGAGCCAGGGTAGGACGCTAGCCTGAAGGCCAGTCTCCCCTAGGAGTCAACCTTCGGACGCTCCTGAACGATTTGCTCACCGTGCGGCTTCAGCCAATCGAGTGTGCATTCCGACTGACAGCCGGGGGAGTCTGGAAACAGTAAAGTCTCCTATAGAGCGTCGGTTGTTGCTAACCTTACGGCAACTGCTCTTGAAACGACTATTCGGCCACCCGATCCCTGGTGAACATCCGACCAAAGGATGCCATGGTCCACGATAAATTCGGTAGACACCGTAACACCGCTACGTAAAGGAGAGGACCGCGCAAGCGACCTCGATCCTCTAACCAGTCAGGGGGCAGGAGGTATCCTGAAAGTTAACTCCAGACGAGATATTCATCCAAACCGGTTGTCAGGGGCGAGGATGCCCGCTGGATACCTTTCCGGTGCCTCGCCGTCAGGCCTTCGCCTCTGAAGGGCGAGTGGCGTAACATAGACAGTGTATTGTTTTTCTTCCCAAGTCTTCTGCGCTCACCTCACGGGAGACAGAACGATCTAATATCGTTAAATCTTCCTGAGGTGACGGGTTCGCCCCTTGTAGTTGACAGCTCTAGTTATACAAATAATTGTTTGCCATAGTTCCTAATGGTTTCATGTAGCTTGGGTGTCAGGGCCGCTGTGAGCTACTGCCAAGGCAGATGAAGGCGGTTGAGACCAGAAGTGGGCGATGGGGGGGGGGGGGGGGGAGGGGTTAACAATGGATATTTCCGTCTTCATCAGAAAAAAATGCGCGTTCACAATACTTTCCCTAACCATTGGTTGGCCGAGAAATTCGGTACACAGATGAGTCGTTGGGCCGAGACCAGATTGTGAAAATTTGGTTGAAATATCTCTAAAAACCGCCGTGTTTAAGAGAATACTTCATCATATTGGAAAATCACCATATTAATACACGGAAATACTACAAAAATACTACAAATATACTACATTTGCCATCATAATCACTTTTTTTTTTATTATTTGGTAGTAGTCTTTATTCATAAAAAAAGATACAAATTACATGTCACAGTTCCCCACTAAGGCTAGTGCATTTTCAGTGGGTAACTAACAATAATCTGTTTATATCTGACTTATATTATCTATTACCTATTATACTTTTTAACTATTATAACTTTTTACGTTAAGTAGATGCATTGACTTCCTAACCTAACCTAATATAACCTATATATCCTATCATAACTAGCTGAATATACACTTATAAATATGCTTTTCCACTAAATTAATATGCCTACTTACTAATCTAACCTAACCTATACTAATTATCCTGGTATACTTACTTTGTTTACAATTACAATAACAAATGATTACACTAATAAAATGATTCATACTAGATATCTATACTTATGCCCTAACCTAACCTAACTTATCTTAATTAGCTTGGTTTACCATAATTATTCTACTTGATGTTAATGCTAATTTGGTCTAATAGAATTTTTACTTGTTACAGTTATGCTACTGCTTTTACATATTTATGCTAATTTACACTAATATAGTTTTTAATTTCTCTGTTATAGTATTTATATTACATAATATTTAAATTATTTCAATTATTTCAATTAGCTCGCCTGGGTAAGTCATTATTTAGGTTGCTTAGTAGTATAAGTTTCAATGTTTTCTTTAGTAAGTATTTGCTGATTGAGTTGTCTAATTTTATTGAAAAGTGATTGAATAATTTTGGAACAATGGACACAATCACTGCCGGTGGAGGGTGAGGGAGTGGTTGGCGGGGGAGAGGGGTAGTTGAGGGAGAGGGGTTGGGGAGGGTAGTTAGGTGTAAGTAAAGGGGTTGGCGGTTGGTGATGGTCTTTTTGAAGTTTCTGCGCCAATCGGTTATGGCCACGAAGAACCCATTCTGTTCAGGGTTGGTCACACTCACGGGTCAACACCTATCCGACGGCCTCCACGCATGAAGTGCGAGCCTGGCTAGGACTCTGGCCTTATGATTAGTTTTCCCTGAGAATCAACCTTCTGGCGCTCCTGGACGGTCTGCGCACCGTGCGGCGTAAGCCAATCGACTGTGCACTCTGACTAACAGTCGGGGGAGTCTGGAGAGCAGTACTGTTTCCTATAGAGCAGGGGGGTGGTTGCGGACCTTACGGCGACCTGCTCTTGAAATGACCATCGGCTACCCGATCCTAGGTAAACAGCCGGGCAAAGGACGCTGTGGTCCGCGATAGATTCGGTAAACACTGTTTCACCGCCTCGTAAGGGACCGCGCAAGCGACCTCGAACTCGTAACCAATCGAGAGACCGGAGTAATCTGGTCACAATTGGAAGTAAGGGCGTGAGTGTAGGCCCGCCGGGTAACACTCCTGGCTATCTCGCGGTTAAGGCGTTGGCCTCTTACGGGCTTGTGGCGTAGCTAGACGGTGGACTGTTTTATCCTCAAGTCTTCTGCGCTCACTCCAGGGAGATAGAACGGCTAATCGTTAAAACTTCCTTAGGTGACGGGCTCGCCCGCTGTAGTCGACAACCCTAGTTGAAGGTTTTGCGCAGAGGGAGGGGGGTTTCTTTTCTGTTTGCCGGGGAAAAGTCTTGGGGTGACACAACCGATTTATTTGTATTTTATCCAATTTATAACTGGTATGAATCTAAAACAGCACTCTTAAAAATAGTAACAAAGAAAACCCTCGAATTGGATTTAACACATTTCAATTTTGTGGCTTACCCGCCTTTAATTCAGGTAACAATTTATAAACGTCTGTGGTCAATTTGACTGGATGATTCCGCGGTTGAGTCATAAAATGGTCATAATCATTGTTTATATTTATAACATTAAATCATTGTTTATATTTATAACAGTTTGCTTTTAGATTTCATCGGAATCGATTTCAAAAAATCCTCGTATTCTTCGGTCATCCGAATTTCATGTCGCCGTCACACTCTGTTTTCATAAGGCAACATATGGCGGTTTGGCTTGGAGCCAAGCTAGCGATTGTTTAGCAATATCGAATATTCTTCTTCTTATCGTAGTTTCACATCACAGAAGAAAGATAAGATTCATCCATTATTCACCGATCTAAAAATATTATTGACATTGTTTATCGAAACGGAAGAATTTACTGGCCTCTAGCCACTTGTTTTTCTCCCTAAATATACCTCCGGGAAACGACAACAAAAATACAGCGACTACACAAAATAACCGGAAGATTACCAAGACAATATTTCGAAGAATCACTCAGGAATGACGGTTTTATAATGGAGATTTTATTTTAGATGTATGTTAAAAAAAACTGTTTGGACAATTAATAATCAATATAATAGTTTTGGGATTCTATATCTTTATGTACCCCGACCTCTAGGTTAAACGGCTTAACAGATTGATTTGAAATTTTAACACATTGGGCCCGATTACGTTTCTTTGTGAACTAACACTGAAATTAGTTTAAGCGAACGAGATAGAGCGATACGTTCGAGCGGAATATGAAACGAACGAACGTCGATAAAAACTACCGGCCGAAGTCTATACTCGTCCGAATAATTTTAACACATTTGTAATATAATGCAAAAGAATAATACTATAATATATCTAGATCCTTATATGTATATGTTTGTGTATGTATGTATATGTATGTGTGTATGTGTATATGTATCTATATGAGTACCTACGTCAACTTGCGGTGTCAACTACAACGGGCGAGCCCGTCACCACAGGACGTTTTAACGATTTTCTCGTTCTGTCGCCCTGCGGTGAACGTAGAAGACTTTGGACAGAACAAATCCAACGTCCAGCTACGTCACAACCCGCAAGAAGCCAACGCCTTACCGCGAGATAGCCAGTGTTACCTGGCGGGCCGACACTCGCGCCCTTGCTTCCAATTGTGACCAGATTTCTCCGGGCTCTCGATTGGTTCCGAGTTCGAGGTCGCTTGCGCGGTCCTCTCCCTTACGAAGCGGTGAAACGGTGTGCACCGAATCTATCGCGGACCAAGGCCTCCTTTGCCCGACTCTGAACCGGGATCGGATGGCCAATGGTCATTTCAAGAGCAGTCGCCGTAAGGTAGGCAACCACCCCCGCTCTATAGGAAACAATACAGTTCCCAGACTCCCCCGACTGTTAGTCGGAGAGCACAATCGATTTGCTTGCGCCGCTCGGTGGGCAGACCGTCCAGGAGCGCCAGAGGTTTGATTCCCAGGGGAGACTGGTTGACCCAGTGTCCTACCCGGGTTCGCACCCCATGCGTGGAGGCCATCGGATGGGTGTTGACCCGTGAGTGTGACCGACCCTGAACACATGGGTCATCGTGGCCACCTCATCATGGGCCCTTTAGCTCCCTACGTCAGTTAGGCTTCTCCACATAAGTCAGAAAAGAAGTCGTATGCCCAGATACAGGCTATATTCCGCCTAGTTGGGTAAACGCTGAGCATGGTCATGAGAATGTGGGCCGTTGTTTACTTCGCACCATTACTTGGTATGACCATTTTTATGTGTTTTATCATTATGTTTGAAATAAAATAAAAAATAAAATAAATAAATGAAAAAAATCGTGTGGGTACACATTTTGTCTTTGGAAGGTAGTTTCAATGCGAGTAAGTGACAACCGTTCATTTCACGTTCCATTCTTGCGTATTGCCCTGTATCGTTCACAAGAACTAATTTCCGATTTTAGTTCACGAAGAAACGCAATCGAGCCCATTGACTCCTGAAGGGTCACATAAACTGTGTGAATAATAGAAAAATATATTTTTTTTAAAAATATTTAGAGTTCGTCGGGTTTTTCTGATGTCGTGCGTTGTCGATATGATCAGAGCCCAACGTTGTGATTTGTTGAATAAACATAATGTTTAATGCTTGACCATTTAATTATTCAAAGAGAATTTAATAGAAGAGATGGCTTACCATTGATAACGTCATCCGAGGGTGATTGAATATGCTAAATGTATGCACTTATATATTGGGAAATTTGATGTAAAGTGGGGTATTTTTCTTGTGAATTAGTACTTGCAACTGTGAAAGACACTCTTTTCCATACATTGATAAATTGCAACGTATGAAAGACTCATTTAAAAATGAAATTATTATTTCTTTGAAAGCTATTAGTCATCAGGCCATTAGAGAGTTTTGCCTGTTAAATGACGTCACTTGGATCTTAGAATTAGAAATGTCTGGTGATTTTAATGTTACATTGTTCATCATCATGAGTCACTACAAGTTCAAAAAAATACAAACGGCAAATTATTACCAATACTATTACGTTGATTTTTGCCTTGCAGGCACGGGCTAAACCTTGTCAATATATAGTTTTGGGATTCGATATCTCTATATTCCCCGACCTCCAGGCTACACGGCTCAACCGATTGAATTGATATGTAAAACATAGACTCCCGAGTGGTTTAAGTAAGCGGTGTCATTCATGAAAAGTTTTTAACTTTATTTCAATAGATTTTCAGATCAAATAAAATACAAACGTCAAACGAATACCAAAACTATTATAATGATATGTGTCCTGAGGACGCGGGCTAAACCATGTAATAATTATATTAGTAAAAAGACATGCAAAGCAACATAAAAATATTAAAGCTTTCTGTTAGTACAAATTTGACTATGATACAAAAATCATTCGTGTATAAGGCCTTTAAATTCTTTAATAACCTTCCAAAGACTTAACGAGATTTAGAACCAAAAATATAAGTAGAGTTAAACACTGGCTATAAAATATTACAATATCTTTAATATAGGTATAAATTTATTATGAAAAATAATATGATATCTCTAAGATATTACCTATATTATTCTCATATTAAACATACGAGGTAAATCGTAGTAATAAGTTGATTAAGTTTGAATATCCATTAGAATTAATATCGTTCTACGTATGTGATTATTGAGCATTTATCTTTTATTTTATCTGACTTTGGTCATTTTTATTATTATTTTTACTGATTATTCATTGCATTAGTTTTTTGCTAATAATTTCTTTGATTTAAAAAACATAATTATTTGTTACATTTATATTTTGATTTTCGTGTTTTAAGCAATTATGTTTATGGCATATCCAACTAAATTGTATTTGCAATTTTGAATTAATTAATTAGACTATTGACTATTTATTGACTGTTAACTATGACAAAATTCCAATATGTCTGTTAAAGAGGTCAAGTTTTCCCTTCAAATCCCATTCGAACTAACGGGAGATCATGTATAATGAGGAGGTTACTGTTACATCGTGCCCATTCAAAATGGATCAATTTCAAATATGGAACATCTTTTTAGCTCCGTTCGGGATGTACCTACATAAGTGACTTCCTGATACAATATATTTAAAAATACAGTTTTCATAAATAAATATTATAATAATAAATATATTGGTAAAATGCAAGGCATAAAGTAATTTAACCTACTGTTTGTTACTGTGTCAAATTCCAATATGTTTGTTAAAAGGGCCCAGATTTCCTCAAAATTCCATTTGAAGTAACAGGAGATCATGTATCATGAGGAGGTTTCTGTAACCGATCGACCGTATTCAAGATGGATTTATTTCAAATACGGAACGTTTTTTCTGCTCTTATTTACATCCCGTAAAATGACCTCCTGCTATAATATATTCTCCTGATACCACAAAACCCTCTCGTACATATATTTTAGAAACTACTGCACAGATACATATATGGTAAGTATTTTATAGTAAACACGCATGCACAACATCGACATAGAAAAAAGATAGAGTAGCCAACGTTACGATTCGGCAGAACGAAGATTTCGCCGGTTAGTAGTTGTAAAATTAAGGAACGTTGCCACTTACCCAACTTACAGGGAATAGTTTGTAACTGAGGTTGGTCAGGAACTCCTTCTTCTGAGGATCGAACATGTCCGAGGGTTTGAAGCCGCGCTTGGTGATCAGCGCGCTGTTCGTGCTGGAGGACTGCTGGACGTCGTTGAAGCTGTCTCTGTGCACGACCTGGTCGTTGATCTTGTGAATACTGGATCGCTGGTTCGACCTATACTGGCTTTCGCTTATGGTCATCATCTTGGCTCGGAGACGCTTTAAAACACACTTGTATAGTTCAGATATGAAGTTCACGATATAGTTCGAAGTTGTTCGTCGGAAACCAGTCAGGAATTACATCTACATCTTGTCACTGTCTCGTCAAATTAAGAAAACATTGGACACAAAGAATATTTTCTATTGACATAATATAATGAAATTATGACTACCTTACTTCTGAAATATTTTCTCTATATCTTCATATGCTGTTTATATAAAAAGATGTGAGTGAGATCTAAGCAAATTACAAAATGGGATCGTCAAAAAAACGGGAAATCTCTTGCATTCTATTCATTTCAACCAACATGAATACAATACAATACAATACAATACAATGAACTACTCCAGTAGATAGGCATTCCTACACTTGGATGCGTCAAAAATTAAATGCTAAAAATTTAATTATTAAAAACATAACTATCGTGATAGTTGTCATGGTTCTAATATTTTATTCACTATTACCTACATACAAATAATCAAAATATACTAATGTGATAAAGAGTCAAGGAGAATAATACATTAAAATAGAAATGCAAATTCTATGTAGAATAATCAAAAAAAATATATTTTATTATCAATCCAGCAATATGCCTTCGTATTTTTAAAAAAAATGAATAGATGTATAATAAATTATATGAAAATTAGAATGTCAGCTATCATAATACCATTATGTTTAAAACTTTACGCATTTCATTAATCATCAACATGGAAAATAAACTCAGAATTTTCAAACTCCCTTATACCATAAATTGGGTTTCTTACCAAATTATGTATAATTATCTTTTTAAATTGGTCCTCTCCAAGGCTTTTCATTTGCTCTGGAATCTTATTATAGAAGGACAAATTATGGTGAATAAAGCTGTAAAACTGTATGAATGTTTGCAAAATGTATACAAAACGAGTGACCTTTGGTCTAATGGGCCCAGTGCCCAGTTAGGACATTATGACCCATGTATTAGGATCAGCCTCACAGGTCAGCACCCATCCGCTAGCCTCCAAGCAGAAACGCGAGCCTGTTTAGGACTCTGTTCGGCCTGCGGGCCAGTTCCCCTGGGAATCGTCCTTCGGGCACTCCGTGCTGCGTACCGTGTTTGCACACCGTGCGGCGTCAGCCAATCGATTGTGCCTTCCGACAGATAATCGGGGAAGTCTGCAAACGGCTTTGTTTCCTATAGAGCGGGGGTAGTTGTGAACCTTACGGCAACTGCTCTTGAAACGACCAAACGGCTAACCGATATCAGGTGAACAGCCGGGCAGAAAATGCCGTGGTCTGCGATAGATTCGATAGATACCGAATCACCGCTACGTAATCGAGAGGACCGCCTAAGCGACGTCGAACCCGTAACGAGTCAGGAGGTCGAAAAGATCTGGCCTTAACTGAAGTAAGGGTGCGAGTGTCGGCCCGCTGGTTGCACACCCGGCGAGTGGCGTAACTAGACAGTGGGATGATTCGTCCCAAGTCTTCTACGCTCACCTCACGGGAGAGAGAGCGATCAAATATCGTTAAAACTTCCTGAGGTGACGGGTACGCCCTTTGTAGTAAACACCTCTAAGTGGTCTACGTATTCTATAGGGCACAGTTAACGTGCCCGAATATAGGGCACAGTTAAAAAGTTGCCAGTCCGCCAAAGAAGAAATGTTCATATACTTGCTATCCTCTATTGTACTCTCCCAATCAATACCATCCTATCTCCATGAGCTTTTCGTACCATTAAGTGCCTAAAGTCTTGTACTTCGGTCAGCCTCTGTCAATTTACTCATAATTCTCTGTCATAATACTGACTTCTACTCCAACTCTTTCTGTGTCCATGGTGCAAGACTCTGGAACGATCTCCCAGCAAAAAATCGAAGACTATCGCGGTTGTTTGAAATTATAAATAGGATAGAAACGAATTTACCGCGTGAAAGTCTACCCTGGACAACAGCGGCTTCAACGTCACCGAAACGTTAGGTGCTACAAATTTCACGAGGTAAATTCGTTTCTATCCTATTTATGATCTCCCAGCAAATATACGAAGCTCGCCTTCTTTACAATCATTCGAGGCTCACATTAAAAAATTACTACTTTTCTAAGTAGTAACCACTTTCCTGTCTCTCTCTTTCCTCTCCCAACCTTCTCTCTTCTTAGTTTTAAATATAGTAGTTTGTATTTTATGTAGACAAACTTGACAATCTTTATTTCCACAACGCGCGCATGTACCACTGCACTGTGATTAGGTTAGTTGTAAGATATTGCTATGTGGCAATAAGCTCGCTTTTGTGTGTTATAATTTTTTAGTCCAAATACAGAGTTTATTATTATTATTTATTAGTTGTATTGACTTAGTAATCCGAAAGCATCACAGCAACTGCTAGACGCATTTCGATGATTTTTACCGCAATCGATAAAGAAGAGTCTGCCGAGTATTATAATGTTTTTTATTTTTGAAATGTGTTGCGGAAATCTAACTGTTCTCGTGCGACAGTTACCGGTTCTCATTGTTGGGCCATTAAGACCTGCTCGTTATCCCTGGTCGGTTCAGGTCGATCCAGTAGCTTCCACGATGAGGGTCTACCCTTGTAAAAACTCTGTTTTCCATGCCACGGCGAGTTGATCAGTTTCCCTGGGGGGTGGCCTTCGGAAGCTACTGAGCGGTTGGCGTATCGTGCGGCGTCAGCCAATCGACTGTGAGTTCCGGCGAATAACTGGGGGTCTGGAAACGATATATTGTTTCGTAAGAGGCAGAGGTGGCAGTTGACCCGATGACAGCCACTCTTTTCGATCTGAACTAGCGCTGAACTACCACCAGGTGGAGGCCGCGCAAACGACTTAGGACCCGTAACCAGACGGGAGCATGGTGAAATATGGTCAAATCTGTTCGGCCCGCTCGGGTTCTCTTCCCGGTGCCTCGCGGTAAGACGTTAGCCTTTGACGGGCTTGTTGACGTAGCAGCACGGTGGACTGTTTTTCGCCCCTAAGTCTCTACTTTGACTACCAAATCAAATCAATATCGTTAACCTTAACCTTAACCAATATCGTTAATCAATAACGTTACCTTCCTGGGGGGACGGGTGATGGGAGCTAATGGACTCTGTTGAAGTGTGACCACTAAGACCCATGTGTAGAATCGGCCAAACGAAAGTATCAACGCCCATCCGGCGGCTCCCATGCAGAAGTGCGAGCCCGGGTATTATAGGACTCTGGCCTGCGGACCAGTTTACCCTAGGAGTCAACCTTCGGGCGCTCTTGGACTATATACGCACCACTTTAGGGAGTTAATGGGCCCTGTTCAGGGTTGGTCACACTCACGGGTAAACACCTATCCGACGGCCTCCACGCATGAAGTGCGAGCCTGGGTAGGACTCTGGCCTCATGGTTAGTTTCCCCTGGGAATCAACCCTCTGACGCTCCTGGACGGCCGTGCGGCATAAGCCAATCGATTGCCCACTCTAACAGTCGCAGGAGTCTGGAAGCAGTACTGTTTCCTATAGAGCGAGGGTGGTTGCGGACCTTACGGCGACTGCTCTTGAAACGACCATCGGCTACCCGATCCTGGGTGAACAGCCGAGCAAAGGATGCCGTGGTCCGCGATAGATTCGGTATACACCGTTTCACCGCTTCGTAAGGGAGAGGACAGCGCAAGCGACCTCGAACTCATAATCAATCGAGAGACTGGAGTAATATGGTCGCAATTGGAAGTAAGGGCGTGAAGTAAGGGCCTAAGTCTTCTGCGCTCACTCCAAGGAGATAGAACGACTAATCGGTAAAACTTCCTGAGGTAAACGGGCTCGCCCGCTGTAGTCGACAACTCTAGTTGTTTATGTACCGTGCGGCGTCAGCCAATCGATCGTGCATTCCGGCCGACGGCCGGAGGAGACTGGAAACAGTATTGTTTCCTATAGAACGTGGGTAGTTGTTAACCTTACGACAACTACTCTTGACACGACAATTCGTCTACCCGATTCCGGGTAAAGAGCCGGGAAAAGGATCCCGTGATCCGCGATATATTCAGTAGACACCGTATCACCGCTACCTAAAGGGAGGAACCGCGGAAGCGACCTCAAACCTGTAACCAGTCGAAAGGAAGGAGGTATCCTGATGGTTAATTCCAGACGGAGATATCCTTTCGAACTGTAGTCAGGGGGTGAGGCTGCCCGCTGTTTACCTATCCCAGTGCCTCGCCGAAAGGCGTTGGTCTCTGACGGGCGTGTTGGCCTAGCTAGCAGTAGATTTGTATTGTATCTAAGTCTTCTACGCTCATCCCACGGCTGAAAGATTAATATCATATCGTTATACCAGCCTGGGGTGACGGGTTCACGGGTGTTGTATGTGACAACTCACCAGTGTTGCGAAAATATACCCTAACTAAAGCCAATTTAAGAAATATACTGAATGGTAACAGAATGCGAATTATTTCTAGTATAGAGCGTGGGTTGTTTCAGAGGTTAAGCGATGCGCGACGCGTTCCAAATGTCACAATTATTTTAGAATATCTGCAGTATGTTTTGCACGATTCTGTATCGAGGGTTCAGGGTCGGTTCCGCGATCGACGAAACAAAGAACAACCTTGGCGTATAATTCCACGCGATGGTCAATTACGGTTCTATCAAAAATATGATCGCTTATTAAAATATGATTCCACGATATCTTTTATAGGATTATATTATAATATAAATCCGAAAAATAGGTACTTTTCACGTGTGTAAATGGACTGCGAAAGGAAGATGAATGTTCTTCAATTGAGGACCGTTTCTTAACCCATTTACTACCGATCTTTATAAAGATCAAAAAAGAATGTATGGGGAATACCCTCAATTTAAATATATTAACGAGCAGATAACTTTTGCTTATTGTTTACCAATCGCCGCACTGATCGTTTAACAGTGTTTCGGTACCTAGGTAATTATCTTATGATCATAATTTTGAAGTGCTTTTCTGTTTTAATTCGTATTAGCGTAATTAACTTTCACTATGTCTTCAAAACGGTGTTTACAAATAAGCTTGTGATTGAAATTTATTTTATGCACGTTTTTAATAAATTTATGATCTAGATAGATATAGGTTATATAGATAGATATAGATAGATAATAAAGCGTTTTTCATAATAATAACTGTGTTTCTTTAATTTAAAATAAGATACAATCGATAAAGTAGTAGTTATATGAGCGTTAACCTACCTGCCTATTACTACTGATCGTTAAAACGATCCGCATTTTCCGAGTTTTGAAAAAACAGTTTTTTTTGGTATTTTTCCATGTTTATGCATCAAGGTACTAAAAAACTACTGTGATATGAGATGAAAAAAAGTTTCAGTAACAACTGGGTAGTGATAGTGAGGGAAAACGGCCCTCATTCATGTACTTCTTTCAGAGCCGGAGACGTCAGTGAAAAGAAATATCTAAAGGAGTGGTGGGCTTACATTTTCCACGAGGGGCCAGTAAAATAAAATAAATTTTACGGGGGTCCGGCTGGAGTGAATTACAATTAAAAATGCATTTTGTTTAGCAATTTTCTATGGTATTTGTTAAGACAGTTGCAGAAAAGTACACTATAAAAAAGAAACTGCTTAACCCTTCGAGTAGCGGCATAATTTCATGGCAGACCGCGGAAATTTATTGGAATTTCTTGCAATATCGCCGCGCTCGGCAAAAAGTACTATACATATGGAACTACTATAGCAATCATAAAAATAATAACTGTGCAATGATTACATAGAAATTTTGTATGTAGAATATTAAAATCTCATTTTGTAAAACAATTAGATAATTATGAATAGATATGAGAAATTCGAAAAATTGATAAAACTTGGCATTTCTAACTTGTACTTGTCCTATGAAAAAATACGGAACCTTATTTAGAAATTATAAATACTATAGTGATTTTTATTAGATTCTCTATCAAATATAATATTTCGTTTTGCTTATTTACACGCAAAAATATTTAGATTAGCTCATAAAAACCAATTTTTGATGATTTCTCGAGAAAAAAAAATATGATGTTTGACAATGGAATTTTACCAGAAATAGTATGGATTTTAGGATGCGTTCGAATTAGAAAATAATATTACTGTGCGCTCGGGAGCAAGCCGCCAATATTGGTCGTTACGTAGTCAACGGTGTTCTGATGTGCAACCAAATTTCGTCGTTTTGTAGCCGAAGATAAATCAGGAGAAAACCAAATACATAGAAGAATGAACTCAGCTACACATTTCGCCGTTAGTCCCTATTGACCTCGTTAGGCCTTTGAATCTTAAGACATTGACATACCTGGGCTATTTTAGTTACCAGCAACAACAATTAATTAATTTATATAGTCACAGCAAAGACAATAGTCAATTTCCTATAATTATTATTAATTTTAATTTTTGTTTAAATGTTTCGTTTTTTTTTAAATTTGTTTTCTTAAGTTTTAATGCGTTTGTTTTTGTTTTTTTTAATGTGTCTTTTAATTTAGCATTAATAACACTCTTCCTTTTTCTACTATGTTATTCCATTTTAAATTTATGATATTTATCTATCGTCTTTTCAAGTTTCCGTTTTTAAGACTATTTCTCTTTGTTCACTTCATTGAATATATTATGTATCATTAGAAAAAAAAGATTAAAGATGGGATTAAAATTAGAGCACTAGTTTTTAAAATCGTCTAAAGTATCGTGAACAACTTCCATATTTTTTTTTTCCAATGCAAGTTCTTCACTAGCGAGGGAGCCATGTAACGGACCTTAAGTCCACTACATACGATCAACAAATGCATCGATTTCCAGTGAAATCCACTAACACAATTCAGCTATTATTTTGACTCGTGCAGCTATGAATCAGCACGATGAAACAATACTTTTACTCAGAATATTTCGAATTGCATCATTCCACGGCCTATATAAACCGGCCAAAAAGCAACCAAATTATCATTCCCCGAGTGATCACCTTCCCCCAAGGTTGCGACGGCATATTCGGCACTCACTCTCTCATGAGTTAAGTCAACGAATCCGGCTCCTTGGTTTCCTTTCCTCATTCTCCCTGAGTCTCAAAGCATGAGTCTGTAATCCCACAGACTTGAGCCGTACCCAGTACAAGATACTAGGAGCACACGCACAATCCTCAGCCACTATTCCTGCATAACCTCCGTCGCGCAACCCTCGCGACTCGATAAAGTAATCCGGGCACTCGTTAATTCGGCAAGCGTTATAACTGGCAATATTCAATCGATTCAATCAATAAATATCTTCTGCTTAATCGAAACCGCCTTTAAATACGGAGATAAATCGTAAGTTGACACCACCACCTCACATCGAATAATTTGGAGTCTTGTGAGGGGTGGTCCCTCACAGTATCCAGTTAACCAATATTTCTAATATATCTTACTCCAAAACTATCTTAAAGCGTTAGTTAAAATATTAAAATATAGTCAAAATTATAAATGAAATCATCAATAGTCAAACAATATAAATTTAAATGGAGTGGCGCGAGTGTTGGCCTGCTTTGTGATTAATCTGGTTATCTCACGTAAAGGCGTTGGCTTCTTACGAGGGACTGGCGTAGCTTATACAGTGGATTGTTTTAGCCCAAGTCTTCTGCGCTCACCTCACGGGAGACAGAACGATCTAATATCGTTAAAACTTCCTGAGGTGACGGGTTCGCCCGTTGTAGTCGACATATCGCGTTGAAGACAATCAGCATTCATCGGCATTTGTATATTCATCATCGGCATTTGTGTATCTGTCGGCGTATGTCTTATATTCCTGCGTTTATTTTGAGCCCGCAGCTGCTTTACAATGTCTAAAATTTCGCAGGCATCGGCCAATTCGAATATATCTTATAATGTATGCACGCAAGTAAGCCAAACATTTGCTAATAATTATAACAAGTGATGACGTTCACTCAGCTGTTTGCCCGCCATTTCGTGATTGTCTTTATATATTTTCAGTCAGGCGTGGGCTAGAGCTGCGCCGCACTTTGCCCTCCATTTCGGGCTCGTTCATCTTCACGACCAGATATAGATAGTAATCATTTCGCAGGGATATTATAAAAGATTACGAGTGAAAACTAAATATTCTAGGTGCTCGAACTCAAAAGGATTAAGCCGATATATTATATTTGAATCAAAGACTGATGAATATCTTGCAGAGGGTTTTTGGTTTGTTTGTTTCTACTCTTTGTTGTGAAATTTCCTAATGGGCGAGTTCATGGTCATACGATAATTTCTTACAACTAAGTGTTTATATGTACGTGGGCTCGCAACATGTATGTTAGTGTGTCTTGTTATTGCTATATGTCGACAAATTTGAAATGCAATTTTGTTAACTTTTTCCTATTGGAAAACCCCAGCCCGGAACTATACAGTGTAAAATCAGGTGTCATAAGTACTATGCCACTGTACGAATTAATAGAACGAAGGTTGCTTTCGTACTCCGAGATAGCAGATGGGTTTTCATTTGAGACTGGAGTCCGAAGTAACAACTATTAGCAGACATTACGTGTCTCCATAAGCTTTTGCGCAATCGACTAGACAGCCCAGCTAGTCTAGAAAAAGTTCAATTTCGTGTGCCACCGCGACTAACAAGGAGCTCTCAAACATTTTCGGTTGTCACTTGCAATAACAACATCGGATCGAATAGACCTCTTGCCAGAATGTGTCGCGTTTTTGATAAATCGTGTAAAGGATTAGATATATTTTATGATTCCATAAATATAATAAAAGATTTGATCAAACCTAATCTTCTACTTTTTAGTCTACTGATCAAATATCTTCTACTTTTTAAGATTTCACTAACTGCCATCCTAATGTACTGTATTATATGATTATTATATTATAACATACTATTGTATTATATCATATTATATATAATAAATATTATTATCCAACTACTCTAACTTTTATTTTGCTCTATCCAAATAACCTTATTAACAACTTATTTAAATATTTCTCTTCTTACCCTTATATTATTATTAGCTTTATTATATTTTTTCTACTATCAACGTGTTCATGTTACTTCTTTGTTAATGTGTAATACAAGTATTGCAAACTACTCATAGGATAGTAAATTTGTTTCGTTTAAATATATTTTTAAGATACTAGTATCATATATTTACTATCTGTAAGTTTGTTATAAAATAAAATAAAATAAAATAATTAAACCCTTTTTTCACATATTTAATTGTATTGTTGTTGCTGGTAATTAAAAGATTCGAGATAGGTGAATGTCATAACAGATTTAAAGATATATTTGAAGATCAATAATAACACCCAAAGAACCACGCGCCGATTTGACCTTTTCGATTGCCAAGTTTTAAGATTAATTCATCCATAAATGGATTAGGTACCCAAAAATTGCTGTGAGCTTTATTTACAACACACATTTAAGTGGTATTGATATTTTTGATAACTCCAAAATTCCGCACTTATAAATACTCCGAAAACAAAACCCTAGCCAATACAATAAACTGACTATTTTTAGCTATTTTAGTAATTATTGTTAGTATTATTGTACTTTTATACGATACTAGCTGACCCGGCACACTTCGTACCGCCTAACAGTCAATGAATGTCGTGTTACAGATTAACTAAACTTAATTTATGATTTTATGAAAGTAATACAATGATTACCAAATAAATATTAAGTTCACTACTTTATTAAGATAATAACACAAAAAGAAATATTAAAGTACGAAAATTAAGTATATCAATCGCGTGTCAGCAAGACATGATTGAATTAAACTATTTACATATTGTGCAGCATGGGATGCACTCGGTTTAATTCTCTTCATTGAAGCACTTTGTGATATACGACAATTTTTTAATCAGGCGCAAGAACAAATAAAGCGGATGATTTGTTGACACGTGAACATGCCACGTACAACTGACCATGCTACAAATCAAAACCACGAAAATCGGTCCAGCCGTTCTCGAGTTATAAGTGTTCGAACAAATTTTGTTTTATATTATTATTATTATTATATTATACACTAGCAGCTTAAGGCAGATGCGTGTATATCACATGCACTTGTTTTTAAACTTGTGACTGTTTTGCACTAAGAAAATTGTCCAGTTTATTTTTAAAGCTATTGACAGAGATAGCACTGATCACATCCTCTGGCAACGCATTCCAAGCATCCACTACACGATTTGTCAAAAAATATTTCCTGGGGTTCGATGCTGCAATTGTCTTATTTAGCTTCAACGAGTGTCCACGCAGTTGCTTATTGGTGTTCAGGGTATACATGCTCTCGAGGTTGGGCACACTGTAATAACCGTGAAGCATTTTGTAGCTTTCTACGCTGCCTACGTTCCTCTAATGTTGTCAGGCGAAGTTCTTTCAGTCGTACTTCGTATGGTTTGTTCCTCAGCGATAGCACCAACTTTGTTGCTCTTCTCTGAACTCTTTCCAGGAGTTCAGAGAAGATATAGATATATAGAATCTAGATATAGATATAGATATATAGATTATATATATAGATAGATATAGATATATAGATATATAGATTCATATATAGATATAGATATATAGATTATTACAGTTAAAAATAAAAAACTGCGATAAAAAACTGCAAGAGTTTTGAAGAAGCTGATACTTTCAAATAAGATAGTATTTTGACCATAGAATGCCGAATTAGAGTCAGCAAGCCAGATTCCGGGACACCTGGCTATGGCATACTAGGAAAGGTGTCAGTTTAATTAGTACCCCTAAAAGTGTTTTGGAAAAGCTGAAAAAATCGTCAGTATACAGTGGATGCAATAAAGAACTCGAAACAAATGGTCAGACTGCTTATCAATAGAACGCCGTGGCGTCAGCATTACTCCATACATGACACAAAAATTAAGTCCATGCAAATACGCCGGTACGTATTTGTCGGTAACTATTACGCATTGATCTAATGTGCCGCGTACGCCTAGTACGCCAGCGCCAGGTGTCCCGGGATCTGGCCTGCTAACTCTACTCCGGCATTCTATGGCCAAAATACTGTACGATCTGAAAGTATCAGCTTTTACAAAACTCTTGCATTTTTAGTCGCTGCCGGAATATTACTACGCTAAGGTAGTCCTACTCTACTACTAGAATCATGACAATTATCATCTATATTCAACACACCATAAAGGAGCACGAGTAACAACAACCAGACAGCACTTAATCCAAAAAAAGAGAAAAAGTTTTGCACAAAAACACTTCTCTTACATTGCTCCTCGACTGTTCAACAAAATGAATAGTGTTTTTCCTGCAGGATTGAAATCTAGGAATAGTCACGGCGTAAAGAAAAACCTAACTAAGTCACTTTTGACTATGGGTCGACAAGAAACGGAGACATTATTAACATATATATTAAAATAGTGCACGATTTGTGACATATATGTATATATATATATAGTATTATTTTATATTTATCTATAAAGTATATATTTATTTATATATGTATGTATATAGTTATATGTATGAACCTAAATTTAATATTATTACGCTTTCTTATTCTATTTTTAACTTCTCAAATGTACCATAATAATATACAAAGATGTATTACAGCTAGTTACGAAAACCACTATACCTTTTTTTTATATTAAGCCTACCTTAGTACAGGCGAGGCCTAGTTAGGATGGCTTTGAATTTTAAAAATACATGTAATATTATAGATAAATAAAGAATTTTGAATTTGAATTTGAATTTGAATTACTGTTACATGAACTTTCACTCCACACACACACACACACACACACACAAACGAAACACCCACACACACACACACACACACAACACACACACACACATACACACACCCACCCTAAACACAAGCCTCTTGTAGTAGCAACATAGAATAGAATAGAATAGAATAGAATAACTTTATTGTGCTATAAAAACATAACTTAATGAATATTACGCTGGTTTTATAAAAAAGACAATTCATGCACAAATGGCGGACTTATCGCTATAGCGATATCTTACAGTCAAGCAACATCGTAGTACAAAGTAATTTCTGTAATTTTATTGAAATCGGTAATCGTTTTTTTTATACAATCTGTGTTTTTGTAATATAATTTACCTTGTAATACTGTGTGATTGCTTAAATAATGAATTGATTTTGAATTGAACTGAATATTAAGGACCAACGGCCAAATTTGAAGCGTGATTTATTTATTTTCTACTTCAGGATCATACATTTTTCTGCGCTATCCAAAGCTAAAAAAGCTTCCTTCAGGGTTTGTGGAGAGCGCACATATAAAACCCATACATTTTACTGCTCAGTCCTATATATAACAGCGCACATATTTAACCCTTTTGCTTAGATATGTTACTGCTCATACATTTTACTGCTTAGTCCCGTGTTGAAAAGAAATTTCTTAAGGGTTTTTGAAGGAAAATAAATGATTTTGGGAGTTAATGGGGCGGCCCTGATGCAGTTTGACCACTAAGACCCATGAGTTCAGAGTCGGTCATACTCACGGGTCAATGAGCCCTGTTGCAGTTAGGCCACTGAGACCCATGTGTTCAAAGTCGGTCACACTCACGGGTCAACACCCATCCGGAGGCCTCCACGCAGGAGTGCGGAGGGTATGACTCTTGCCTTCGGGCCAGTTTCCCATAGGAATCAACCTTCGGGCGCTCCTGGACGGTTTGCGCACAACTTGCGGTGTCAACTACAACGGGCGAGCCCGTCACCACAGGACGTTTTAACGATTTTCCCGTTCTGTCGCCCTGCAGTGAACGTAGAAGACTTTGGACAGAACAAATCCAACGTCCAGCTACGTCACAACCCGCAAGAAGCCAACGCCTTACCGCGAGATAGCCAGTGTTACCTGGCGGGCCGACCCTCGCGCCCTTGCTTCCAATTGTGACCAGATTTCTCCGGTCTCTCGATTGGTTCCGAGTTCGAGGTCGCTTGCGCGGTCCTCTCCCTTACGAAGCGGTGAAACGGTGTGCACCGAATCTATCGCGGACCAAGGCGTCCTTTGCCCGACTCTGAACCGGGATCGGATGGCCAATGGTCATTTCAAGAGCAGTCGCCGTAAGGTAGGCAACCACCCCCGCTCTATAGGAAACAATACAGTTCCCAGACTCCCCCGACTGTTAGTCCGAGAGCACAATCGATTGGCTTGCGCCGATCGGTGCGCAGACCGTCCAGGAGCGCCAGAGGTTTGAATCCCAGGGGAGACTGGTTGACCCAGTGTCCTACCCAGGTTCGCACCCCATGCGTGGAGGCCATCGGATGGGTGTTGACCCGTGAGTGTGACCGACCCTGAACACATGGGTCATCGTGGCCACCTCATCATGGGCCCGTTAGCTCCCAGGTTTGCGCACAGTGCGGTGTCAACCAATCGATTGTACAATCGAGTCTGGAAACAGTACTGTCTCCTACAGAGCGATTGTACTGTCTCCTACAGAGTCCGATTCTGGGTGAAAAGCGGGGCAAAGGATGGTCCGCGATAGTTTTTTTAGCTGCTACGCAGGAAGAGGACCGCGGAAACGACCTCGAACCTGTAACCAGTCGGGAGACCGGAGTAATCTGGTTGCAAGTGGAAGTAAGGGCGCGAGTGTCGGGCCGCAGGGTGATTAACCTGGTTATCTCGCGGTAAGGATTTGGCATCTTACGGGCGTGTGGCGTAACTAGAGGGTGGACTGTGGGGGGATCGTAAACCACAGGAATTATGCAAATATATTTTTTAGATACTTACCACAAATGCCTAATTTAGTAATTTATACCAGGGAGTCATGTTAATTAGACGTAAATTATTTATGAATGACGTGACTCCCTGGTATAAAATTACAAAATCAGGCATTTTTAGTAAATATTTAAAAAAATAGCATATTTCCTGCGGTTTACGATCCCTTCCCAGTCCGTGACGCAATGCTTGACAAGAATCCTTGATATTGTGCCCATTTAAATTATATAAAACAGTAGAGCCTTATTGTCTGATTATTTTATATGGTCTTATATCTGTACTTTTAGTTTAAAATGCATAACGTAGATTTAATTTGATTATTTAACATTTTACTGACAATTTGAATATTACGATAAATAATTTTACTACGTATCTTTTCGAATCACTAACTACTTCAAATATTAAGCTTCTATTTTGATTATTTATATTTATAGTTTGACAATCTAGTAGTTAATTCTTGACTAACTATGTAGGTTCAGTAAAGAGTAGTAACGAAACTTACTACCTAACCCAATTATTTTGACGCGTCCAAGAGCGGTCTTTAGCCGTCAATTGGACACGACGAAAATGTAATGTAATGTAATGTAGTCTAGAGAAGAGCCTTTAACATTAAATTAATTACCAAAAAATATCATGACTAAAATATTCATGACTTTTTATTTTTCCTTACTTACAACTTTAGTTTTCTTTATTATAACTTTATTTTTCTCATTATTTTAAATGTTATGTTCCATTTGATGCCGATTTTCTAATGGAATGACTTTTTTTTTTTAAGGACCATATTTTAGGGCAATTTAGTTTTAATACTAAAGTCCTGTCCTGTAAAGTAATACTAAAGTCCTGTCCACCCTGTCCATCCAAACGATCCAGAAACGCGAGCAGATTTTGAAGCAGTTGAAATGACGTCATACAGCGTGTTTTTAACACTGCTACTTCGACACGAATTTATATGCGGATTTTTTGAGTTTCAGGTAAGAAAGTCTGGCGAATTGTAAGATGATATTCTGAAAGCCTCTCAAATAGTATTGGTCCATTTTCAATCGTGAGATTAGGTGACGAAAAAACCGAACCGTAAGTCAAAACGAGAGAATATAAGAGACGACACAACTAGTCTGCAATAAACTGCGAGGTTTCCAGAAAGGCGATACGAAAAAAATAACTCGATTAGCAAATTGTCGATAACTTGATGACCACTGACCCGATCTGAACGATTTTAACTCCAAACGATTCAAAAACGCGAGCAGATTTCGAAACAGTCGAAATGACGTTATACAGCGTGTTTTTATAAACGAAAACTCGACCAGCGCGCGATTTTCAACACTGCGATTTCGACACGAATTTCCAACTGCTACTGGGACTGCGACGCGAGTCGGTGGTCGTTCTCGTGCCAGAGCTAACATTCGGGTTATTTCTGGATTTGAGTTACATCACTGAGTAAACGGGTGGGTATACTGCAGCAAGCGGTCTGACGAGACGGCGAATAATACACGATGAATATCTCTGTTTCTTTCCATCGCGTAGGCGCAATTATCCAAAGAAACGTAGAAATGTCGTTAACAAATCGAAACTTTTCATTGTTTCAGGAAAATAATCGGTTGTGTCATCCCAAGCCTTTCCCGTCAAGTATCCAAGGATTGATTTCATGTGAATATTAAATCTATACTAATCTATACTAATATTATAAAGAGGTAAAGTTTGTGAGGAAGTAATCTCTGGATCTAATGAACCGATTTCCAAAATTCTTTTATCAATAGAAATCCACGTTATTTGTGAGTGTCATAGGCTATATATTATTCCGAAAAATGAAAAGACTTTTTCGTGGTAGTCAGATTTGCAAAGTAACTCGGAGAAAAAACGGCCGAACGAAAACGTTTCTAACTAACGATGAGAGATATTTGATTAAGAGGGCTCCGAGCCTATGCCGCTACACAAATGTAGGTAATTTACGCTTGCCGGCGGCGGCCATGCAGGTGTGACTAAATCGCATACATTGATAACGCTGAACAGACGGTCACCCGCCAAAGCGATGTAATCCGCATTTTATAATTTTATTGCTCATAGCAAATTGCAAATAACAAAAACTGCAAATTGTGATAAAAGCAAATCCTTTTGAACACGTATTTATTAGACCAAAATGGTCGATTTGACCCGCCGTTCCGACATATATGGCCCAGCGGACTCAAAATAGCGGCCGTTTTTCAAGATGGTCGCTAATAAACCAAAATGATTTTTCTCATGCTGATTTTAATGACCCATGGGCCTTTTCGGCTATTTTGGGGTCGTATATTTCAAATATGGCAATAAAAATAACTTTAGTTAATTTTGAACAGGATTATAAACATTTTTAACGAGTTACTTAAAACGTTTTAACGACTTTCACGTTACCGTTATGTTATACGCGTCTTCTTCGAGTATTTGCACACTGGAAAAGACGAATCTAAAGTCAAAACTGTCAAAAAAGTCAAACGAGAGAATAATTTTGTGTATGCTGTAAGTAATTTCTGAAATTTGCTACCCAGAAAACATGGAAAATTTGAACTATAGGTATAATATAGAAAATGTGAATGGGTCTTTGACTTTGAATTTTTAGTCGCTGGCTCAAATATGACGATTACATGTGTTTTGAACAACCTTTGAACGTATTTTGAACCGATTTGAACATATTTGTACTTTTGGCCAGAAAACTTAAAATTTTGTACTCGGTGTCATCATCAGAACTGGTCAAAATAAATGTACCGTGGCCGTTTTATTCTACACTATATTACTACACTATATATAAATGATTGTACACATTCTACATTGTTTGTAAGGAATTATTTATTTATATTTATTTATGTTTATATTTTCAGCATCATATTTGAAATGTACGACGCCAAAATAACCGAAAAAGACCCATGGGTCTTTAAAATCAGCACGAGAGTAATCATTTTGGTTTATTAGCGGCCATCTTGGAAAATTGCCGCCATTTCGAGTCCGCTGGGCCAAATTGTCGGAGCGGCAGGTCAAATCAACTATTTTGGTCTAATGAACACACGTGTGCAAAAGGATTTGCTTTTATCACAATTTACAGTATTCTTTCAAAATATGAGACGAACCGCTTCCACTATCAGGATAGCAGATACTTTATGATTCTGAGTAAAGAAATAAAAATGGATAATGCTTAAAACAATTATAACATTGTTATTCTCATCAGTACGAGGATAAAATGTATGTCGAGAAGGATAAAAAACAGTAATTATTATAGGTATAAATAGCTACACCAAAACTTTAATTATTTCAAAAAGCAGTTACCTTTATAAATAAACTACTTCCGACGGAAAGAAGGTACAGATAGATTTCGCGGCTTAATGTGATTATATATTTTTGAACAACTTCAAATATGTAATTAAAATTAATAAAGAAATAAATTAATGAATGCCACTTTTAAACAGTCTCGAAGAGGAGTTTTGTGGATTTCATTCTGTGCTCCCCGGGATTCGCCCGTTGGATGAACAATTGGAAAGTTCACGAGCACCTTTCTTCTTCGGACCGCAGACTGGTGACATTTGGCATCGGCCGTCGCGTTCCCCCCACGCCACAATCCGAGTGGCGATACCGAACCGGCGAAATTAACTGGGACCGGTTTGGTGAAGTCCTCTGCGAGAATCTTGAGGCCTTTCCATCGCCTTCTAGTAGTACCGCAGAGGACTTGTGTGTCGCACTTAATGCGGCCATCGAGTCTTCCTGTGATGCCGTAGTAGGGCGGAAGAAACCCCGCGGTGGTTTCGCGGCCCCGTGGTGGTCTTCCGAACTCTGCGATAATTTTAAATTTAATATTTTAAATAATGTAACGTAGCGATTGAAAATTAATGTGATTGAAAATTGTTATTTTTGTGATGTGACGCAATGATGAGATGAAAATTTTCTGCTGATCGATCAAGGTGAACAATGTATAAGATGAAGTTAAAATAAAGAAAAATAAAAAACTCAAGTTTCATTTTTTTTTAAACTCTCTCTATACTATTGAATATCTATGATATTGAACATTTTCAAAGCCTATTTGATTTAAAAATGTTTTTCAAAGGATTTTATTTTTCTATGGTTTTAAAATATTTCTAAGTATTCTGTAGTTTTGAATATTTTCAAAGACTATTTGACTTTAAAATGATTTTCAAATTATTTTATTTTTCTATGGTTTCAAAATATTTCAAAGTATTCTATAGTTTTGCATATTTTCAAAAACTATTAGATTTTAAAATGATTTTCAATTTTTTTTAATTTTCTATGGTTTCAAAATATTTCTAAGTATTCTATAGTTTTGAATATTTTCAAAGACTATTTGATTTTAAAATGATTTTTAAATTATTTAATTTTTCTATAATTTCAAAATATTTATAAGTATTCTATAGTTTTGAATATTTTCAAAGACTATTTGATTTTAAAATTCCCGTGCTTTTTCTGGTTTAAATGACGTATCGCAACCTTAAATCAGTGCATATCCTATCAATGCTCTTTGTAAGCAAAATATCTTACAGCCAACCACTTATTTTCAACTTACGAAAATGTTACATCTGCATGCCGAAATGTCCTTCGTTGCTCACTCCTGATGGCGAAACTGCTTTTCAAAATCTATATTCAAAATCAATATTCTACCTGTACATGGTTTATGCGTCTTTCAGTATTTTTTTATTGAATTTCAGGTTTTTCACGCAAATTAACTAAACTATTCGAGATTACAAGTTTTGAATAGTGGTCCCTTCAGAAAATATTTTCAATTGTTTTACGCTTATTGGAGTCGATCTATTTTTTATATAATGAGCATCGTATCGATCGAATCTTGGGGTTTAAAACTATCTCATTTTCTTATATCTCGGACTGAAAACAACATCGCTTTCTCATGTCTTCAGACTGAAATTTCACGCTGATTCTATGGCGTTTCTCAAAAAACGAAATATGTTTTCTTACGCTTCCCCATTAACTAAAATACATGTAGTGTATTATAATAAGTTATAACAAAGATGGCATAAACATCCATTAATAAAAAACAAATATAAAAAATAAAATACTTACTGCTGTTTGCTTTCTCGTGACGATGCGTGACGACGCGGCACTGCGGTGTAGAAGAATAAAATATTACGTGAGCGGGAACTGATAAGAGCTAACCGAAAAAGACGTGCTCCCGCTTCGAATAGCAGCAGGGAAGTGAATCTATTTCATAGCGCGCCTGTGTATTTATTAACGCGGCCAGCCCATACGAAAAATGTATGGAGAATCTGATACCTGATTTTCTGGGATTTATTGTACAAAATCCTATTACAATCATTGAAATTTAAATAGCTTATAGTGAAGATATGTCATTTAACTTTCTTTTATAATAATTTGTAATCCAAATTAGTTATTATTTTCCCAGTGAGGACTAAAACCCCGCGCCCATTTTTGTATATTTTCTCGTGTGTTTTTATAAAAAACTACGCAAACTATTGCCAAATTTATTAGCTCACCTTATAAATGACTTATTGATAAAAACGAGTGTTTTTTGTCACTGCTTTTATTAGCGTAGTTTTAGCGGAATAACTAAAACGCTAGACCCTAATTTGAGAAATTTCGTGCAGCACCCTCTTAAGTTCTAGAGAAGTGCTTGATAGAGCTTGATAATGCCTACAAAAAACAACGACAGCATATGTCTAAATTTTATATTTAAGTAACAAAAATTAGTATTTTATATTAAAAAAATAATTTAAATCGTTAGGTCATGTTTATTGGTCTTATTATCAACAATTATGAATTAATATCAAAATAAGTAAATTTATCGTCTCAAGTGTTTAAAACAAAAGACTTTTCCCTTTTACTGCATATAATTTCACTTTTACTGCATAAATGGTTAAAGAGATCACTCACAAATAAGACACTCACAAGAAGACACTCACAAATAACGGTAAAATACATACATACATAAGCAGTAAAAATATAACCCTTCTTTTGGCCGTCAGGAAATAAATCATAGCACTTAGTACTAACCAAACCACACTCATAATTTCATCACAAGTAAAAAGTTTTACCGCCCAACGAAGTGCGCACGGGTCAGCTAGTTCATAGATAAAATCGATGACCGGCAGACGTGTTCGTGTTTTGGATAAGGGCGGGTTTTAGGATGGCTGACTGTTTTTATGTATGTACCTACCCAATGTATGTAGGTATATATTAAATACAGGTAGATACGTATGTATTTTTACACGACTGCGTAACGAAAAAGGAATGTAATGTGTTCAGGGTTCATCTTTGCATGTTTACCGTTTTTTATTCTACCATAACTATTAAATGCTGAACGCTTGGTATTGGTAGAATTGTTATGACCTCCCGAGTGTCATAGGTTACCTTAACTGTCCAAATATCAAGTAAGTAGTTGTCTAAATGTCCAAATGTCAATAAATTAACATATATCTATCGTGATTAATGTCAAATAAAAGGTCTGACTGAGTTCATTCCGGAAATATACTTGTATCTATATGGATAAATACATAAACCACAAATATTTCATAAAAAAAACTCTAATAAAAATAATTATAAATAACATAGTTCATTTTCTGTAACGGCGGTTGTGTTTTTTATTCTTTTAGTATATTTATTTCCTAATCTTTATTCACTGAATAAAGATTAGAAAATATAATATCAGAACTATTATTAGACTGCCTAGGTTATATTAGGTAATTGTCCTTTTTCCGCTGTTTTACAATATAACGTTCCTTTATATCCCTTATTATTTTGTCATTTTTTTAACAAAATTGTATAAAATAGATGTACTATGTAATAAATTATAATAGCGACATCACTAAATTATAATACCGATCAGACTGTGGTCTAGTGGAGGTGATAAAATTCAACAGAAATATATTTATTTTATTATATTTTATTTGGTCAACAAACACAGCATTTATAAAATTTATAAATTTACAACAAACACAAAAAGATCAAAAAGAAGTTTGAAGTATTATATGTGTACAGTATCACTGTTATTATAACTTATACATGCATAATCTTTAGCAGTGATTTACTGCTAGAAAAAAAAACTAAAAATAATTAAATTTACTTTGATGTAAACATTGTTATTTATTTTGCACCAATTATATACATATTTATTTCTTCAAAAAAACTATTCATGTAAACTGTTAAAACGATTGATAGTCATTAGTTGAAATAGGGGGGGGGGGGGGGAGAGGCAAAGTTTGATAAGATTTGCAAACAATGATCTCCTTTGCAACGGTTTGCTTTACAAGCAATGATAGATATACCTATAGATAGATAGGTAGAAATTCTTTATTGCACATTTTTAAAAAACATACAGTAGGCGGACTTATTGTCTAAAGTACAATATCTTACAGCCAACCTTCGTGGAAGTGTAAGAATTTAGATGCCAGTAGAGTGAAATAAACAAAGTAAACTTACACATTATTACAATTACAACATTATTCCAACAAAAAATTACCAATTAACAGAAATGACATTATTTTTTAATTACGTTTGAAGGTTTGAAGAATATTCAAAAGAAGCGGATGATAGGAGACGATGGGATGAGACGTAGGCTTACTATGAATTTAGGGACATAAAATTCTTTTTCAGAGACACTTGAAAAGTAGAAACCGTTGGTGCGTTTCTGATATTTGACGGAGCTGGTTCCATAGTCTAGTCTAGCTGCATGAACGGTGAAGGAATATGTTAAAAAAGAAGAATTATGAGTGGGAATCGTAATTTTACTATTCTGTCTGGAACGAAGTGGAAGACCATGACTTCCTAATGTTTAAATATCTGGTCGATCCTACACCTTATTTTAATGCCTACATTGTAAACCTTCATTTTGAATTATCCAAAAAAATAATAAAAATATCAATCGAAAAAAAAAATAATTCACACAAACAAATAAATCATTATCTCTATCAGTGAAGCTCATCACTATCAGTAAAGCTCCTCATAGAATCCACAATTTTATCCAATACAAGAGTCTTGGCATCTTTGGCTATGATGAAATCCACATGGTTAAAATTGTCCAGAGGAACGGAATAGTATTCAGCGACGTTCGGCAAAGAATTGAACGCTTTTTGGACGTCATCCGGTACCGTTACCCAGTCGTTCTCTCCATATGCTATCATCACAGGCGCTGTGAAGTTTTGTAGGTTATATACTGGAGCGGTTTTCGTTCCGTATGCTAGGACGTTGTGTTTTGCTCCGAAATCGTAAGAGGTGAATTTTTCGGTATCGAAAATCTGTTGGAAATGATGCAGCTGCCTTGAGGAACACCCCGATGTGGAATGCGCTACATAAACGGGAAAATTTGATGCGATCAACTGTTCGCGATCCGGTCCTGTAATATAAGATATTAGTTCGACGCAAAAACTCAAAGTTGTCGGTGATCCCTTATGGCAGAATATTTGCGCAATTCTAGAGACCGTTGATAGGATGGACGTCACGATTTCTCCGTCTTCTAGATATGTTGATATATCGTTGATTTTCTCCGATAATTCTATCAGAATTGAGAGAATCGGGCTGTACATCTTTGATATCCACATAGCCGGTGCTAAAAGAACTGCCAGTTTTATTTTGTCGTTATATTCAGTTCTTCGAGAGCAGAGCATGCTTATCAGTGTGGTTCCCTGCGAGTGGCCCACGTAGAAAATCTCATCTTTTTCAGATTCCTCGATTACAAAATCGATCATTGCTGGCAAATCGATCAGGGCCAGTTCATCTAAGGAGAAACTCCAGTATTTGAAGTCTGCTGTGCTTAAATTTGTATGCCTCTGCGAGTGCATACTGCCACGAACGTTACCCAACCAAACATCGAATCCAGCGTCTGCCAAAACGTACCCTAAACCTATTTTCGGGCCCGCCATTACGAAGTTATCGGAAGCACCGGACAGTCCATGCATTAGAAAAGCGACTTCTTTGTTCGTCTTCCCAATTTCTTCGTTCTGGATTCGGAAAACCTTCAAAATGTATCCATCTTGCGTCACCACCTCGTATTCTTCGATGAAGTAACCATATTTCTTGACCAGATCTTTCATGCCCAGAGTTGCATCTTCCGGTAGCTTCGGTATGTAAGTCTCGAGGAAAACGTTGATGTAATCCGCGACCATTCTGCTCAGAGTTCCACTCCAGTTAATGTGGATGTTCTGCTCCTTTTTAACGCTTACAAACTTGTGAGTGGCTTTAGTTTCTTTTTCCACGACTCCTCTTCCTTCTTCCATGTTAACGAATTTAACACCGAAATATATTAGGCAAGATAACGACAGGACAACCAGGACACCGACGCACAGCAGCGTACCGATTTTGGCCATGGCTGCGACGTTTTTGATGATTGAAATAAACAATTATATCTGATATAAACCAGCAGATCTGATATCTGTTGCGGATTCAGCCATTTCCTTTCCATTGTTAGTATTTTTAATTTTAGTTATTAAAATCGAATAATGAATCTATTTTACATTTATTTTCAATCAGAGTACTTCATTTAAAAACACATCATAAATAGCAAATAAATTGTTTGCAATATTTGGATAAAAATCCATATATCGGCTGTTGTAAACTATTGTACAGGACACAGGATCATTATATTTGAATTTAAATACAATACGTACTTGATCTTCCACCATTACAAGTATCAAACAATGACAATCTCTCGTAGTTATTTAATCATCATCATCATCAATGCTGCTTTGGTAAGGTTCATTTCTGGACGCAGGCCTACTGCAATACCTTAAGGCTTCCGCATACAGTCGATATAGTCCAGAAGTGATCTTCGAACGCCTGCAGAAAGCTAACGAGTATTATAAACAATATAAGAGACTTGTATGTATAGAATATGAATAACAGAATATTTATTTATTTTGTTCATATTTCCCTTTTCATATTTATCTTCATTCCATTAGCATCTCAGTGGCTCCTGCCAAAAATGGTCTGACAGTACCTAAAACCCCTAATACAATCTGTGCGGGAGCTAATCTGTAACACGACATTCATTGACTGTTAGGCGGTATGAAGTTCGCCGGGTCAGCTAGTAATATTATAAAATATAAAATAATAATAACAATAAACATAATATATTAATATAATAATATTAATAATCATTAACTGCTAACACCAGATGGACGCAGCGCAAGTGATATCGAACATGCGACCAGACTGGAGAATGGAGAAATCCGGCCAAATCTGGTAGTAAGGGCGCGAGGCTGCAGCTGGTTTCACTTCCTAGTATCACGCGGTAAGGCGTTGGATTCTCAAGGGCATGTTAGACAGTGGGCTGTATCATATCTAAGTCTATACATTCACCCCACGGTTAAAAGAATGATCGATATAGTTATACCCTCCTGGGGTGACGGGTTCGCCCGTTGTAGGTGACGACTCCCCAGTATTGACCGGTAGGCAATAGACATAGGCGGAGGTAAGTCATAATCCGCATCATCATCATCATCGACCTGAATATGTCCAGCTTTAAAAGTTTTCGTCATGATGAAATAAGTTGATATTTGTACAATGGACTTCTTCGCTGTGTCACCAATTATTTCATTTCCCATTTCATGTCATAATCAATTTGACAATGACCTAGAGTAGGCATCGAAAGAATTACCTAAATTTCTGGAAATGAAATTACTGCCATTAGTTTCATTGTTGATATCAAAGATATAAGATAACACAGACATTAGGTTATCATTATTTAATACCATTTAGCAGCAGTAAGTAGTCGTACTCTTTCGATAATGATCGCCGGGCGAGTTGCGCTTGGCTTGAGCTTTTTAATTTTTATTCTGACTTTGCTATTATATTTGGGAACTAGAAATACATCTTCGGAAGTAAAAAATACAGGAGATAACCACCCGTCGACTTCTGTAACAGAAGAATACGAAGAAGGGAATAAAATTCTACTAAGTAGTAAAGTCGTTTCGAATATTGCCAATGATTACCTTAAACAATTTCTCGAAAAACCTTCTAAAGATCCTAATAATGTATCTATATCTGAGTTAGTGGCGAAAAAAGGCTTTGCATTCAAGGAATATGATATAGTAACTTCCGATGATTACATTTTGAAGATATTCAGAATTCCGAAAGACGGAAAAGAAGCTGTGTTGATAATGCATTCGATGATAGGGCTGTCGGATGATTTCTTTAACAGAGGATCTAAAAATAGCATCGCGTATATTTTGGCGGATTCTGGATATGATGTGTGGATTGGAAACGTACGCGGTAGTAAGCATTCTTTAAAGCATTTACATTTGGATACTTCTGATTTAAAGTATTGGGATTTCTCCTTAGATGAATTGGCCATGACGGACGTTCGATCGATGGTCGATTTTATAATACGCGAAAGGAAAATAGAGAAGATATTCTATGTTGGATATTCGCAAGGTGGGACTCTGATAAGTATGCTCTGTTCTATGAGACCCGATTATAATGACAAAATAAAATTAGCCGTCTTGCTGGCGCCGGCTGTGCGGATTTCAAAAATGACAAACAAAATAAAAGAGATCATCAAATCGGCCGATTTACTCAATGATCTGTCGAGGGCTAACAGCGACGGGGAATTCATATCGTCGATTTCATCAACGCTATCAATTCTAACAACAATTTTTTGCGAGTACACATTCAGCATAAAACTGTGTTCCTCGACGCTTTTGCCACTTCCGAAGGTCAGCTTTTCAACAAGACAACTTAACCATTTCAAGCAGATTTACGACACGTCCAAATTCGGCAGTTACGACTTTGGACCGAACAGAAATATAGTAAAATACTCGTCTCCCGTCGCTCCTGAATATCCACTACGAAACTTCACGGCACCGGTGATGATAGCGTACTCTATCGATGATGACGTCGTCGTACCTGAGGATATCAAAATACTTCGAAGAAATCTACCGAACGTCGTCGAGTATTACTCAGTACCTAAAATCGGTTTTGGTCATGCAGATTTTACTGGAAATAGAGATGTCAAGACATTCCTAATGGATAGAGTGATAGAAATCATGAGGAAGTTTAAAAATACGTAATAACCTATCTAGATTTTGTTACTACTCGTGTTTGGATGTGTATTTGATCAGAAACTGTCACAAGTTCATCAATAATTAGTTGTTTATTCATCAAACCATTTTTAGGCATTATTGGACATCTAGCTATAGATCTGGACCTAAGTGTCGTTTACAGACGATTTCACATAATCTCTGAATCAAAACTGCCTTGGAAACTTGAGGTCCTATATTGCTTCCGAACAATGTCTTAACCTGGTTTGATCGAAGTGGAAGACCTTGTCCTTCCAAAGGGTGGAATTTCTTTGATACTGAGGTGATTGGGGTTATTGAAGTTGTTGTAGAGTAGCGATAACCTGTGCAAATTCCTTCGATCGCGAATAGGAAACCAGTGAAGTTGCTCACGAAAGGTTTAATAAGGTTTTTAAGGTTAATATGGAGAATGGTTTTATTTGACACTAGCTGACCCGTGCCCACTTCGTTGGGCGGTAAAAATTTTTACTTGTGATGAAATTATAAGTGTGGTTTGGTTAGTACTGAGTGCTATGATTTATTTTCTGACTGCCGAAAAAAGGGTTATATTTTTACTGCATATGTATGTATGTATTTGCATGCCAATTTGACTATATTACCGTTATTTGTTAGTGTCTTCTTGTGAGTATCTTATTGGTGAGTGTCTTATCTCTTTAACCATATATGCATTAAAAGGGAAAAGTCTTTTATTTTAAACACTTGAGACGATAAATTTACTTATTTTGATAATAATTCATAATTGTTGATAATATGACCAATAAACATGACCTAACGATTTAAATTATTTTTTTAATATAACATACTACTTTTTGTTACTTAAATAAAAAAGTTAGACATATGCTGTCGCTGACTTTTTTATAGGCATTGTCAAGCTCTACAACTTTTCTCTAGAACTTAATCATATATCTCTCATCGTTAAGGCAGTGTTAGTTAGAAACATTTTCGATCGACCGTTTTTTTCGACTTACTTTGGAAATCCGACTACCACGAAAAAGTATTTTTATTTTTCGGATTAATACATAGCCTATGACACTCAGAAATAATGTGGCTTTCTATTGGTAAAAAAAATGACAAAATCGGTTCAGTAGATCCAGAGATTACTTCCTACAACGCCACAAACTTTACCTCTTTATATTATTAGTATAGATAACCGATTTGGAGCTCTGCTGGGACTGTAAAACAACCAGCGTCATTGAGAGCCAACTTTCGTTGAATCATTGATTTTATAATGGTTGAATCAACGTTAGCTTCCGCGACGTCCGCTTGAAAAAATAAAACTATTCGCGAACAAAATCCGATCAGAGAAAAGAGTAGATGCGCTGCCGATCATAACCATAAGGTAAAACCCAACGGATTCCAGATCACACCTTCATCGCCGTCACCCGTTTCATAGAGCATTTCGCCATATTTCTCGCTCACAGCTGTACTACCTTTCACTTTTTACACGGCTGCCCAACAAATAGGAGTGTAATGTGTTCAAAATTCATCTATGTATGTTTTCCGTTCCTTTATTCTATCATAACTTCTAAACACTTGAACCTATTTAGAAATTTGTGGTGTTGTTAAAATTGGTATGTAGTCCCGAGTGTGATGTTCTACCTAAACTGTCCAAACGACAAATGAATTGTTATTTAAAACGTCTAAATGTCAATAAATTAAAATAATTATATCGTGTTCAGTATCAAATAAAAGGACCGAAAATATATATTTATTCATATGGATAAATACATGAGACACTAATATTTCATAAACAAACCATTTTATTACTTGAGCCCCGAGTGCAACCGACTGAGTTCGGCGGCGGCGGAGCGCAAACTTTTCGAGATACCTGCCGCAGGGCATGCAGCGCAGCGACGTCACACTCAGAAAGCAAATGACATAAAGCCCCGCTAAAGGACCGGTTTACGTAAAGCTCTCATAAAAGGCAATTGCCCAGATTAAGAGATAAAATATAAAGATAAAAGTATTTATTTCCAATACAACCATACAATTGTGTAGGAATGACAGTAATTAATCTTAAACTATAGTTACTCAATTTAGACAAGAGATGATATACAATATATAACTTAAAACTTACCAATTTACAAAAACAATGACTATATGATAACAGTTTACAACAAAACAAGCAGCGGTAAATAATATGTATTACATTAAATGGGTAGATACGATGCTATGTATTTTCAAAATATTTTAAGAAATCGTTATGAGCATACATGTTGATTTTAAGCAGATAGACCAGAGGAAAATGTCACGAGCATTGTACAAGGTCCATCGACTGACTCACAGAATGCGCAATCGTCTTTAAGTAGAATATGTTTAAAGAGATGGAGGGCAACACGTGGCAATGGAGACGTAACCAAGCTTCCGTAAACCGAATATTGTCTTTATTTTCTAAAAAACATGCTTTTCAGCGCTTTCAAATTGTTATACACTAGTTAACTTTTGTAATAGCAGTCGTTTTTTGACACGACTTCCCAACAAAAAGGAGCTTAATGTATTCAGGATTCATCTATGTATGTTTTCTGTTTTCTCTATTCTACCATAACTTCTAAACGCTTGAACCGATTTAGAAAAGTGTGGTATTGTAAAATCGTTATGTTATACCAAGTGTACAGATATTAAGGGGGTATTCTGGCCTAGAGGCCTATTTTAGGCGTTTTTCTGAGTAGAATAAAAAAACGAATTGTAAGGAAAAAAAAGACAAATTGTATCAAGAATACAATTTGTATTCTTGATACAAAAAAAAACACAAAAAAAAAATCAAAGAGTTAAAGGCTAGTGAAAGGGGGGCTAAGAAAAGGCGCGTCCTGGTCGACATGTTTCCAACCTTTGTAGTGTTACGAATCAAAGAAAAGCAAAAAAATATTGAACAGTAAGAACTTCGCTATGTCCCGGACCTTAAAAAGAAAGATATTCTCTTTTTCCGCAAAACGGCGACGATTTATAAAATAAAATATGCGACTTTTTCTGTAATATTTGTTTATTTTTATTAATTTCTAAAACTTTTTTTTCCAAAAACCATGCTCCCGGATACAGAAGGATAAGCTAAGATGACTTCTACCAAATTTCAAATAAATCGTTTAACCCTTGGAGTAAATGGGTATTTTCATGGATGCATCTGTCTCTTTTGCAGGATTTTCGGCGACATCGACCTTAAAGTACTCTAACTACGAAACTACTACACCAATCATAAAAATAACAACTGCACAATGATTGCATTGAAATTTCGAATATAGAATATTGAAATATCATTTTGTAAAACAATTAGATAATTATGAATAAATATGAGAACGTCAAAGAAGTGAAAAAAACGCGGAACCAGATCTGGTCGTATCATACTCAACGGATAATTGTTTCAGAACCAGATTTGGTCGTATCATACTCAACGGGTAGATCTTGAGATATCATGTCAACTAGTTCGAAAAAAGTAGTTTCGAGAAAATAAAAGCGTTTAAAGTATTATACAACGTTTCGGGAGCGTAACTCATATAATGGTACTTAATTCACACATTTGGTTGTACTTCAAAATTAAAATTGTCTGAAGTTCTTACAGCTAAATGAGCTGTTCTAGCTTCAATGAAGTCGGGGATTACATTGTAGTACTGGAATCTATGGATTGATTTGTTCCGGCTCGATAGGTTTATTTAACACGACACCAAAGTTGCTGTAACTCTGAAAATAAATCGAATTTTGAATAATCCTCTTGAAGACATATTCTTAAAGGTCTAAGCTTTGTAAATATGCAAAAGAAAAAAACTATTATTTTAAATTCCTAAACCAGAATACCCCCTTAAGTAAGTATATGTCTGAATGTCAGTAAATTAACATAAATATATCGTGTCTAGTGTCAAATGAAAGGTCTGTTTGAGTACATTCCGGAAATAAATATGTATATTTGTGGATAAATACATGTAAAATATTTTGCACAAATACTACAAATATTTTGTAAAATAAAGCCGCATTAACCCTTCGAGTAGCGGCAATTTATTAGATTTTTTTGCAATATCGCCGCGCTCGACAAAACGTACTATAACTTTGAAACTACTATAGCAATCATTAAAAAAATAACTGTAATGATTGCATTGAAATTGTGTATATATAATATTGAACACTCATTTTATAAAACAATTTGATAATTATGAATAAATATGAGAAAGTCGAAAAAGTGAAAAAAACTCGGCATTTCTAACTTGTACTTTTCTACCGGAAATATACGGAACCCTATTTAGAAATTGTAAATACTATCGTGATTTTCATTAGATTCTCTATCAAAGTTAATATTTCGTTTTGCTTATCTACATACAAAAATACTTAGATATTGCTCATAAAAAACAATAAAATTTTTGATGATTTCTCGAAAACAAATAAAGTTGATGTTTGACAATGGAATTTCACCAGAAATATCCGCGAAATGACGCGTGAAATTATTCTAACGGCCGCCTATGTATCAATGGTAATAATGAGATATTTGGTATTGATTTTAGGATGCGTTCGAATTAGAAAATAATATTTCTGCGCGCTCCGGGAGCAAGCCGCCATTGGTCGTTACGTAGTCAACGGTGTTCTGATGTGCAACCACATTAGATCGTTACGTAGCTGAAGGAAAAATCATTAATGCAATAGTTCACTTTCTGTAACAGCAGTCTTGTTTTTTTTTTTACATATTTACTTGTTTAATTTTTTTAAGCTATTGCATAGCTTTTATCGCGGGCCTAGGCGGCGCGGCGACCGAATGAAGAAATTTCTTAACGAATATTAATGATATTAAACTGATAATTACGACTAAACGAGTACTGCTTACGATTCGACAAAAATATATGTTAAACAAGAACATTTTCCTAATATTCTTAGCTTTGAATATTTTAGATTTTGTTTATATTACATAGTGTAATTAATTTGTGAAATTAGGTCTAACCGAACACAAAAACGATTACCACGCAAATACTATCTGGCGTATTATTATGAAACCTACACCATTTTAAAGATAATTTAATTATCTATCTTTTTATCTACGATTTTTTTCGAATAATCCGTTTTTTTGCTTTATCGAATAAAAAATTCGTGAGCGGCGCTCTATCGGAAGAAGTTTAAATTATTCCGAAACATTTGCTACCGCAGCCGCAAATGATTCGGAATAATTTCAACATTTTCCGATAGAGCGCAGTTATCTGATATCAGAAAAATAAAATAAATAAATAATTATAATTGCTTAAGTTGTTAAAAATGCTATGCAATAGCTTTACCGCGGCAGTCCCCGAGTGCCACACGTATTTTTTTTTTAAATGTATCTTGTTTCTCAATTTTATTACACGTCTAGACTTTCGATTAACTCGCAAGAGAGGATAACTGGGTTTTACAGAGTTTAAAATATTTGTAATTACACATTTATAAGATGTTTCTAAAGGGGCTTCTGCTTCTTGTAGTTGGGGCCAGCGAAAAATAATGGCAAGAGAATTTTAAACGCTGATACTTTCAGATCAGACAGTATTTTGACCATAGAATGCTGGAGTAGAATCAGCAGGCCAGATTCCGAGACACCTGTCACTGGTATACTAGAAAAGGTGTAATTGTAATTAGTAACCCCAAAGTGTCTTGGAAAAGCAAAATATTCATCAGTAGACAGTGGATGCAATAAAGAAATCGAAACTAATGGTCAGACTGTTTAACAAAAGAACGGGTGACCTCAGGATTAGGTACTCCATATATGCCACAAAAGTGAAGTCCATTATATTGCGCGGCACATTACACCCATACGTAATAGCTACCGAGAAATACGTAACGGCGTATTTGCAGAAACGAATAGCAACTTATTTGGTTTATATAGTAACATTGACTATATAAAATCGAAGACTATCGCGGTTGTTTGACATTATAAATAGGATAGAAAACGAATTTACCGCGTGAAATTTGTAGCACCCGACGTTTCGGTGACGTTGCAGCCGCCGTTGTCCAGGGTAGACTGAAGAGCTGTCAATCCGTTGTTTTGCGGGTAGGCCGCGTACCGCTTCCGCCACTGCGTATTTAACGCGGTATAAATTTCACGCGGTAAATTCGTTTTCTATCCTTTTTATAACATTGACTATGTTCAATTATGAGTGCCATCTATCGCATTTTTATATAGGCCGACTAAATCACAGAAATAATACAAAGACATATAATGATATCTATTAACGTAAGATACCGTTGTGTGAACGACAGTTTTTTTCAAAATTCCCGCTGGCCGAATCTGTCGGCCCACCACCGTTATAATCTACGAAGTAACAACAGCAGTTTGCCGTCTACCCGCAGATGACGATTGGCAGCACCCTGGACAACGGCGGTTGCAACCTCGCCTAAACGTCGGGTGTTACAAACTTTACGAGTTAATTCGTGTTCATGTTATTTATACTGTTATCTATTAGTCTACCTGAACGTACGTAGTTATTATGTATCGAAACCTGTACCTACACCAAAATAAAAGTCGGTTGTGGCACCCCAAGACTTTCCCGATTAGAAACCCCCCCCCCCCTTCCCGCGCCAACACAACTCCCCCTTGCGCGTCAATTCGTAGTATATTTGTAGTATTTTCCGTGGTATTAAAATGGTATTTTTTCAAAAATTAATTACAGCCGCATTCACAGTCGATACTTAAGTACACCTTAAGTGAACACTCACCCGAGTGACACTCAAGTACCGCCCTCAAAATTACTATTCATAGTCGTTACTTGAGGTCTCCCTTCAGTGAGTATGCACTTAAGGGATTGGGATTCATTTCTAATTCGAAACTATACACGGTCTATAGAATTTTCGTTGTCTTTGAACAAAATTAGTGTGCTCTTTGGTTGAAAACAACCCGTTGGTGCATCAGCTGTTGTCACTGGCGTTTGCTCGAAGTCGGCGTATTTTTCTTTTCAGTTTCTTGATCGATTTCCTCGATGCGATCTTTCGTCTTTTTCGTTTTGCCTTTGCTAGTTTGCTGCCCTTTGCGCCGCATTTCGATGCAGAATTTCTTCACCTAGGAATTAGCAAAAAATATAGGTAGAAATAATAGCTATGGTTGACAGCCAGCACTAACGGCATCAGGCGGAATCGGAAATCTGCGGTTTTCGTCGAAACCCTGGATTTTCGACCAAATCATTATAAACCATAGAGTTATTGAAATCGTGGATTTACTTCACAAAAACACTCTTTAATTAGTGGGATACTCAACGCGCACTCGCCAAAGTGAGCTCGAGACCACACTTGAATTTGACAGTTCAAAACTTAAGAAATGTCGGCCATTTTAGCTTCCTCTTCTTCTTGTTGCTTTATGGCAATCATCGATTGTCGGTGCTTTTCTGCCAAGTCGTTTTCGGAGGGCATCAAAGTTAGTTTGTTACATGCACAGTTAGGTACATGTATAAGAAGGCACAATACTGAAACAAGGTATACTAATTTATAGAAATGTATGTACATATAGCATAAAACATGGTTATTGGGGATGATACAAACAAGGAAAGGGTGTGAAATAAGCTATTACACTGTACAGAAATATTATTAAGGGAAATAAATTTACATATTACTTTATAAATTTTGGGAGAGTTGAGGGATAACAAGTGGAGGGAGTTGGATGTTATATTTTACAAGGTCTGGGATAAAACTCGGATAATTGTTGAGGATGGGACAGTTAAAAAATAGATGGTCCAGCGTGCAATCTTCGTGTCCACAATCGCATTGCGGAGACGCGAGAACATTAATACGGTGGAGGTGCGATGGGGTGGAGCAATGTCGGATCCTCATGCGGCAGATTATCGAGATCTCTTTCCGACTAAATGGCTGGTGGTGGTACCATGGCTTTGAAGGGATTTCTCCCTGGATAAGTGAGAAACTCTTGCCCTTTGTGTTAGAGGAAGTACGCCATCGCTGAGTCCAATTTTTAAAAAGTTTATTGTCTATCGAGGGGAAGAAGTCGGAGACAGGCAGACGACAATCGACTTCGGAGCCGAAAGTGCGAGCCGAATTCGCCAGCTCGTCCACCGTCTCGTTTCCCCTAATCCCCGAATGACTAGGGATCCAGCAGAATATCACCCGGAAGTTGGCCGCCACCAAGGCATCGTATTTGCGGCGAATTTCATTTTCGATGTGCGTTGGCGAGTTATTGAGAGAGGGGAAGCTAAGCTTCTGCAGGAGGCTCATTGCATCGGTAAATACCACTACGTTGACAAGGTGGGAGGAATCGATGTAATGAAGTGCCTTAAGCATGGCAACGCTTTCCGCTGTGTAAATGGAGGCGGCACTGGGCAGGCGGAACAGGTTGTAGTTATCTGTGTTGGCGTGGTAAACCGCGGCTCCTACATAGCAACCTTCACCAGCCTTGGAGCCGTCAGTAAATACATAGTTCCATCCCGGCCAGTTGTTGGTAACTAACTGCTTAAATGCTATATTGTTATACGGCTGAGGGTCATCTTCTGTGCTTTTCCGCAGGACAGTCTGATTAAAAACCACCGGTACTTTGAGCCTCCCTTCTAAGGACATGGAGAAATTATGTGGGACAGAGAAGCGGTATATAGAGGGCGATAGTTAGTTGAGCCACCGATGACTTTTACAAAGGAAGGGCAGCTTTGAGGAAGGGGTATATACACTCTGCAGCATGGTCGACAAAATGGTGAGTTTAGGAATAAATTTATTTTATTTTATTTTTATTTTATTAATTTACAATAACTTCATATAATATGTCATATAAACACCATTTACATAATATGGTTGAGTTGGGAGAGATTTAGAACATCCTATGGTGAAAATGTTTATCCGCATTCCTAACTAGGTCAGAGACCCGTATCTAGGGATGCTGATTTTTGTTTAATTATATCGACGAGCTTACTCTTTTGATATTCTGAACTTAAGTTGCATTGCATAATACATAAGAATTGGATGGGATATGCTTGCTAATCGTTTCAAGTAAAAGCGGTCGGCGAGCCGTTGACACCTTAGGTCAACTGGGGGCTCTGATGCTTCAACCTGCAGAGTATTAGTGGGTGAACTCTTCATGGCTCCAAGTACTAGACGGAGTCCCTTGTACTGAAGACGGTCTAACTTGCTAAGGCACGCTTTAGAAAGGGGGAAGGTAACAAATGCAGCATAATCAATTTGGGATCTGACTAACCCGTTGTATAGCAGTTTAAGTGTGGAAGGATGGGATCCCCACCATACACCACAAGTAGCTTTGATTATATTGAGATGCTTTTCCCCGCGAGATACGATCCTATCGATATATGGGGTCCAGAGGAGCTTGCTGTCGAGAATGACTCCTAAGAACGTCGCCTGAGACTTGATTGGGATTGATATGTCCTTATATGCTATCGAGGTGTTTGGAGGGATCCTACGTCTGGAGAATGTAACTGCTGTGCTCTTTGAGGGGGATGTTTCAAGGCCAGAGTCCCTGAGCCAAGAGTCCAAAGATTCGAGAGCCGCAGATACCCCAGACATAGCTGCCTCAAAATAAGGGGATGCCCAATATAAAACGATATCATCGGCGTATTGCAGAATGCGACAATGGTAGCTAACAACTCTTTCGATGTCGTTAGTATATATGTTATACAGAAGAGGGGAAAGCACACTTCCCTGGGCCGGGCAGACCGATGACTGGTGAACGTGGAAGGGAGAGAGAAGGCGACTGTATAATTACTTTCCTTTCTCGGAGAAGGTTGCAAATAAAAAAAGCCATTTTCTCGGGTACACCAAGTTTGGTTATCGTTTGTTGTAGGATGGGGATGCGAACATTGTCGTAGGCCGATTTAATATCTAGGAATATAGCGACTAGATATTGTTTCCTAATTTGAGCGAGCCGGATGTCTGTTGTGAGGATACCAATATTGTCAAGGGTTCCTTTGCCACTACGGAACCCGAACTGCGACTTACAAAGTTTCCGTTCAGACTCCAAAAACCACTCAAGCCGGTTTTTGACCATGTGCTCGCATATCTTGCAGAGCGCCGAAGATAAAGCAATTGGACGGTATGATTTAGCAGAGCCCGCTGTGGATAGGTCGTGAGAAGGTTTGGGGATAGGTATAATTATTTGGCTCCTCCACGCTGGGGGGGGGGGGGCATACCACTCTGGAAGAAGAGGTTCATTGTCGGCAAATTCTTCCAGAAGTTCATCAGGTATAGCTGTCTGCTTAATAGAAGATAGCCCTCTCCTGAACCGCTTAACCATAGACCATACGGTAGAGGATGGCGTATCCGGTGAGAGGTTTTGGCAGAATCGCCTTCACCCCTCTCTCTTTTTGCGTCTGAGTATTCGTCTGCATTCAGTTGCGGAATTCTTATACGCTTCCCACGTGTGAGCTGACATACAATCCTTGTATGCAGTGAAACAGTCCCTCCGATAGCCCACCGCTTGCGTACACTCCGCATCCCACCACGGGGGGGATGGGGGGCCCGACAGGCGTCCGGATATACGGAGAACATGCCTTTGGGCACAATCAGTGATGCATTGGACGAATGTGGCATAGCACATTTCCGCCTGACCCTCAACGGGCGGCGGCAGGAATTCAGAAGCGACGTCGAGATCGTGAAGGAATTTGGCAAAATCATCAGACTTGCGGTCAACCTTAAAGAGGTATCGACGGTTGATCGGATTCCGTCGAGGAAGTGTGGTGTCAAAATCCACTATAATGGGGAAGTGGTCGCTGCCATAAGGGTCGGCTAAGGTTTGCCATGATGAAACTAAGGCAAGCGAGTCGTACAGAGGAAGATGTCGACAGCAGAGGGTTTTTCTTCAGGGCCCGCCACCAGGGTGGGTGATCCGTTATTAAGGAGACACAGTTGATGCGTGTCCATCAGTTCAAGTACGGCTGCGCCTCGCCGGTCCGAGATCGCACAACCCCAGACCGTTAAGTGTGCGTTAAAGTCACCCAAAATATAGAGGGGGCAGTCTACAACTGCGAACATTGATGCCCACCATCCATTGGGGACGGCTTTGCCGGGGGGGATGTATATGGAGACGAAGGCGATTCCATCAATCTTAGCAGCGACTACTTGGATTTCCAGGCCGGGAGACGGGATAGGAATGATCGTGAACTGAATAGTGTCTCTGATGGCCAAGAGGCAGCCGCCATGGCCATCGCCACGGTCCGAGCGTATGCATGAAAATCCAGGTATGTTAAATACACTACGGGCGCTGAGCCATGTCTCACCGACCGCAGCAACATCTACATTGTGCTCTTTAAGGAGACTCAAAAGCTCCGCTTTCTTGCCTGCAATAGATCTGCAATTCCACTGGAAGATGACACCCATGATGGGTACTATAAGCAAAATATATATATTGATATAATTAATTATATACGTATATTTATTTATATATATGTATATATAAAAATAAATATAAATATATATGTATGTATAAGGGTTAAAATAAGAGAAAGAGAATAAATTAATAAATGAGAAAAAAAGTAACAGTTACCTAGGGGGTAACTGTGATTCAGCAGAGGTTATTGACAGCGGGATTTCCGCCGTCAAAAGCCCCCACTTCGTCCGCAGCGTTCTGGAGAACAGTTAGCAGTGATGCAATAGATGCTGAAGCTAGGGAAGGCGACGTAGAGTATTTAGACTGGATGTTGAGGATTTTTTGTTCTGCATCCTTCAATAATGTACGAATGCTAGAGAAGGGGTTCCTGTGGGGATTATTGAGGCAACTGCCGTTGCTTGAGGGGAAATAGTCCCAAGTGAAACTAGGGGAGGGCTAGCTGGTGGAGGGGGAGACAGAAGCACTATTCTTTTTTTATTTCCTCTCGTATTCTGTACCCGAGGGGGGTCAGTTACAACAATTCGAGGCCTATGTGGAGTTCTTTCCACGGATACTCTGGGGGTTGGGGTGAATGACGAAACAACCGAGGTGAACAATGACTTCTTGGGGCACTTTGACGCGGCATCGAAGTATGATATATTGTCCGTAGACATTAGATGCTTAATCTTCTTCTGTCTTACATATTCCTCGCATGAAAAGTTATTGGCGAAGTGATCCTGTGACCTACAGTTCGCGCAATTAATGGCCTCAGACTTGCATTCTGTGCCAGTGTGCTCACCTGCACATTTAAAACATCGTGGGGTCTTAGCCCGGCAAGATGCGCGGCTATGTCCAAAACGGCAGCAGTTCAGTCAGACACTGTATGACCGGGAGAGCGTAGGCTTCGACTTGAAGTGAGTTGTAGAAAAGGTCAATCTTTTCCGGTAACCTTTGGCCTTCAAAAGTAACGACGATAGAGCGGGAGGACTTCCACACTGGCTTGCCGTTAGACTTGTCCCTATAATTGAGGCGGCGCACTTTGTGAACACGAATGCTGTTGCACTCGTTGAAACCGTCAACAATTCCTTGCTCAGATAAAGAGGTATCAATACCTCTTATTAAGCCGTTTCGGAACGTTGCGTACGTTGGAATGTACGCATTTAGGTGCTTATCCTTTAAAAAAATTAATGTTGTAAATGCGTTTGCCTCTTTGCCGGATTTAAACGAGATTTCGACCCGGTTGCGGCCTATCTTCTTGAGGTTTTCAATTCCTCGGACCTTTTGGTCAAAGATGGCTTTGCCTAATCGGTTGCAATCGGGTTGATCGTGCGATTGCTCGACTTGTCGGCTTCCTCGCCGGCGGGGGTTGGTGGCTCAAACTGAACGTAGACAATATAATATGGCCCTGAGGCATTTATTTTGTACAGGTTTGCCATTTCAGGTACCTTCTTCGCGGGCGGGGAGGACTGCACCTCCACCGTTACAGCGACGTCTTGTAGAGTATCCATAATCTCCGTAGGGACCAGATCATTACTTGCGTCGATAGCACTATTAGAGTTTGTCGGGGCCAAATGCAGTGCTGCCCCTGACCCCTCCTTCGCACACTCCATACTGCAACTACCGCTTGTATTTTTTGGGCATAATTACCAAAAAGTAATTAAAAGGTAAATTAAAAACAGTATTGTGGGGTAGGTAAAAGTATAAACTTACCAACCCACTAATTGCACGCTGGCAAAATATACCTATTCTTACTTACTTACCGATGGCACGAACACAGAACGAATATATAAAACACAGATTCACGAACACAGTTAGGTTTTAAACACAGTTAGAAGGATTCACGGAGCGACGACACAACCCAAAGGAAATCACGTCTACCCCGTTAGTCGGTTCTAGCAAGACCCCCCTTTAGCTTCCTCGACACTCAAGTATTGTCTCTGAATACAAAAATGTATGGAAGATGGCTACTTGAGTGCCTACTTAAGTATGGTTTCTGAATAGTAATCTGACAAGTTTTAAGGCACACTTAAGTTGAGGGACCCCTTGAGTGTGGACTCTGAATACGGCTGTTAGTATTATATTTAATATTTTAAATATTATTTCTCTCGCTTATGAACGAGATAACCCATGTGATTTCGGTTGTGACTTGGCACTTCCTTAAACCTACAAGAAATGACCCTCTTGACGAAGATTTTCTTAAAAATGGTGGACTTTAATTATTTTTTCGTTTGTATAGGAGATATTTCAACCAAAATTTCTCGCACTATCAGGTGGGCCGATTACAACCACATCCAATTGAGCTGAAATTTGGCATGCAGGTATCAGTCGGTCATGACAAGAGATTGTGGTTGAAATCGATCCACCAGAGGGGGCGGGGGGTGGGGTGGGGGCACTACTCATATTTAAATCACGAAATATTCGACTTAGTAATTTTAATTTTGGTACACAGATTGGGCCGAAATCACATTGTGAAATTTGGTTGGAATATCTCATATACAAACTACATTAATATTTAATTTAAATATACAGCGAAGATTAAATATTATTATTGTATATATGAAATCGAAGACTATCGCGGTTGTTTGATATTGTAAATAAGATAAAAACGAATTTACCGTGTGAAGTTTGAAACACCAGACGGTTTGGCGATGTAATCGCCGCCTACCCAGTCTTCCATGGACAACGGCGGTTGCAACATCGCCGAAACATCGCCGAAATTCGTTTTTATCATATTTATAATTATAAGTGTAGCTTGTATATGAGATATTCCAAGAGGTTGAATCGGTCCTACAGGAGGGCACACCGAGTCACGAGTCATATTTCAATCCCAAAAATTTGGAATTGTTTCGAAATATTGGTAAAATAATATTCGAAAAATTGTTATGGTGGCTTAGTTTTAGAGATTGGTTGGTGGTTTAGGGGTTATTATTTCTAGATTAAAAAGGGATTGTAGACCTACATCTCTGTTCGCAAGTGAGAGACATCCAAAAAATCTCGGTTAAATTTGGGTTTTTTGGCGTCGTACTTATTACCTATATGCTTACCGGATTTGATACTTTATTTCGTTACCAGGATTTTTTTCATTTCCCGTTATCAAACTGTAGCAATGGCATTTATGTTTCTTTTAAATACGAGCTAATAGAATTTACCAAGAAATATAAATAAACCAGTAAGATTCTATCTAAAACAAAACAATTTTAACACTGGCAGTTATCAAAATGAACCAAAGGTAACTTAGAGAAAAATGACAGCTGGCTGTCAAAAAATCGTATTCCTTTGCGAGCTCCACCTCAATGCGGTTGTGATTATTTACTTTAAAACAGCCAGTTACTTCATACAAATATGAGTGATCTATTTGTGGACGATAACAGTACCGTGACTGTCAAGATTGAGGAAAATATCGTCATTAAAAATGAGGTCTACGGTTCTGATGATTCAGATTTGAATATTCCTCTGACCAACTTTAAACGGGATGAGCGAGGTAATGTGGTCGAATTCTACGAAGAAGAATATCGTATCATAAAGCCAGAGCCAATCGAAGGTGGACCATCTGGTAACAGTAATATTGTCGATAGTAGATCTAGTGTTGGACGTGTTAAATCGCATATTTGTCTGGAGTGCGATAGGACGTTTTCTTTAAAGGGTAATTTAAATCGACATATTAATAGTGTTCATGGTAAATTGAAGAAATACTCATGTGAGAAATGCTATCGCGCTTTTGCAGAGAAGAGGAGTTTAAAAGTACACGTAGACGCGGTTCATAGAAAATTAAAGAATTACGTATGTGGAGAGTGCGACTGTGCTTTTGCAACGAAGCGGGATTTAAAAGTACATGTAGACGGGGTGCACAGAAAATTGAAGAAGTTCTTGTGTGGAGAGTGCGAACGTGATTTTGTAACAAAAGGACATTTGATAGTACATTTAAATGCAGTTCACAGGCAATCGAAGAAACACTCATGTGAGGAATGCGGCCAGGCTTTTGCAAGGCAGTGGGATTTGAAAGTACATGTAGACATGGTTCACACGAAGTTGCAGAAATTTACGTGTGGGGTATGTTCTCGTTCATTTGCCAGTAAACAGAATTTGAAAATACATTTAGCTGTCGTTCATGAGAAATTGAAGAATTATGTGTGTGCAGAATGCAATCGTGGCTTCGGAAAACGAACAACTCTGATTGTACATTTAAGGAAAATACATGCTTCATAATCATTTGTCATACAGTATATCTCAAAAGCATTTAGGTAATATAAATTAGTGATTATTAGAACCATTTTCTCTATTTAAAACCACTTTTTATAATAAGAATTATATGTAAGTGGTATCTAAATAAATAAACATTGTAATAAGCATAATTTTTTTTGAATCTAAGTATTTTTGCCGTTGTTCTTTTGTTCTATTTTCATGTAAACTCTTTAAAAACTCATTCTCCCTTTCTATTTTCAGCTGAGGATAAACTAGTTACATATATATATATATATATATATATATATATATATATATATATATATATATATATATATATATATATATATATATATATATATATATATATATATATATATATATATATATATATATATATATATATATATATATATATATATATATATATATATATATATATATATATATATATATATATATATATACATATATATATATATATATATATATATATACCTATATATATATATATATATATATATATATATATATATATATATATATATATATATATATATATATATATATATATATATATATATATTATATATATATATATATATATATATATATATATATATACATATATATATATATATATATATATATATATATATATATATATATATATATATATATATATATATATATATATATATATATATATATATACATATATATATATATATATATACCTATATATATATATATATATATATATATATATATATATATATATATATATATATATATATATATATATATATATATATATATATATATATATATATATATATATATATATATATATATATATATTATATATATATATATATATATATATATATATATATATATATATATAGATATATATATATATATATATATATATATATATATATATATATATATATATATATATATAGAAATAGAAATAGAAATATTTTTATTGTCCGAAATTGTGGTGGTACATTTATGGTGATAATGCGTAAAAACTATGTATCTCACAATTACCTGTTATTAAAACAGATTGACAAATTTACTTATCTGCTAAATTGACTTATCTGTTAATTATAATATCTTATTAAAAAATGTTATTATTTCACTGGTTTAACATGAAAAAATCTAAACAGACCTGATAAGTAGAACTAACAGTAGAAGACCATTAGAAAAAATAATTCACCAATAATATAAAAAATAAAGAAAATATCAAAATCAAGGAATAATCAAAATTCCGCCTATAAATACGAAATGTATATAATTTAAAATGTAACAGTAGAAAACAATTATTAAAAAATAATTCACCAATAATATAAAAAATAATGAAAAAAAATCAAAATCAAGGAATAATCAAAAATCCGCCTATAAATACGGAATGTATATAATTGAACATTTGTAATCTTCCTAATTGAATTATTGTAAAAACAAAATGAAAATGGATGCCTACAATATAATATTATGAGAAATATTCGTTTAATGTGTAAAAGCTTTTATCGATAAGCCATTTCTTCAACGCTGCGGTAAACCCTTTTCCTTTTGTTTCTTTGATATTTGCAGGTAGGTGGTTATAGATTTTTATTGCATTGTATAACATTCCTTTTTTAAATAGAGTTAAATTTGGCTTGGGTGCTTGTAGCTCATGTTTATTTCGTGTGTTATAGCCGTGTTCAACATTGTTTGTTTTGAAATACTGATCGTGGTCCCTTATAAATTTGCAGGTTTCCAAGATGTATATCGATATAAACGTTAGCACAAACTCCTTTTTAAATAGTGGTTTGCAGCTGTCAGTCTTTGGAATTCCACATATTATTCGTAAGCATCGTTTTTGTACTATGAATATTTCCTCTGCGTTTACCGAATTGCCCCAAAGCGTAATTCCATATTTTATGCAGGCGTAAATATATGCATAATATGCCATAAAGGCTGTTTTTTTTTATCTGTAGTTCGTTTTTAAAATCCTTAGAGCGTAGCAAAATTTCGAAATTTTTATTTTTACATCTTCGACATGGGCTTTCCAGTTCAAATTACAGTCGATTGTTATCCCTAGTATTTTGAATTTTTGCACCATATCAATAACCTGAGCGTTATGTTTAATTTCGAATTTGTATTTTTGTGCTTGATAGGAATGAAATTGCATACATTTTGTTTTTTCCGCATTTACACTTAAATTATTTGACCCTAACCATTCAGTTACTTCTATAAAGCTTGTGTTTGCGCTGCTTTCCCCATCAGCTTTAGTAGGTATGGCCCCCCAATTAAGATAGAAGTGTCGTCGGCGAATAGGATTATTTTCTGTTGTGTCGCTAAAGGAAGTTCATTTACATATATTATATAACAGCAGGCAACCGAGGACGCTTCCCTGCGGAATGCCATGCTGTGATCGAAGCCATTTTGATCGTACAGGTTCTACCATCTTTTTATTGCTATTAAAGTATGTAATTTCAACGCACTGCTCCCGTTCAGTAAGGTAAGATTTTAACCAATCATAGGCTTTGCCTCGGATTCGACGTTGTAGCATTTCTCTAAGAGTTTTTCGTGTAGTACACAATCATATGCCTTAGATAAATCTAGCAATAACCCCAGGGTGACATGTTTATTATTTAGTAAATTTAGAATTTCATTAGTATATTGAAAGACAGCTAGTGTAGTTGACTTGTTCTTTCTAAATCCATTTTGATTTTCCGAAAAAATATTATATTTTTCAAGGAAAACTATAATATATTCTAGCGTAGACGGTCTTTTCGTATATTTTCGCAAAAGTTGATAGGAGAGCAATAGGACGGTAGTTTGAGGGGTTCCTACTATCCCTTTTTTAAAAAGTTGTGTTGCAAAATTTTGTGTTGCAAAAGGAAAAGCTCGATTTTTGAGATATTATGGATGATGAGTGATCGTTCGTCGACGGTAAAGGGACCCATAAACTAACATGCACAATCGAAAGTCGTGCACATCCGTAAGTATATCTCATTCAAACATAAGCGTTTCCCAATCCAAGCTGGGATTTCCTTCGCTGCTGTTCAAGTAGCTTTTACTAATTTTATATATATATATATATATATATATATATATATATTATATATATATATATATATATATATATATATATTATATATATATATATATATATATATATATATATAATATATATATATATATATATATATATACTATATATATACCTATATATGTATATATATATATATATATATATATATATATATATATATATATATTATATATTATATATAATATATATATATATATATATATATATAATATATATATATATATATATATATATATATATATATATATATATATATATATATATATATATATATATATATATATATATATATATATATATATATATTTGATGAGGCTTATATTTGATAACTATCATTCGTTGGGCATATTGTTGATGTTGGACATACGGAAGTAACGTAACACATCGTTTCTTTCAAGTCGGGTAAATTTTCATTTTTGCTAATATAACCCCTAATTAGTCGCGTGGAGTCAAAAAACTTTCGCGTTAAAAAAAAAGTACTTGCTGCGTTCCGAATTTCCCCCCGCCCCCACTAGCTTCCTAGTCGCGACAAAGTTTGCATTTTAGTAGCGATCGAGTCACGGGAGCGGAAGGACGCGTCGATGCTCTCTTAAACGGTGACCCCATGCTAATAATGGACGTTGCAACAACTGTCCGCGGAAAAGCGATCGGAAAGTGGCAACGAAATGAAAAAAAATGTGGAAAATGTGTGTGAAATGATCACTCTGAGATATATTGTCAACATTGTGATGACAGTGATTCCGAGAGTTTTAAAAAATATTACAATTTTAAATATTATATCACCATAACCACATAATGTTAACTTTTTGCTAATTACTTGAATTTGATTTGTTTTTTGTCAAATTAGATATTAAGTCATGTTGTTTCTTGAAAATGTATTAATTCAAGCACTTTAACAATAAAATAATTTTATTTATATATTTATTTAGTATACATTAAAAATAATTCCTTCAATTTGGGGTCACCTGAGATCCGGTGCGACCAGTTATGTAATTTTCTTAGTGAGATTTATTAAGTGTTAATCGTTTTCGAAACAATGGAATAAATAGGATTTTGCGTAGATGCGTGTTTTTACAATGTATGTACAAACTGTCTTCCCGGACACACATGATAAGTATTTGTTGAATTATTGGTAGGTAATAATAGATTTTGCTAAAGTTGTACACCTAATCCTTGATATTTTCCGGACCAACAACAACCCAGGAGGGAAATATTGTGAACGCGATGGATTTTTTTTTCGATGTGAAGACGGAACTATTTATTTTTGAGCCCCCATGAGACGATTACGACCACTTCCAGATTGAAGCCTGTCTGTGGGTCTGTCCGTCTGTCTGTCTGTCTGTCTGTCTGTGTGTGTGTGTGTGTGTGTGTGTGTGTGTGTGTGTGTGTGTGTGTTCCTTTACGATAACGTAGAAACACTTAATCCAACTAAGCTGAAATTTGGCATGCAGACATCATTTGGTCATAGCAAGAGTTGATAAGATTGTCGTTAAAATCGGTTTACCAGTGGGCGCCCTAGTCAATATTCAATCTCGCAATATTGGACTTAAAAACTGAAAATTGAAATTCACAAACTGAAATTTGAGAAATCGCATTCTCATATCTTGTTGTACAAGCGATACAAATAGTTTTTAAATTCCGCCTCTTTTAAGAAATTACTACATCATATTGAAAAATAGCCATTTTAATAACATGGTAATACCACAGTATACCAGACAATAGCTTCCCTTAGAACCAGTGGCGTCGCTAGGGGGGGGGGGCGGGGGGGGGGGCGGTCCGCCCTGGGCCTTGCAAAGGGCAGGGGCCCTCCAAATGGTATATTTTT
>OX155976.1:12961649-12966649 GCA_944548615.1 Micropterix aruncella
CTAAAATTTTAGTTATTGCCTTATGTTTTTCACCTTGACCTTAATAAATAAGACTTGAGTTTTCATGGCTTATGATTGTTTTTATTTTCCGCCCTAATTTTATTCTTGACACAGTTCCTTATGATTTATCGCTTCCTGGGGGGCCTCTCAGATTATTTCCGCCCCGGGCCTACAGAGGTCTAGCGACGCCACTGCTTAGAACAAAATTAAAATCGAAGCGAATACGTCACCAATCGTAAGGTATCGAATATGGACCCCAGATATTCGTTACGAGGCCCACACGGATATCCAAATGTCCAAGAAAAGTTTCCAGCCTTTACCTGAGCGTAACACTAACCAAATGCGTTCGTCGAGGCTTACCCCTCTGCCCACATTCCTCACACCCTCTTCCCGCAATACCCTGTCGCTCGAGATTAAACCTGAATGGTATACTGTGGTAATACTACATTTGCGATCATAATCACTTCACAATCACTATCGTGGATATTATAGTTGGCTTTAGACCCCTCTAAATACCCCCCCTGGGAGGGGTGTTTGCTATGGGGTTAGGTGTTGTAGGGGTTGGCCATCAACAGGGAGTAGGGCGTTGGGGCTTTTCTGCTTGCCGGGAAAGTCTTGGGGGTGATGCAACCGATCTTATTATATACCTAAATTAGTCATTTATTTTAATTAGTTGATGATTGTAATTTTTTACCTTATTTTCACCGCCAGACTCACCCGAGGTTAATTTCGCAGCAAAATTCGAACTATTTTGCTTTACCAGGATTTTTTTCCTTTTCCTGCCAACATTGCCATTACCTATTGTAAAGACTACGCTTTACATAAAATGCCCAAAATATGGATCGGACATTTTCGTAAGCATTAAAAATTAATATCGCAGCTGGCAAGCCACATCTCGTATCGGCCGCCGATAATTTGAAACGGCAAACCGCTTTCTAGCCCCCCACTCATCTCTCTTCTTCTCTGGACGGCGGGGAGTGCGCACGTCGGCGGGACGGGCATCGCCCGGTACCGCCATTATTACAAAAAACCGTTGAAAGAGTAGAGCCGTATCGCGTTAAGAGCTACATAAATTAAAAGTGAAAATCAGCCAAGCAGCCCGGCGGACATCGTTCGAGGATATCTCTGGCAAGTCCCATTAATTCAGTGTATTTTCCAGTAAAAAATTCTTACCGCGCGATCTTCTATCGCGTCGGTACTTACCCCTTTCTAGGGTTTTGAAGGGCAACCGTCCGTTTGAACCTCCGAGCCGTTGTCGATACGTAGACTCAATTTATTTCTTTAAAGGATACTTAAATCTTGTTAATATAAAGTAGGATAGCGTGCCACGACCGGGAAGGTGAATAATAGGAAAATTCCCACGATTTTAATAACCGCGAAACGCGTACGTGCCTTCAGCCTTAGTACAGGTCGACGAAGCTAGGTCGTTGTACCCAGTTCAGCGCACAATTAGAGGAGACCATCGTTCATGGTACCGAGGGACAAATTAGAATACTCGCGAAGTCGCGCCCATATCAATCCATCCCATCTTCCTGAGGTCCCATGTCCACTCGCTCGCATATTTCTTCATTTTGAATATATAAATTACCACATTTAAATTACCGCAGTTAACCCTCTCGTCTAAATATAAATTCGAACATGAAAACTGATTAAGACTCTGTAAGATTAAAGCTACGGCCAGATTTTCACATTGTAACATATCTTTTCAATAAATATTGTACAGTCTTCAATCAGAAAACTATCTTTTCATTTCTAAAGGTTTAAGGTAACAATCCGGAATACCCGGAAGGATTCCGGCAAGAGGTACTTCCGCAATCGATACATAATATCAAATATTCATTTCTATGGAAGGGACGACATTTAATTCATTTCAATTCCCGTTAGCCTTTGATTAATATTAAATTATTGGAGATAGACCCTGCGATAACCACTCTTAAAGGTACATTAGCATTTCGAGACGACCGACACGTCGATCATCTGTTAAATTGTTCCGAAACTTAGATTGCCTCAATTAAATTATCATAACTAAATCATTTCAATTGAATTACTTATTCCAAAATATAAAAACTTAATATTTCTCAATTGACCCACGAGTTAACTTCTCCCATAAAATAGACTTTCCCGTAAATTCAAGGTCGGCTGCCTGCGACGCAGGTACTCTCGCATTAACAGGCGGATAGGCTAGTTTCACCACCCCTGAGGGCCGTAGCTACCGGCACTTCCTATCCGTACTGTTTCCCAGTGGTAGGACACCCTAGCCGTCGAGGATCCTTACGTGCAGTATTGAGTGTTCCGAAGCAAGTAATGAATACGGAACTGGCGCCCAGGTCATTCTGACACTCATAAAATTAAAACCCTCATCTTTTTGTTCTCGTATTCATGAAAATTCTTTCTTTAATCCGAAAATCCTCATTAACGTAGTTTTACAATAATCGGCACTCATTACACTATTATAATATCAATATAGGGCTGTAAATAGTGTTTCTTACAAATACAAGCTCATTGAATTTATTAACGATCGTGAATAAGACAGTAAAATTTCATTCAAAGCAATAACATTTCTACACTGGCAGTTATCAAAATGAACCAAAGGCAGCAGAGAAAAAAAATACAGCTGTCAAAAAATTGTATTTCTTCTCGAGATCCAGCTCAGTGCAATTGCAATAATTTACTTTAAAACAGTGAATTACTTCATACGAAGATGAGTGATCTATTTGTGGAAGATTACAGCAACGTGAATGTAAAGATTGAAGAAAATGTCGTCATTGAAACTGAGGTCCACGATTCTGATGATTCAGATTTGAATATTCCTCTGAGCGACTTCATACCGGATGAGCGAGGTAACGTGGTCGAATTCCACGAAGAGGAATATCGTTTCATAAAGCCAGAGCCAATCGAAGGTCGACCATCTGGCAACAGTAATATTGGCGATAGTAGATCTAGTGTTGGACGTGTCAAATCGCATATTTGTCTTGAGTGCGATATAACGTTTCCTTTAAAGCGTAATTTAAATCGGCATATTAATAGTGTTCATGGTAAATTGAAGAAATACTCATGTGAGAAATGCTATCGCGATTTTGCAAAGAAGAGTAGTTTAAAACTACACGTAGACGCGGTTCATAGGAAATTGAAAAAATACTCATGCGAGGAATGCGATTACGCTTTTGCATGTAATGGTAATTTAAAAATACATGTGAACGCGGTTCACAGAAAATTAGAGAATTACTTATGTGGAGAGTGCGGTTGTGCTTTTGCAACGAAAAGTAATTTAAAAGTACATGTAGGCGCGGTTCACAGAAAATTAAAGAAATTCTTGTGTGAGGAGTGCAATCGTGCTTTTGCAATGAAGATGCATTTGCTAGGACATTTGAATGCAGTTCACAGGAAACTGAAGAAATACTCTTGTGGGGAATGCGGTCGCGCTTTTGCATGGCAATGGGATTTAAAAAGACATGTAGACACAGTTCACAGGAAGTTGAAGAAATACAAGTGTATGGAATGTGCTCGTTCCTTTTCCTCGAATCAGTATTTGAAAATACATTTAACTGCCGTTCATGACAAATTGAAGAATTACTTATGTGAAGAATGCAATCGTGGCTTCGGACATCGACAAAATCTTATTGAACACTTAAAGAAAACGCACGCTGCCTAATGACTGGTAATACTGAATAATTTCAAAAGCATTTGATAATAGAAATTTGCAATTATTAGAACAATTTTATATAATTATTATTTCATAAAAAAATACTGCTTATAATTTACCTATGGATGATCAGTTAATATTTGATATATTACATTAGAAGTTATTAGTTTACGAACACTTTTACTTATAAGCAATATATGTAAGTAGTAGGTATGTAAATAAATTAACATTGTCTGATGTATTTTTTTCGTACCTATGTAAGTATTTTTTGTCGTTGTTTTTTGTTGTATTTTTGTCTAAACACGATAAAACACAATCACTCTTCCTATTTTCATCTGTTAATAAACCAGTTAACAATTATACATAACCTACATTTACATAATATTAGTTCAAAACACGACAGTATATCTCTAATTTACTAAGGGTTCATAAAATTACGAATATGCCCAACTAGAGTTTTCAACTACAACGGGCGAACCCGGCACCTCAGGAAGTTTTATCTCCCTGAAGTGAGCGCAGAAGACTTGGACAAAACAGTCCACCGTCAAGCTCCGCCACATGCTCGTAAGAGGCCAACGCCTTAACCGCGAGATATCCAGGAGTGTTACCCATCGGGCTTACACTCACGCCCTTACTTCCAATCACGTCCAGATTACTCCAGTCTCGCGATTGGTTACGAGTTCGAGGTCGCTTGCGCGGTCCTCTCCCTTACGAAGCGGTTAAACGGTGTATAGCGAATCTATCGCGGACCACGGCATCCTTTGCCCGGCGGCTGTCCACCCAGAATCGGGTAGCCGATGGTCGTTTCAAGAGCAGTCGCCGTAAGGTCCGCAACCACCCCCGCTCTGTAGGAAAACAGTACTGCTTCCAGACTCCCCCGACTGTTAGTGAGAGTGCACAGTCGATTGGCTTACGCTGCACGGTGCGCAGACCATCCAGGAGCACCAGAAGTTTGATTCCTAAGGGAAACTAGCCCTAAGGCTAGAGTCCTGCCCGGGCTCGCACTTCATACGTGGAGGCCGCCGGATGGGTGTTGACCCGTGAGTGTGACCAACCCTGAACATAATGGATCTTCGTAACCAACTCAGCAAGGGCCCATTAGCTCCCAGAATAATTCCAAAATGCCCAGCAGTAATTCAAGAAACATATTGCATCCTATTTCCATTTTAAATTACACTCCTTCTTATAAAAACAAAACAAGGTTATCAAATTCGCTTCGAAGACCGTATCCCAGAAGTTTCACAAGCTTCACATTCCGTACCGATGGATGCCTAAATAACTAACAATATTTTACCATCAGATTTAGATTAAAATAATATAGAAGTTCCATCTGCTAGAGAAAACTTGTTGTCAAAAA